>CM035799.1:6955975-7288475 GCA_020466265.1 Siphamia tubifer
CCTCAAATTAAGACGGTCGATCCAATAACAACAGGTCACATCTTGGCAGGCTGAACAGCTGCAGTTGCAGTCGTTTGCATTCGACTGGACCGTCTCAATCAACCCAAGCTACAGAGTTTAAAATTGAACATAGGAAGTTGTTGTTTTTTCTTTTGTTTGTTTTCTTTTCTTCCAGCAAGAGGATTTTGCATCCCTTACACTGAAAAAAAACCTTGAGGATTTATATTTAAAAAAAATCACGTACATCAGTTAGACATGTTAATATGTTTTCTGAAAAACAGTCATGTTACAGAAGTTAAAAAGGATTCAATTTTACTGAATAAACGTGATTTTTTACATAGAAATCTACCATGTTTATTTTATTCTTTATAATATATATATATATATATATATATATATATATATATATATATATATATATATATATATAATTACATCATGACAAACATTTATTCATTTTATCAGTAATGTACCTCAGCATGATCATTTACTACTTCATAAAGCATTATATAAAATTTATATTTTAAACAGAATGCGAGGGGTTTGCCAGTGTTTCAGTCCTTTAATTAACATTTCAAAATGCAAACATATTTGCCAAAGCTACAGCACAGCAACATAGTCTCCTATTTAAGTTGGAGGCAGATGTCAACAGAACATGCAACTTTTTGGAGACTAATTTGCTTGAGACCAATATCCCATGGTGGGGGTCTTTACTGCTGTTCAATGACGACTCTTCCTTTGAACTTTCTCTGTAACAAAGACTCATACTATGGGCTGGCATTGACATGGCAGACACCTCATACCTTGTCATAGCAGCAATGGGCTATTTTCTTGACATTGTTGTAATAGAGAGCTCTGTTGCCCGGATGCATGGAGCCAGCAAAAAAAACAATTCATGTACGAAATGCACTATATTCTCTGGGCAAAGAAAAAGTGCAGTACAATCAGTTCTTATGTAAATATGAATAGGATGATTTATTTTTTCGAGTCATACTTTCAAATGTGTACATTTATTTCTAACATCTGTGTTATATTTTGATATCCAGGATGGGTTGGGTGGGGGTTGCCATGAGGGTGGGGATGGGGGGAAAAGTGGGGTGGGGTTAAAATTTGTTCCTTTTAACATCTTGTATTGTACATTATGTTGAAATTTTTTTTTACTTTAACTCATGTCATGTACAAAACTTGTGGAATGTGTGGAACGAAACCCCAGGAGAAATGGTCCCTAAAAATACAGGGATTAGAAAGTGACATAACCTACAAAAGCTGCATGTGTTTCAAGCAATAGTCTGTTACAACAGACTCTGTGTTAGGGTTAGCATTAACACTAGGGTTATGGTTAGTTTTAGCATTGGTGTTAGGGTTATATTAGCGTTAGCATTAGAATTAGCATTAGGGTTATGGTTGCGTTAGGGTTCAGATTCCGCACCAGGAAAAAGAAAGATGGCCGTCATTTGCTGCTTCTTAACTGTTCACAGCGGGCGGGGATTCACATTTCAAACCAAACATAATTTATTTACTTAATCTAAACGTTACTTCATTTCAAAGATTTTACACCCCCCCCCATGAATACAATAGTTCTACTTGATTTATAGATATTAACCCTCTATGGGACTGCCTCATTTATAAATGACGTTAAAAAACCGCTTTAAAAAATAACAAGCCTTTAATCAATCATATTGTACTATCAATTTTAAAGAATTTAGAATTTAACTAACTGTGCTGCTTTTGATTTTTGTGGGGCTTGAACCACCTTTCATTTGTAGTCGTCCATTCAACATTATGTTTATCAACTTTTCAGAATTCATAACATGAATATTTTTTCATATTTTTTTATGATTTTAGAATCATTCTGAAATTAAATGTTTCCAATCAAATATGTTCATGAAGCCATTGTTCTTTTATCAATAGTTTTTTTACATTAAGGCTACATCCGCATGAGTTCGATACAGGTTTGGTTTTGAAACCGTGTCAAATATATCATGTAAAAATTGAACTGTTTCAGTAAAAATCCGTATCAGCATGGGAGTGAATCTCTTGCTGGAAATGATGCAATTCACCTGCCACATCACTATGTACGCTGTAAGCCAGTCCCACCGGATACAAGAGAACAATAGAAGAAGTAGTGCACATGCGCCCACATCCCTTTTACTACTGGCGCGACACACACCGGACACAAACACTGCTTACACCCTAACATTAACCCATTCACCACCGCTACGCTGTTGTTCGCCATTGTTGCCGTCTTGTGAGGAGAGTGAATGCTACAGGTGCAAGGCTGCGTTTTTTTTATGGTCATGTGGTCATGACATGGGTGTGAACACACATGGCTACCTCTCAGGATGCATACGGAAATGGCATCGTATCCAGATCTTCTCACTCTTGGACCAGTTTTCCAAAGAGTTCCTTTTGGGGTAGCCACAAGACCGGTCCCATTTTGACGAAAGGCCAATCCGTTAAGAAAGCACGTCTGTTTCACGCAAACTCGTATCCATGCTAAGAATTCAGGAAAAAATATAAAAATAATCTCTACCCCAAAATAAAGGTCAAAGGTCAATTATGTAAAGTGCGCATAGGAAAGTTACTTTAGGACTTAATACATTTAAAATCAGAGGTCATTCTTTTATTTTTAATGCATTTCCTTAATAAGTCCCACAGAGGGTTAAGATAAGGACAATGAAACAGTTCTACTTCATATATTAAATAAATAACAAATCAACAACCCCTGTTCTCCTTTTTTCCCAGTGTAGGTATAACGCTAGCACTCGGGACATCTAATGATAGGAAATCTTGCATTTGTGTGTGCAATAAAAAAAGAAGGCATTAAATATTCCAACTTGTAATTTGTGTGGAGAAAGGAAAGAAGAAATGAAGGAGGCTAAATGAGCTTTTCCCCTCAGGCTGAAGACTGTTATAGTCTCTTGAAATCTGGGTCTTTGTTGTCTGTATGCGCTGTAATTGAAAAGTTCCAGCCCCCTGTTTCTTTCTTCCCCTACTCCTTTGCTTTCCTCTCACTCACTCTATCCCAGTTTCCACGTCTGACATCCCTCCCAACTTCCCTTCCACCACCCAAACCAACCAGCCAGTCTTTTCTTTCTCTCCTCCGCATCCAGCTCTTTTCAACTTCTCTTTATTTGAATTCTCTGTCATCTCTCGTTTGACTCATTCTTTTCCCCTCCCTCCTACCATTCCCTTTTCTCTCTGCAGCCGCCTGCTGAGCTTTAGGAGGGAAAAAAACGTAGGCGATTTTGATCATTTCTGCCCCGACCATACGCTGAATCAACCTCTGCCAGCAGATGAGTCGGGCTGCAGAAGCTCAGAATTGTCCAGGAAGATGATGTGAAAGGGCCTGACGTGGCGACGGTGATAATACGCCTAAACGCAAATACCCCTGGTTTGTTAATATGCGAGGTGCCAAAGTAATCACGAGTCCAGAATGACATGCTTTTCAAATGCAGGGGGTGGGAGGGGGCAGAAAACCCCATTTACCTGCTCCTTTAATGACATGAAGGCTTTGGCATGAAGCAGGAGTGTGTGTTTGTGACTGTAGCTCACGCGGCGTTTGGCTTCGTCTCTGTTGAAACCACATTAAAATGACTAATTTTGCTCAAGAGCTCTGGCATAGTCCCGAAAAGGCAGGCACACTTCTTGTGTTTCAACTGATAACACACAGTGGCGTCCCTTCTGACTGCAAATGTGTTTTACTCAGTAATTACTTCTGCACCTTTTATTGTGAAAGAATGAATCACAGTTGATGAGCACAGTGTAGAACAGATCATGGCCACACTTCTACTGCGCACCCATTGTTCTTTTAGACTCTCTCCAAAATGGAAAGGCGATGTAACTTGGCAGGTGGTGAATATGGAAATGTGGATAAAATGCAGCGGATGATGATGACGAGGTTTTGGCTTTGTTAATTCCATTTAACCATGGAGCGAATTCAGTGGCTGGACAATAACCCCTCTTGTGTGAATAATTGGACAAGCATTGCGCGAAAAGATGTTTGGAAACCAAACGGCAAATGTCCTCACGCTTTGATGCGACTGTGAGGGGGCTGAGACACATTAGGAAACGTCTCAGTGCATTAAGCATGATCTCAACATGGAGATTTATTGAAAGAAATGAAGTGAGCTTTTATTAACCTCTCGAGAGCAATTTGGGGTTTTTGGTACCGTCAGTAGTGAGAGGCTGAACACCATATTCTGTCAACTCCACTCTTGCCCTTGTGAGGTCAACAAAATAAATCACCAGTGGATGAAAGAAAAATAGTGCTATTTGTAAAAGCATCTGGGGTAATTAAGCAAAAATAAATAAATAAACATTCTCCCAATGAAACAAGTGAAAATTATCTTGGTAAAATTTCCTGAAATACAGTGGTTAATTCTTTCCAGAAGTGTTTTCGTACCATGAATTTTTTGTAAATAGTCGCATTTTACATGTAAAAGGCCGAATTTGTTCCAAGGCCCCCCATACATACATGCATATACACTCATATACTGTATATACATGTACCTACACACAATATATACACACCTACATACACATACCTATATATCTACATACGCACATATACAGTGGTACCTCTACTTCCTAAAGCCCCAGTTAACGAAAAATCCAAATAACGAAAAACATCCAACTCAATTTGTCATCTCTGAATACAAAAGAAAATTCTATTTACGAAAGGAAACAAACCTCCAAGATATAAATACAGTGCATTACAATATGTAACTATATAATTTATGTAAATACATCATGTACGTACTGTACGTAGCATCCCACTGTCTATGAGGGAGCTACCCATGATGCTTTTCATGACCCTTTGACCCTCATTCATCACGGAACATCTGCTGTGGCTCCCGGTAACACAGACATTTTAACGGTAATTTCTCCACCTAGACCAGCGCTGTAAGTATCAAACTTTCAGCCAAACTGTGCGAGAAGTGTATATGACAGACATACTATCATCAGGTTAAGAAAAATTGTTAAAAACTTGGGACTCCGAAAGCCCGGAGATGCTACAGTGCAGCGGCGTCTCCCTCCCATAAAGGCCGACACCAGAGGCAGCGGGGGAGGAGGCAGGAGTACAGCTGGATTTACAGCTAAGCTAAGAGCTAACCCATTCTGCTCGCCAACATACACTGACTAAAAAACAAACTGGACTACCTCAAGTTGGATTTAAATGCCAAACATGATCCACCAGACTGCTGTATCCTCATTCTCACCCAGACGTGGCTCAACTCCTCTGTCCCGGACACCGACATTAGCCTGGATGCGCTAACAAGATTCAGGTCCGACAGAATCCATGCTCCAGGTAAAACCCGGGGGGGCAGTGTTTGGATTTGGATCTACACCAACAGCTGGTGTTAGCCTGGACAGGCTAAAATCCAAATCTACAGTTCTTTTTAACACATTCATACAAAATCTGTAAATTTTTTATAATTTTTAAAGGGTTTGAGGGGTAGTATTGGGGGCCTTCGAACGAATTAGGCCTAATTACAAAAAATTCACGGTACAAAAACACTTTTGGAACTAATTAATTTCATAAGTAGAGGTACCACTGTACTTACACACACCTATACATACAAACACATACCCTATACTCTTCTATCCTTATAACACCCAGTGATACCCAACACCTCCCTCATCCCTGTAACTCTGAAAAACTGTAGTCAACTATACTCTTGGTCTTGCGAGGTAAACAAAATAAATTACAAATGGATGAAAGAAAAATAGTGCTATTTGCCAAAGCGTTTGGGGTCTACCTATGGTCGGCAGCTCTCTTGGTTATTCAGGTCAGGGAACACACATGTCCAAGGCTTTGTCAAAGCTTTGGCTTCTGTGGCCCAGCTGCTATTTTTGCTTCTTCCCTGTACATGCCCTTTCATTCTTGAGTCACACTGGAGCATTGGAGGGCTGACCTAGAATACTGAAAGCCTGTCACACAACAGGACAAGAACATCTGTGCACAGAAAAGGGGAATTAAACACTAGCACTTAAAGAGAATGCACAAGGTCTGGGGTTTTTATCCCATATTATTTTAGATAGCCACATAACACCAGCCCTAACAAATGCACTTACTATCATAGGTTTTAAATAAAATTGGATGTTTGAAAATGTGCACTTCTTAGCCTTGTAAAGAAGTGCGCTTAGATTTATTTTGGAATATTCTGGCACTTTACAGGAACAAAGGGTTTTATTTTTAAAGTATGTTCCTTCAGTAAAGCGCCGAACCTAAACAAATGCCTGAAAATATGATTCATTCCTCTTCAGAAGGTTTGTAACTAAAACATGAAAACCTAATGACGTATGTTTTTCTCTACATTTTCTTTTGTTTTTCTGAACTAGTTTATAAATGTAGAAATTATTCATGCTGTGAAAAAAAAAACATTTCCATTGTTAGAGCTGTAAAGTTTGAACTTTTTACTTTGAACAAGTTAAAAACAGTATAAAACAAGTGGTTTCTGGCACAACACACACACACACATCTATCTCTAATCAGTGTGAAAACATATTTTTGTGACCTTGACCTTTGACCTACATTCACCAAAATGTAATGTTATCTATTCTGGACCACCTTACATCTTACCTGAAAATGTCAAGGGAATTGATGTAGTAGTTTTTGCGTAAAGCTGTGTACCATCAGACAAACAGACAAATTTTTATGCAAAAAAAAATAATAAATAAATAAATAAAATTAAAATAATACATACATAAACAATACCCCTCTCCCCTGTGGAGGTGGTGAATAATAATATAATACTAAATGTTCCATTAAAACAAAAATATTTAAAATATATATATATAATCATTTAAAAACCAAAAAATATTTTCCAAATAGTCCAAATATCACTCCCCCCCCCATTTCCATTTTTGCCTCCACAAAGGGGGTATTAAATTTGGGTCTGTCTATCAGCAGGATTACACAAAAGGTTCTTAACGGATTTTGATGAAACTTTCCGGAATGATAGATAATGGGTCAAGGACGAAGCAGTTAGATTTTGAGTAATGAAGGTCAAAGGTCAAGGTCACCCTAAAGGTCAACAGATAAAACACATCAGTGGTAATATCTCAGGATTCTGACTTGATAGAATCTCGTGAGACATCAGATGACGTCTCACCCTCAGACATCAGAAGGGTCAACACCTATGGCTCCATCACATCACGTTTCAAACATCATGTGACGACATATCAAGCCTTGGCGGACGTCTGCTGTCTCTGCCTTGTTTCTATTATTCTGAGTGTGGTTTTGGTGATAAGTCTGAAGAAAGGGCTTTGGACTTTTGAATTGTGTAATTTATTTTCCCCCAGAACCTCATTTCCTACTGTACCTCTAACGTCTTTCACTGGAACGTACTTTGCATCAGGAACCAGAATTCAACACAAGATAACATTTATGTTATCTTCTTCATTCATTCACTTTTTTCTATTTCTTACTCCTTATTTCATCTTATTGGGATGTTTTGTATTTTTTTTTCTTAAAAATATTGAAACTAACTGAAGAGAATGAATCAAAATCAATTCAAGATTAAAAAAAAAAAAACAACAAAAACTTAATACTTATATATATTATAGTGGGATGTGTTTAAAAGTCCTTGTGCATAATGACATATTTTTTTAATGTTCTTTTAAAGCTTAGAAATGGTATTATATTAAAGGACTAAATGTAATATCTTTGCATATTAGAATTGGAGCCGTCACCGTGAACCTCCATTCATTTTAAGGTTGATCGTTTTTATTATCTCGACTGATTTGGTGCGCTGATGAATTAAAAAATAACCTTTTTTGCCTCTATAGACTGAGATTTTTTTTTCCCTTTCTGACACGAGGGCAACGAAGGGAAGCAGCAACTGACAACGTTAATTAATGAACACACATTCAAGATGAAAAGGTAGAAAAATAGTGCATAGTAATAATAACAGTAATAATAATAATAAGGGTTCTCTCATTCTTTTATAGTCACATGTTACATCTTTTATTTTAAATTTTAGGTGGTGTAATTTCATGGTAATAATGCTTTTGTAACAGCATATTTACACGTAACAGATCACTAATAAGGTGGTAATTCTATGGTTACATTTTTCAAATATTTACTATTAGTAATAAATAATCATAAAGGTTGTGTTCAACATCTGTGTTGAATGTCAGTAGGACACAGTAATAATTAAGTAATTAGGTGGAAACAAGTGATACAAGTGATAACAAGTGATTTTACAGTCCTGATGTTGTGTATTTTCCAAGAAATGACCTCCTGTTTTCAGGTAATTAAACAAAAACAATACTAAAAATATCATAAGGATAATTATTGCGTTTATCAACACAACGGGAAGTAAGTAAGAAGAGGGAATAGTGTATTTTCCAGCTCTGATACCACGTCATTTCCACTAAATTAACTTGTTGAATCTGCCCATCACTGACACACTGCGCTTTTTAAATTTAAATTTAATATATCTGGTACTTTTAACCTCTTCTCTTTTAACCTCACTGTTTTTTTAATCTGCCAAAACCACTTTATTTATTGTCTTTTTATCTTTATTATGTTTTATCTTGACCATGGTCCTTTTACTGTGGTACAGACTGACCCCACTGTTCTTGTTCCAGTTTCGTTACAGAAAAAGCATAAAGGTAAAAGATTTTTACCATCTTACTTTTGCACTGACTTGATTTTGTCTCTTTCTTGGTAATAATTAAGTAACTGGGTAATTTAAGAAAAACAAATAAATGCTGGACTCATCATTTCAGTAACTACGGATTAATTTCAAATAATTTCCATTTTATTATACCTGAAATGAAAGCTGTGTGCATTGCTATTACCAGTAAACTGCATGAAACTTACTTGCAATAAGTGGTTACAAAGGCATTATTACCATGAAATTACATCAAAATTACCACCGTATTAACGATTTGTAATGTAAAGTGTTACCAGATGTTTTTTATTCCTATTTTTGTCCCCAGATAAAGATTATTTTACAAATATCCAAAGCTATTTTTAAATAATTGAATGTTCTGCTTTCTAGTCAGCCTCTTGTTTCTGTTTATTTCCATAAAGCACGAAAGTCATCTGATATTACAACTCAATTTGTGTTGCCTAAACATTTCCCCAGTGTGGATATTATGGTCACAGATGGTTAACTTAATATCGTGCTAAAATATGTCCTCTTAAAATTCTGTAGTTTCATAAGTTCAAACTCTTCAGACCAGTGCTGCCATCTCTGCTCATAGAAAACAAAATAAAGCTCTGTCTTTTTTTCTGCATTAGTGGCAAGGACATTTAACAGCGTCTTACATAATATCTCTATTATTCAATATTTTGAAACTTATTTTAAAATGAAATATCAGACAAAAGCAATCTACTCATAATTCAGTGTTGGGAGAATTATGGTGACCTTTTAACACAGGAGTGTCTTTGTCAGATACTAAAAGTCCAACAAAAATCATCAATAAAGTGCAGAAGTGGAGTCCAGGGTCTACGTGGAGTTTATCTACTTATTTATTCAGTCAGTATTGAGTAAAGTCACTTCTAAATGTCCTTAATGTGCAACATTCAAGACTATGTGTGAAGGAAAATGTTCAGTTTTTCCCCCCTAGGATTGTGAAGCCATGCCCCGCCCTCCTCTGCCTCTGATTGGCCAGTACTCTCTACATTTACTGATTAGATTGGTTAACTTTTGGTATGAAGACTGACCAGCCAATCAGAGGCAGAGTAGGGTAGGGTAAGGAGGAGTAAGGTGCAAGGAGGAGTAAAGAATGAAGAGGAGTAAGAAGTAAGGAGGAGTAAAGTGAAAGTAACAGTAAGGCGGAGTAAGGAACAGGAGGGAGGTATAAGGAGTAAGAAGAAGTAAAGAGTAAGGAGTGACAAGTAAGACGTAAGTAGGAGTAAGGACCAAGGGGTAAGGAGGAGCAGTAAGGAGTGAAGAGTAAGGAGGAATACAGAGTAAGTAAGGAATAAGGAGCAAGAAGGAGAAAAGAGGGGGAAGGAGTGAGAAGAAAAGAATATGAAATAATGAGTAAGAAGCAAGAAGGAGTAAGGAGTAAGAAGAGGGAGTAAGGAGTAGTAAGGAGGAGGAATGATTAAAGAGGTGTAAGTACTGAGGAGTAAGGAATAATGAGTGAGATCTAAGGAGGAGCAAGGGGTAAGGAGTAAAGAGCAAGAAGGAGGAAGGAGAAAGAAGAAGGAAGGAATAATGAGTAAGAAGCAAGAGGGAGTAAAGGAGTAGTAAGGAGTTGTAAGGAGGAAGGAGGAGTAATGATTAAATAGGTGGAAGGAGTGAGGAGGAAGGAGTTAAGGAGGAGGAAGGAGTAAGAAGGAATAAAGAGGAATAATGAGGAGTAAGGTGGAATAATGATTAAGAGGTGTAAGGAGTGAGGAGAAAGGAGTAACAAGGAAGGAGTAAGGAATAATGAGTAAGGAGTAGTAATGATTAAAGAGGACTAAGGAGTAGTGAGTAACTCATAAAATTATCTTTTATCGTCATGTGTGAATGGTGATAATTATTAATAATAATGGTCTTATTTATTAATGTCCTTCACTGCGATGATTCCCATCGTCTGTTTCCTGTAAGAGCATGAACTTTGTATGAGGCGACAAACACTGGTCTGTTTTCACTTTTGTGATGATGCATTTTCAGGTTAATGACAGAGTGTACAGAGGTGAGGCAGAAGGACACGCTGGGCTTTTTATTTAACCTGCAAAATAGGAAATATCAAATTACGTTAAAATAAAGTCCCTGAGCCATAACATAAGCTCAAATAAAAGTGCAGCGAATACAAACACACACAAAACAATCAAGGATAAAGAAAGAAAACATGGGAGGATAGCTAAGACTAAACTATCCAAATAAACCTGATGATAACACTAACCCTACACTAGGAAAACATAAGCAACTAGACCAAACATAAAATGACTGAATATGTTGATTAATGGTAATGATGATGATGTAATGGTAGAGATCTGTGATGCACGGTCCATGTATAAACCACCCGCAACCAACCGTTTTTTTTAACTAACCCACCGCAACTCGGTCCGCAACAAATAAATATATTTGAAAAGGACGCACCCGACCCGCATTTTTCAAAAGTAGTCATTGGTCTTTATGAACATCACATGACCTTACTCACATACCTGCATTTATTTGTGTTAAAATTCCATGTCATTGTTTGTAAGTTAATATGTTAACGCACAGAATCTGAACCAGGGGTCGACAACCTATAAGACCCACAGAGACATTTGAACCCAGTTTCCACAGAAAACAAAACACTGGGAGCCGCTCATTAATCTCACCTGAGATTAATTCTAATAATATTAATTATATTGATGTATTGATGGGGTTTTTTTAATCCCTGATAAAGGCTTGTATGCAGAAATGTGTTGGGGTATTTTATAAGTTTTATAACCAAGACAATTTAATAAAGGCTTTTAAAATGTTATTACTATTATTCATATTACCACCCCCAAAAAGTGGGGGAGTTTTTTGTTTTTTTTTAATTAATTTATATATATATATATATATATATATATATATATATATATATATATAAACGCTTCCAGACACATGTCTATATCCTAGTCCTACAATCCTAGAAATTGTAATTTTGCTCTATAGCGCCCCCTACAAATTCACCTTTACTATAATGACTGCAGTTGAGACACGAGCACTGATTTGCCTCAAATTTGACTCAGTTGTCAGTCTCACAGTTGTACACCCATACACCATGCACCATTTTAAGTAAGTCACTCTATAGCGCCTCCTACATATTTATACAAAACTGTGCATTTCTGGTTAAATATCACATCCTGCCCACGGTACGATGTCGGCGGTCGACTGGGAAGGTGTTCACGAGGGACGGTGAAGGCCTATGAAACTGCTTGCTTTTTAATTTAACTTGTTTTTAGACACCCCTTTTTGTCATGTACATACTCTGTGTGTTGAATATGAAGGGGAAAATATAGAAAACTAATTTCTATATAATTTTGAAATGAGTTAATTAAGACCAAACAATCAACCCATGCCTTTCCTAAAATTAGGTCTGGAATCCAAAGCAGACCAGTGATGTGTGATTTGACAGTGGTATAATATTCATTTATTTTCAGATGTATTTAATCCTCTGGGGGGTCACAGGGACTGGACTCTATCCCAGGTAGTCAGTTCACAGTGGACATGTGCTGACATACACACATGAAGAGTGAAATTATTAAGGTTAATGCATGAGAGGAAACCCACTGATCTGATCTATGAATTAATTTCCCAAAGCAGAATGGAAAACTGGAACAGTTTGCAGACGACGCGTAAGAAGAGACAAAATAATAAGTGATTTAATGGACGCAACAAGGAACAAAAAAAGAAAAAACAACAAAAATAACTCCTTCAAATCCATGGATTGGGAAAAATTGTAAAAGGAAACAATGGTCTTTTCCTTTCAAATCCATTATGTCCCAGTGAGACATAATTGACTGAACCTTGACAAGAAAAAGACATGAAGGAACATCTGCACTTTAACCAAAACACACTAAATGGTTGTGGAATAAAACTAATGACATGTTACCACATGTGCCTTATTGATGAAGAAAACTCAAGTCTTAAATGCTGGTTGGATTAAGTTTACAAGATATGTCTGGGGTTAAAATGTGGTCATTTCTGGTCATTTTACACAATATTTTGTTCATTTTTCTTGATTTTACACAATATTTTGGTCATTTTTCTTGATTTTACACAATATTTTGTTCATTTTTCTTGATTTTACAGAATATTTTGTTCATTTTACACAATATTTTGGTCAGTTTTCTTGAATTTACCCAATATTTTGGTCATTTTTCTTGATTTTACACAATATTTTGGTCAGTTTTCTTGAATTTACCCAATATTTTGATCATTTTTCTCAAATTTACACAATATTTTGGTCCTTTTTCTTGAATTTACACAATATTTTGGTCATTTTTCTTGAATTTACACAATATTTTGGTCATGAGTATAGACAAAAATAGACTTGGTGAGATTTAGATTTTTGCAGCGTATATATTATTTTCTTTCAAATAGAAATGGAGAAAAAAAATGCTTCAGTGCCACAGATATAAAGTGAATGAAAGACTTGTGCAGATTGTTCCAGACGTTTGCAGTGCATTATCGAAGTCACCTTGATGGAACCAGTGGCAGGTATTGTTTAATGTTCACAGTGATGGACTATTGATCTCCAAAACACAACAAGTCTTTGCAACTTGGTTTTTATTCTGAGCACAAATGGCTGAAAGGAGATAAAATATAAATTACAAAATGTGAATCACCAGTTTGTTTAGAGGAATATTAACCTCTTACCAGCCTTTGTAGCCTCAATGACATATTATATATTAGCACATCAAATGAAAGTGAACAAACTCGTCTTTCTGAAAATATAAACCATTCTGAAGTACAACAGTGACACCACAAACACAAAGAATAATACATTTGACTTCTCTTACTTCTAAAGGCTGTCATCTGAATAATCATCTACACTACTCTATATTTTTTTTTATAAAGTATCTGCCTCACACATTAAATGTCTGAAATCTTACATACTTTAATAACAGAGAACAAATTACTTTAGTGCTGGTTAGTTCATGTATTTAATATATATAATGGTGTGTTATTCCACATATATGCTGGTTTATGTACATGTATATAATGGATTAGTAAATATTCCACTAGAAAGAACCTGTAAAGTGAATGGATCATAATGTGCAGACAGTGTTTGGAATTAGATCTGGTAGATCTGACACCAATATTCCTTTGGACTAAAACCTATTCTCTTGCTCATTCTTAAAAAAAAAATAATAATAATCACATTTTTACTCCAGACTTACCTTTGAAACTTGAGAAAACCAGCATTTAAGACTTGATTAAAATACTTGGCTGCAAGACTAAAAAATTGCATTGATCTCAAACAATGTTGACACTCTCTCTGTGGTGTTAAACAATGAGAAGAAATGCAGACAAAAAAAACAAAAGAAAAAAAACTTGTTTTCTTTATCACTAACACATGTGGCAACATCTCATTCATTTCCTTCCAGAAGCATTTTACTTGTAGACCAGTGTTATCAACCTAGAAAACACAATCAATTAAGCAAACATATTTACAAAAGTATCCATCAAAAACAGACAAAACAAAGATTTGTTTTTGTTTGTTTTTTTTTTTAAATGGGAGAAAAATAGTGCAGAACAATTAACCACTGTATTTTGCTTTTTTTTTCAGTAAAAAAATCATGTATTTTCCTGTATTTTGGGGCAGCCATGGCTCAGGAGGTACTGTGGGCCATCCAATAGCTGAAGGGCTGGCGGTTCAAATCCCACTGTAGTCTGTCTGTTGTGTCCTTGGGCAAGGCACTTCGCCCTCCTTGCCTCCAGTGGTACTCACACTGGTGTATGAATGTGTGTGAATGTGTGTGAATGCAGCTCTGCTTTCGTCAGTCTGCCTCAGGGCAGATGTGGCTGCAGATGTAGTTTAGCACCCCCAAAGGGAGAATGTGAGAGCGAATGGTGTGTTATTACACATATGGTGGTTTACGTACATGTATATGTAACTGGAGTCCTTAATGTTCGTCTGTGTTGTGTCGTTCTTTTTATTTTATTGTGTCCCACGGGTGGAAGAAAGGATGAGTGTCAGGTAACTGTGGTCCTGGTTTAATCTGAATATACAGGAAAAAGTGTTGTGATGGGTCAGTCAGGGGTGGTAGCAGTGCACGGCCTCTGCTATAAAAGAGTTAGCATAATTACCTTTAGCTTAATGTATCACAAATGTAGCTGAAATGTGTAATTCAAGAATATCAATTACAACAATCTGATTTCAAAACCATCACTATACTACTATAACTCTTCTCAAAATACAGATGGAATTTCTGATTATTAAACTTTATTCATGTGGCTTATAAACCTACTCTGAGCATTCCTCATTGACTTCTTTCTGGTTCCTTCAGCCATTGAACCAGTGAGGACCCAGACAAATGCAATGTGGAGGCAGCGTTCATAAGGAAATCACAAGAAGTCGCTATTGGCTCTCTGAAAAGTTGTTAGCGTTGTGATGACATACATGATGTAACCACGCCCATATAGGATGTAATGTAATCATGTGGTCAGGCGTAATGGTAATTTTTTTAAGTGCTTCACCATATTTCACCATCAGATGGCACTTTCAGTTGGTTTGGTTTGATTTTAATTCGTGCAGCATTTTTTTGGAAGTAAAAAACAAAAAATCACTGGGTTACATTGTGTCATGACATCACACATGACACAATGATCTCCAGAAACCCTGTCTGAATGTCAATTGGAGCATGCTGAAGCTAATATTGACGGTAACACTGAAGCTAATGCTTAAGCTCATGTTGGTGCTAATGCTGAAGCTAATGCTGAAGCTAATATTTACGGTAATGCTGAAGCTAATGGTGAAACTAATCCTGAAGCTAATCCTGAAGCCAATGTTGAAGCTAATGTTGAAGCTCATGCTGAAGCTCATGCTGAAGCTAATGCTGAAGCTAATGGTGAAGCATACTGTGTACAGATCAGAGCTCATATGCAGCGCTTCTCTCACCAGTGAAAACAGACTATATGGTGCCACAGAAAAATTAATTTGTCATTCACAAGTTAAGTTTAAAAGTCGTCAGATTTAGTCCAAAAGTCGCTAGATGATTTTTATTTTATTTTTTTTGGTCGCCACATACAGAGATGGCCAAATGTCACCAAGTCACAAAATTGCCAACATTGTATTGATGAGAAGTGTCCATACATGTGTACATATTCAATGGATTTCTAAATATTATACTAGGAAGAACCTGTAAATTGAATCCATCATTGGGGGGTGTTAGCATGTTTTATGTTGTGTAGTATATTTGTGTATTTGTGTAAAATTACCAACATAAAGTGTTTTAATCATGGTTAATCAAAAATTAATCCAATGTAACCCTGTAATGAATCTGATTATTCATTATTGTCATTTAACATCCCTAATATTCATGCAAAACGAAATGCGCAGTCTTTTAAATACAGGACTCATTATCTATCTAGGCAGCTCCAAGTCACACTCAATAAGTTGTTTTTTTTTTCATTTATTTCATCTTTTCAAATCATTACTCCTCTAATCTGCAGCTGTGAAACACTAATGAACTTGCACTTCCCATGCTGGGTCGATGCATTGATCGGCACTTGGCCTCAGAATGAGGGTCGAGCCTGGGCAGACGGGGGACCAGTGGCCAAGACAAAAAGAACAGCCTCTGACGAGCGTTTGATGGACTATCCAAGTCACCTTGATCATATGGAAGAAGAAAGTCATTGTTTGATTATTATATAAGATGAATGTCGCCAGCGCTCCATCTGACAGCCTGCCAACGCTCCTCATGCATCATAATTGCTCATAATGTATTTTTTGTGAGCTTGAGCACGGGCGTTGCTTTGCAGAACATTAGTGAGTTGGTAATGATTTCTCGGTCAGTGGCGCATTAACACGTGGAGAGAAAACATCATGAGGGCTTTGCCATTGGAGGTACTATTTGAATACATTACATCAGGTCTAATATAAACAGACGCTAATATATCCGTTCTCGCAGAGGGCAGAAGCTGAGTACACACTGAAAGAACTGTTGCACCTTTCCCAAATAGACCAATTTGTCGGCTATTTTTGAATCTCCAAACTTTTCAAACTCGGCGTGACCTTCACCAAATTGAAAGAAGATGAGCGGCTAATTTGCTCTGATAGACTGGCGCCATGTTTTTCTGCTTGTTGATGCTCATGATGGGTTTTTCTGCTGGAGTTTGGAATGACTTTTCCATCTGTAGATGCCCCTGCATATATAGATCAAGGCCTTCTGTTAGCCTGGCCGCTACAAAATAAGAAAATACACTCATTTCAAATAAAATGATCTGCTATTGAAGTAAGAAAATGGCACTTATCAAGGTTTCTTAAAATTAGAGAATACTATCCAAGGATTCTAATGATAAAATTCTTATTTTGAGCAGAATATGGTTGTTTCAAATCTTCATAGTAGATGAAACAGTTACTGTGGCCGCCACACTGGGAAAAAAAAAAATCAATATTACAAAGTGTTTTTTCTTATTTCTAGCCCAGATCTGTCATCACACTTAAAAAAAATTAAATAAGACATAGTCACCTAAAGAGTCATTTTTCAGTGAGCAGTGCAAATTTTTCTCAAGCTGTAAGGGATGATCAGTTTCCCCTAAAACGGTGACGGTTTTGGTCATCACCGTATATATATATATATATATATATATATATATATATATATATATATATATATATATATATATATATATATATATATATAGCACCTAAAGTGACTTCACATCCAATTTCGTCGTACTTGTACAATGACAATAATAAAGACATTCAAATTTAAATTCTTTTGATATATGACGCAGTGATGTGTGTAATACCATACATCACCAGCCTGGGCAATACACAAGTAATGTAGTTTTTTTTTTTTCTCTTTTCCTTTTTCCCTGTCTTTTCCAGAATATTATTGTTATTAATTATTTAAGGAGAAGGGGTGGGATCTTACAAGTTCTGTTTCTTCACACTCTTTTTCAAATATGTATTATATGACTCGTGTCTTGTGTTTAACCGTTTTGTTATTTATTTTCCTCTGTTTTGACATTCATATTCGAAAAATAAATACATCAATCAATCAATCATCCAAACAACAGAACGGTAGTCTGGCCGCCTTGTGATGTGGAACAAATATACTTTGTTGAGGGAAACTTCATAAATAAAATATATTAGGATCGCCTTAATATTCTACTGTCGTTATGAGTTTTGTTGAAGCACATTTTCATGTTGGTCATGATGGTGGTGGTGGGGGTCCATACATTCTTCTGTATGTGTTTAATTTAACACATACAGAAGAAGAAGGTAACAGTGATCCACTGGAGTCAGCAGGTCACAGACAGACATTCACAAATAGTATAAATGCTTCTCAACATCTAGAATTCACATAAATTCAACAAGATTTTCGAGTTCCACATCCTGATTCTTGGTAAGATTGTTTGAAGTTAATTAATTTTCCATATCTATTGTGCAAAAATCAGTTGTTATATTTATTATTATATCTACTATGTATTAAATTTCCTGTTACGTTAATTTGTCAGGAACAGTAATGTTGTTTATGGGTCAATTGGACCCAGTGTATGTTTAATGAACCAAAACATGTCAGTTGTCTGTTGATTAAACTCATTAAGGCTCACAGAAGAGGTTTTCAAACTTCAAAACAGCTAAATTTGATCCATAACAAGAGGGTTAATTGTGATAAGATATTTTTGCAGTGTTCCTCATCTTCTGCAGTGGCTTTCTAACCCTAAAAAAAGTAAAATAATATGTGGTCGTCTGGTCTCATATCTTTGTCACTTTATGTCATCCTGAGATGAAGGAGTATTTTTTTTTCTTACATTGTGTTCACACTTTCCACTCATTCAAGTCAAATGTCTTTTTTTCTTGACTTCCTGTCGTTTCTATATCTGGTCTTTAATTAGGTACATGTCTGATCTTTCTAACAGTGACCTGAGATGTGAACAGTGTGACATTCAACTCCAGGTGAAGATGTGCAGATAATTTGCTCTGATAGACGGATATGTTATTCTATTAGAGCAAATTAGACTTTTTTTTGGTTTATATTCACAGTTTTTTCCCCAATTTGATTTTTTGGACTTTTTTTCAGTCACTGGTCTACAAGTTAAAATGCTTCCTGAATAAAAACGTTTTCAAGATAAGTCTGGGGTCAAAATGAGAAATTTTACTTTCATTTTTTCTATTGTTTGTTTTTATTGTTGTAGGACTCTTACTGTTCTGTTTTTACTGCATGTAAAGTGTCTTTGAGTGCCATAAAAAGCACTATACAAATATTATTATTATTTTACTTAATATGTGTCATTTTTGTTCCTTTTAATTATTGTTTTGGTCATTTGTGCGTGTGTGTGTGTGTGAGCCGACAAAGCAACTGCTTTCTTTTCTCAGTGACCGACTTCAACCAGTTAGTGAGGCTCAGTGATTGGTCAAGATTTTTTAAATGTATTTCGTCACTCCTGATCCACGTTTAGTCTTGTGATTTCCTCCTCAGCTGCCCCTTTGTTTTGGTGCATTTTGTTACGTTACCATAGCAACTGACGCAATATAAATAAGTCATCGAAAGGTTCCTGTGGGACCCTTTCTGTATGGAGATGGAGAGGACAGGGCTCACTCATGGCCTGGTCAAAAGTAGTCCGTCACCCCAAAAAAAGACCCAGAAGTTCCAATAGTGGAAACACGCCTGTAACGTGTCACATTATTTCCAGAATAACAGTAAAGGCGACACAGTTATGGATAACGTAATTAAGTAATTACTCCTTTACTCGTAATGTGGCTGCATTAGTAACGCAGTTATACTGTAACGCCATTATTCCTAACTGTTTACATGTCACCCTGCTAAAACACACCTGATTCAAAGCAGTGGGTCGTTACCAGTCTTCAGTAGAGCTTGATAACGAGCAGGTGTGTTGGAGCAGGGCAATATCTACAGGACCACAGTTGAAGACCTCAGTTCAGTTCAATTTTATTTCGAGCACACAGTCATCAAAACATCAATCAACGTAGTCAACTTTTTTTTCTCCTCATTTGCACGCAAAAAGGAGTGGGAAGAAGTAAAACGTATAAACTCCCACCCCTCTTTTACAAACCAATAATCCAATAGATTCCGCTTCCTATGCCCCAACACACCTCATATCCACCCCACCATCAACACAAGCATCCATAATCATTCATCAACACACTGTCACGTCACACAGTTCAGTTCAATCCTCTTTGAATATACAACAAACAAAACAACCCCACTCTGTCCCTACTAATAAAAACAAGGGAAAACTAGAAATGCACTCAGAGATTACAGACCTCCACCAAGGTGGTGATCCCCCCCGGATCACCACCAAAATCTAATCATTTCCAGATCTCCCCATTACCAACCTACCCTGAAAATTTCATCAAAATCTGTCCATAAGTTTTTCAGTTATCTTGCTAACGAACAGACAAACAAACAAACTGGCAGAAACACAACACTCTTGGTGGAGGTAATAAAAACTAAAGGATATGTACAAACCTCTGACATAAGTGACACAAACACAAACATCTAAATAAAGTCTATTTTTCTTATTTCTAGTCCAAATATGTTATCGCACTTAAAATACGACATATTCACCTGAAGAGTAACTTTTCAGTGAGATATAAGAAGTGATTTTTACATAATAGATCCTGAAAATCTTATTTCATAAAAATCTTTGTTTATTCTCACTTTTTTCTCAGTTTATTTTCACTTTTTCCATTGGTAGATTTTTGTTTTACTCAATTTTAGCAAAAAAAAAACAACCTCCCAATGGAACAAGTGAAAATGATCTAGGTGAGATTTCTTGGCATAACAGTGATCAGTGTTTGCCTCCAGCTTTCCACTGTTTTGCCTCCAGCTAGTACCGCGTCGTTACAGTGAAGGGGTTTAAAAAGGAGTTTTGAATAGTTTGGTTCTGCTGGAAAAGTGAACATTTTGTTACTCTGACCCCCTAAAGGGGAGGGGAGTGTGTTTTGGGTTTGGGTTTTTTGTCTGGTCTGTTTGTCAGTAACTTTACACAAAATCTACTGGACCCATTTTCAAGAAAGGTGTGAGGTGGTCCAGAATAGATCCCATCAAATGTCGGTGAATGAAGGTCAAAGGTCAAAGAACACAGTTAGGGCAAATCAGGAATTTTCCTCTTATTCCTGTATACTCAGTTTTACATACAGTACAGCTTCTTTTTGCTCTCACTGTTGAAGTGCATTGACATCATAACCTTAAAGGACAAATCTTCAGGGGTCACATTTAGCCCAATTTGATCTCCAGTGAAATAATATAAATAATGATGACCCCAAATATTGTTGTTTTTTGTTTTGGGGGGGTGGGGGTGGGGGGGGGGGGGGGGGGGGGGTAAAAAACATTAAGAAAATACTTACTTTTATAAACTATCCAAACAAAAACAGATGTCAATAACCTGAAAAAAAAGACCTTTCTTCAGAAAAATAAGTGCAATTTTAACAATGTTCTGCCTCAGCTCATCATTTGTCCATGTGCATTATGGATCAGAGCTACAAAGACACTCAGCACTTACAAAAAGAAGCAGAAAATGAATCAAAATGTGCTTGATCTTTTTTAGACATTTTCATTTGTTTTGTATTTCTTTCAGGTTTTTCACATTTTAGTGTTTAACATGGTCCTCCCAGACGAATGTAGGACATTCTGGACTAGGATGTTTCGGACTGCACTTTTTGTAGAGTAGGACTTTTCGGACAAATCATATTTTCCAAAACAAATACCATACATTTATGTTTATTTGCATATAATTTTATTATTCACTCAAACACATTAAACATTTATACAATATACTCAAGTTAAAGTATCAAAATTCTACAAATGACATTGCAAGTATATAACCTCACATTATTTGAAATAGTCCATAATAAGATCTTATAACACTGAGCAGGTCATAGAGATAAGAAAATCACCAAAGTGTGACCAGATTCCACTCCAGAACTCCTTCAGGGTGTCGGTCACAACTTGAGAGGAGGAAGGGCCAATGTGTAAAAGGCTTGAGTGTATTGTATACATTTGTAATGTGTGATCATGTGTAAAATACTTATGGACTCTTTCAAATAAAGGTTAAATACTTGCACTGTAATTTTGATACTTTAATTTAAGTATAGGTAAAAAAATACATATACACTAATACTTTATATAATTAATTAAGCATATGTAACTCAATTATATTTACGCCTAAAAGCGGTTGGTTATGATATACCTCTCTGAGTCGTCTCATTGCCTTGTCATTATTTTAATTTCACAATCATAGTTTTCCGTCAGTTACAGTATTACTAAATATTTAAGTATAAGATTACTTTTAAGATTACACAGTCACAAGTCAAGTCATCGGAGTCTTTTCAGCATCCATGATCTGAGAGGTCATGAGACACTAAAGGGTGGAGCTCAGACACACAGCTTATAACACCTTCCTGTCGACCCCCTCCTCCTTCAGGATGTCCTCTGTCCCCTGTTCCTGAGGGGCTGGGTGTTGTCCTCTTCTGGAGGCTTCTATGCGGTGGGGGTCATCCCTTCCCTAACATGTCACCTCTGTATGTCTGTATGGAAATTGCTTCGGTGTGATCACTTTTACAGAGTCACCTTTAAAGAGTACATTTATGCATTAATATTTTTATTATTCCTGGTCCCATTGTAATTTCCTAGCAATACATTTTTAAAATGCGTTCAAATGAATAATAAAATTATATGCAAATGCTGTTTGAATTTATGGTGTTTGTTTTTGAAAATAAAATACTCTGCAAAATCGCAGTCCGAAAAATCCTAGTCCAAGACGTGCGTCCACCCTCCCAGACAGAGTGTTAGTGTAGTTTTTCCTTTTTTTTTTGGGGGGGGGGGGGGGTCTTCCTCTGTGTCCCTTGTTGTCCTTACTGTAAATTGCCCCATTCCTCCGGGGTCATCCTGAACTGTCTTCTGAGCACAGACTCTCTTTCCCCATTTAACATGATAGAACATAACGTCAATATTTATATTTCATATTATTATAATTTTTCCAACACAAGGGACATGTTCATTAAGAGCTCAAATGTTTGCGAGGGGCGGGGTTTGTTGTGCCAGACGCCACTGGTTTCTTTGGGCATTAAACGCTCAATTGGCCACATAATGGTGAGTTTTAATGAACTAATCCATGTCTGTTCAGTTGAAGAAGAAGAGACCACCCCCTCCCCCATTCCTTTTTCACTCATGAGTAAAAATATTTAAATTTCATTTCTTACATGATTCCAAACTTACAAAAATACAGAGGAGGGGAAAGAGATGCAAAAGGGCAAAAATGGAGCAATGTGTCAAGGCAGGCAAAAATATTTTTAAAATATATACAAAAACGCCTTAACACACGTTTCCTTTTTAGGCTCCTGCATTGTAGTGATGTTTTATGCATTAATTCATACTTTTTCTTCTTCTGAACCTAAAAGATTAATATGGTTTCCTCTAGAGTCCAAAGTTGCAAAAATATATCAACGATTAGAGTAGTGGTAAAACAAAAAATAAATAAATAAAATAATTAAAAATGTATATTATTAATATAACTACACCACTGTGTAATGTTATTTTTTCTCACCGTCTCATAAAAAAAATTCCACTAAAAAATGAGGTGCAGTGTGGAAAATTAACTTTTTTTAAACTCATCTGCAAAAGGTAGATGAAGGAACACACAGCCAGACTTCATCCCACACAGTGTTTTGTGGTGATTTAAAGAATATTGAAGCTGACGGAAAACTAATAACCCATTAAAGCATTCATTAAATCTATCAGGGAATGAGAGCTTGTTAAAGGCTGTGTAGTGGATAATTATATATATATGAAACGAAGGATGCAGTGATCGTACGAGCTCATTGTTTATTTTCAGAATTTACAGACGCAGTGATGAAAAAAAAAAAAAGACTGACTTCAGTTGGATGCAGTGTTCTGCAAACGGCCCCGTTTGACCTGGAATAGATAGTGGAGTCATTTGGACAATGGGCCGGTTTACATGAGAGGTTTTATTCCTATTTGATTCAGAATAAAAGTTAATCCTCTTTAAGATGAAAAACCTAAGTCCAGTTGAAAATGATTATTCCCAATTAAACTTAATTCCAAATGAAGTTACTGGTTTATTCCACTATTAATTCAAGAATTCCTCTGACATGTAAATAGTTCATTCTTCTTTAACATTATTCCTGTCATTCTGCACATGCTACCCGTATCGTTGCAAAGACGCACACATTTGGTGTTGAAGACGCACACATTTGGTGTTGATGACGCACACATTTCGTGTTGACGACGCACACATTTCGTGTTGACGACGCACACATTTCGTGTTGAAGACGCACATATTTCGTGTTGAAGACGCACACATTTCGTGTTGAAGACGCACACATTTCGTGTTGAAGACGCACATATTTCGTGTTGAAGACGCACATATTCCTCGCTGCCGGCATTAGTATGTTAATTCAGTCGAGCTGCTGCTTCATAATTATTACAAACATAAATGTAAAACTCAGATGTCGTATCTGCTCTAATATGTTGATAGTCAAAATAAAAGGACATGATCGTTGTTCTGTCCAATCAGAACCCTCTGTACCTCCTATTTACCTTTTTAATTCATATTTTTTTGATTGCAATTTTAAACATCTTCTTTGAACTTATTGACACAAATTAAACACCACAATTTAAACCACATATATTAGAATTAAAACATATGAAAATGTCCTTTACTGTACACTGTCATGTATGTCATTCATCTCATACACTGGAATAAAAATCTACATTTTATTACGTATATTCTTCTCATTTGTAATCCAAATATCTCATTACACTTAAAATAAGACATAATCACCAAAATCAGTGGTTCCTATTCATATTTTTCTTTGCTTGAATGAAAAAAACTTCAAAATGAATTAGTGAACTGAATTGACACTTTTTATTGAATCAAATATTATTTTGTTTTTAATTTAACCTTTATTTAACCAGGCAAGTCATTAAGAACAGATTCTTATTTACAACAACAGCCTGCCAAATTGATTGATAGACCGTTTACACAGGAAAAAAACAAAAAAATTCATCAAAATCTAAATCTGCCAATGGAATAAATGAAAATTATCTTGGTAAGAATTCTTGAAATAAGATTTTCCAGATCTATTATCTAAAAAAATCAGTTCTCATATCGCACTGAAAAAGTACTCTTTAGGCAATTATGTCTGATTTTACGTGTGGTGAGGTATTTTTTACAAGAAATGAGGAAAAATAAATTTAGTAAGATTTGTATTTTTGCAGTGTGAGCCTTCTGAATTTCCACCAGAAAAACTTTTCCCTTTCATTCATCATTACTGGCTAGACTCCAAAGAATAATAAATGCACAGAGGATGAAAAAAAACCCCACTTCAAATCACAGAAATGTCAGTTTGCATGGGACTAATATCACCGGAGCTCTGACTTGGCTGAAACTGAAAGGAAAGTTTTATGTTGCACTCACCCAGGACTTGAATTTTCTGTCATTATTTCTCATTTGTGATGTCAAGGCCAGGTTTACTGCTCACAGATAGCTGTTGAAAGACACAAATGTTCCTTACTGTAGACGTTATGAGTCATCCGCCCTGTTTTTCAGATGTTTCTTTTCTGAAAGACTAAAATATACGTCTTCAAAAAGCCTTGCTGTATGTCACCACTGGTTTCCTGCTTTTCCACCTGAAATCCTTTCAGTTGCCAACACTAGCTCAGCCTCTATAGTCCTCCACGAGCAAAGAGGTTCAAAGATGAAAATGATGTGTGTCCTACTGAAATTACAGAAATATTTACCAACAAAAGAATAATGGTAACACTTTACATTACAGATCACTAATAAGGTAATTTCATGTTAATAATGCCTTTGTAACTGCTTATTACAAATATTATCTTGCTAATAAGGTGGTAATTCTTTGGTAATTTAAAAGTAATATCATGGTAATAATGCCTTTGTAACTGCTACAAATATCGTCTTGCTAGTAAGGTAAGCCTTTTCTGTGTACTGCCCTCAGGAAAAAGACTCAGGAGTACCTGCTGCAAAACTAGCAAGTTTTCAAACAGCTTATTTCCGCAGGCAGTGAAAACTCTGAACAGTAAGGAATGTGTTTCAGGGTAATCACATTCTGAGCATTTTTGCCTCACTTGTTTATTTTATCTAACTTATTATGTCTTTTTAATGTATTATTCTTTTAAGTCATTTTATCTTTTTAGCTTGTGGAATGCGGTGTTTGGTTCTGTATTGTCGGTTTGTTTTTACACTGCTTTTAACCTAGGAGAACACTATTTCATTTATTTTGTATTTTGTACTGAGAAATGACAAATAAATACATGGAATTGAATTCTATGATCATTTTGATGCAAGTTGTGAAATTGGATGAAATGTACCTGTTGTTCCACCTATCTTTAACACACCGAAAGCCACCCTCATCACTGAGGACCCCTCCCATCCACTCCACCACTCCATCAGGCAAACAGTACCAGACACCACTGGCCAAGAAAAACATTTCCACAAAATCCTTCATCCCCTCTGCTTTAGCTGTTCCTAAAGCACCTGTGAACTGCACCTTTTCTTTTCTTTTTTTATTTTTTAACATATATCCCACTGTACTGACTGTTCTTTTTTTTCCTTTAATGTTGTACATGCACGAGTGAATATTTTTATTTCAATTAAGCTGTGACAGAAGAAAACATTTATGTTTTTAACTGAAACAGACAGTAAAGTTATTTATCTACCCGGCTTACTGTATGCTAACAAAGCTACTACTGCTAGCTAAGTCCACTAGGTTGATAATAGATAACTTGAACAGCCTGGCTAACCACTATTGGTTGCCATGGTTACTGTCTGCTTTTATATAGTTTGAGCACAAACTGGATATTTTACAGACATGTTTCCATGGGTTTCAGATGCTTCAGTGTTCTAAGGCAGAATACAAACACAACTAGAAAAGCACTCTGAGAGCGCAGACCTCCGCCAAGGTAGACCCCCCACACACACACACCCAGTTCTTGCTGTTCACGTTTCCAACATATCCTGAAAATTTCATCAAAATTCATCCATACGTTTTCGAGATATTTTGAACACAGACAAACAGATAAATGCCAGCAAAAACATAAGCTCCTTGGCGGAGGTAATTATTGAGCCCAATTAGAAAAGTTATTAGCATTGTACTTTGTAGAAATGTACCTTTCCAGAGCTTCACTGAAGTATTACCTGTAAGTATTACCACCTTATTAGGGATCTGTAATGTACAATGTTACCAGAATAACATTACCACAGAACATCTGTGTTTGCAGAAATAGGCTCATTTGAGACTAAATATTGCCAATGGAACAAGTGAAAAGATTTCTTGAAATAAGATTAAACATCTTTAGTCTACAAGTAAATTCTTATATTTCACTGAAAAACAATTATTTGGCTGATTATGTTTTATTTTAAGTGTGATGAGACATTTAGATCAGAAAGGACAAAAATAAACTTGATAAGATTCAGATTTGTTCCAGTAAAACCAAAGTTACATCCATCACACAACTTCCACTGTGTGGAAATGAAATGTTGATTCTAAACACATTTGAGAGAAGATTACATGGTTTCCTTTCCAAGATAGTTGGAAAATGATGCACTGTTTTTATTTTTTTATTTTTTGGCTGTTTGTCATGGCATCCTCTTTAATGCTTGTGAAGAACAGCTGAGAGAATCTTAATGGCAGCGAACTGATAGGATTTTTTCCCCCTCATATTGTAGTTAACTTCATGAATTCTGCATTACATCTGAAGGAGGCCAAGAAAATGTCCTCTTTCCTGAACCTTTCTAATCCTTTCACTTGGTCAAACACAGTGATATTTCTGGGTCAATTTGACCCGGTGTTCTGTCAATTCAGGCATCCCGTCACATTGCTGCCCTACAAAGCACAAAGGCAGTAACTGCATTTTTTTGGCAAAAATGAGTCATTGTGGGGTTTCTTTTGCAACATTCAAATCATTCTTAGTCATATAATAAAATATTTCATCTCAAATATCTGTCATTTTGAAAAAAAAATTATGAGTGTTTGTACAGTAACTGCAAAAATTACAAGTAAAACAAAACAAAAAGGCAGTAAAGACCATTACTGTGTTCTTACCCATGTCCATTTAGGACCCTGCACTAATAGTTCACAGTCAATCACCGTATTAGACTGCAATAGATAATGTAAATACTGTATATTCCGCACTATATGGTGCACTGGACTATAAGGTGCACTGTCAATGTATGGTTTTTATGAAGGTTTACAACAGAGGATGGTGACAGTATAGCTACAGAAACACAGATAAAAACAGAACAGACACATTATGGTGACGGCGCACCAGCCAAAGACACATAGTAAAAGCACACATAATAATAGTAATAATAATAATAATAACTAGAAAAGCACTCTAAGGGCGCAAACCCCCGTCAAGGCAGACCCCCCTCCCCCGAATGAAAGGAGGTCCACCAAACACACTATGTTTATCGGTCTAGAATAGAATAGAGGACTTTTATTGCCATTTGTACAAGTACACTACAGCACAGGCACATTGGAATCCTACTGCGCTTCTTCCAGTCAGGCAGGTAAACAATAAGAAATAAAGCTGCATTCAGGTAAAAAAAAAAAAGAAAAATATAAAATAAAATAAAAAAGAAAAGAAAGGGTGCTTATATAAATATAGATTTAAAAAAAATGCTAAAAATGTACAATTCTGTAAGAGTACTAAAAAAAGGAACAGTGCAGGTGTGCATAGAATTAACATGTCTGTCTGCCTTGTACAACATAACTCTAAAAGTCATGGACGGATTTTCATGAAACGTTCAGGATAGTTTGGGAATGACACAAGGACCAATCGATTACATTTTTGTGAAGATCCGGAAGAGAGCCTGGATTCTGGATCACTTTTAAATTTTACATTGCGGTAAATGGAGAACAATATTTATTAGAATAAAACAAACAGACAAAACATAACCTCTTTGGCGGACGTAATAATAATAATAATAATAATAATAATAATAATAATAATAAGGCAATAATGTTCCTACCTATTTGATCCACTGTAACCAGCAGAAGCAGAAGAGCTAGCAGCATAGCTAGCTAGCTAACTCGTCTTCCCGTCCTGGCTGCTGCGTCCTTCATTCTAGCTGTTCTGTGAGTTTACAATAATAACAGGCTTTGTTCTTTTTCTGTCAAATACCTGGAAAAGGTTCAACTGTCTTCTCAACATTTTATCGCCAGACCAAACCGCAATCCAGGTGATAGGTTGTGTCGTGTGTAAAAGCGCCAGAATTCAAAACCACCAGGTGACCGATGACGTCATAACAATCAATGATTCGCGGTTGTTCGAAGTGGACTGTACCATTTAGAAAGAGAGAGGGCGGGGGGGTTAAATTACATTATGATGAATAACTAAAGAAAAATGTTATGGAAATCCACAACCATGTTTAATTAGATTATTTCAAATGATTAAATTTTGCCTTTGTTATAAAAGTCTAAAAAGTTAAATATTGTTAAAAATAAAAATTATATTAGCAGCTATGGACCCCTGTCAGTTCCCAGGCCCTTAGAATCTTTTCCACTCTGCCCCGCCTGGCGGTGCCGCTGGTCACGTGTCCCATGGCCATTTTCACTGCAATAAGATGCTTTCAGTCACCATCCTCCACAAGCTTCTGATTGAATGCTTGACCACTCCTCTTGATAGAATCAGTGCAGTTCAGCAAACTTAATAATTCTTATTGTTATATGTATATTTTTGAACCAGTAGATTTGGTCACATTTTTAGTAGATCCATAATAAATTAATAAAATAACCAAACTACATGACTGTTTCTTGTGACAAAAACAGTGTGTGTTTCAATTACTATTTCACAGAAAAATAAGAGTTGTAGGAATTATTAGAAACTCCAGACGGCCATGACATTATGTTCTTTACTAGTGTATGTAAACACTTGACCCCGACTATATACATAGATTACACTCATTAAGGCAGAAGAAGTTACTGTAGAAAATAATATTTTTTCTAGATGTTCAAACTTCATACTGGCTCAATTTACACCGTAACATAACAAAAGGTTTAATAAATTGCAGAAAGCCCTGACCTCCTCCAGGTCATCTTCACACTCAAGTTCATATATTTGTGATTTATAGTTGCAGGGTATTTTTTGTATAAATATTCTTTGGTATGTGAGAAGAGTTCATTAAAATATTTGCTCCCTCTCTTTCAAACCATCAAGTGAGGATGAAGATGATGCTGTGTTTGACAAAGGTAAAGTTATGCCCCTGATGATATTTACTTGAGATTCTGCACTTTTTTAATAAAAAAAAACAAAAAACAGCCACTTTCATTTTCAGTGAAGAAACATAAAGGCTGACATATAAATCTCCAATAACTCTAGTGTTTCATCCAGAGTTTAGCTTGATATTAGGCTGGAGGCTTGGATGCTACAAAGGCGATTTAGTGATATTTGGAAATAATCCGCAAAATCCTCAAATATATCTGTAATCCTGCATCAGCCACAGTCACCTGCAGTGTATTTGTATTATGTAATGCATTAACTCCTTTGTTTCTGTGGTTTGGAACTCAGGGTAGTTCCACTGGAAAAATATACTGACAAATACAGTGAAAAAATACACTTGAAAAAGCAAGTACAGAAATAATAATACCAGATTTATTTATTTATTTTGCTTGAATTAAGCAGGAAAAAAAATCTGCTAATGGAACAAGTGAAAAATATCTTGGTAAGATGTCTTGAAATAAGATTAGTCCTCCCTAGCAGGTTCTGTTAATACTTTCAAAAACCTGGCAACCTTTCCTAGATTACCTAAAAAAAAAACGTTATTCACCCAGAAAGTGACTAGACCCCCAGTGTCCCTAGTGAGGATCAAGTGGGTTCAGATGACGAGACAAGATATTTAAAAAAAAAAATTAATATATAAAAATACATTTAAAAAATGAAATAAAAATAATTGTAGGAGGTGCGATGGGACTATTGTGCACATGTTAATTGTGATGTTGATGCTCAAACGACAAGATGAGGCGAGATTTTCCAGATCTATATTCTAAACATACATTTTTAAAAAATATTTTACTGAAAAGGTCCCCTTTATGTGATTATGTTTTATTTTAAGTGTGATGAATAATTTGGACTAGAAATGAGCAAAAAATATACTTGGTAAGATTTAGATATTTTTTGTTCTGTAAATAGAGGTTCTTATTTTCTACCTACTCACATGTTGACTACATTTATAATTCACATTTCTCTTCTAAGTCTGGTGTAAAAAAAAAAAAAATCTTATTTACCAAGTGTATTTTTAAAACGTCTGGTCAAAATATCCGGTGGGTCATAAAAAGCCTGTAATGAAAAGAAATGTCACCTACAGAAAATAACTTTTCAATTAGATATAGTCTATTATCTTGTAGAAATAATTACATTATGAATATGTAGTTGCACTACATATTCATATTAATTTAAATGAAAAATATGAACCTATTCTTTAGTTATATAATGTACCTTCTCCTCTCCTTTTTTTGTCTATGTGCTTGTTTTTCTCATCATTTTCCTTTATATTCTTTTTACAAAAGGCATTGAATCACCTTTGTGTGTCAAATGCACACCAGAAATACATGCACTTTGTTCACGAAATTAACTGGAGGGAAAAAAAATCCTCCACTTTACACTGAAAAGACATAAAGTCTTATGTTCTGGCTGCAAGGTTGCAGTAATCACTGGTTAAAAGGTTCATATAAGTCTTTTTTTTTTTTTTTTTTTAATATTATATACTTTCATTACACATTACACTGAGATTCTTGCAGCCTTCGACAGACTCTTTTCTTTTGTATCAGTTGCTTAGTGATTTTTTTCTCTATAAGTTTAACCTTTTTTAAACAATTTATTGCCATTTATTGTAATATTATTGTCTGCTTGTTGTGAATGTCCAGCGAAAATCAAATATTGAATGTACTGATCATGTAGATGGTCATAAAAGCTCAGATTCAGGGTCAGGTGAAGGTTATTATATGAGAATATCTTCAGCAAAGACATAATTGAGTCAACATACACTGGGAAAAAAAAGGACACTAAAAGCAAGTTAACAAATTAACACCAGATATTTTTTTCCAAGAATTAAACAAAAAAAAATCTGCCACTGAATTTTCAAAATCTATTGTCAATAGGTCAATTAGATAGATAGATAGATAGATAGATAGATAGATAGATAGATAGATAGATAGATAGATAGATAGATAGATAGATAGATAGATAGATAGATAGATAGATAGATAGATAGATAGATAGATAGATAGATAGATAGATAGATAGATAGATAGATAGATAGATACACATGCACTGATAGGTTAACTGGTTAACTAGTTAACTGGTTAATCTAAATCACCCATAGGTGTGAATGTGACAGTGACTGTTTGTCTATATATGTTCAGACTCATACAGGGTGACCTCTGACCCCGCCTTCACCCATTGTAGTTGGATTAGACCCCCAGTGACCCCAGTGAGGATAAAGCTGGTTCAGATGACGAGACAAGATATTAAAAAAAAAATAATAATAATTTATACAAATACACTTAAAAAATAAAATACAAATAATTGCAGGAGGTGCGATGTGACTATTACACACACGTTAATTATGATGTTGATGCTCAGACAGTATCTTGTGCAGCTCTAGTCAGTCTAAGGCTTAAAAAGGTAAAGCCAGAGTATGTATTTTCAACTGTAATTTACATGTTTTTTTCACCAAATACCTGTTTTTCTCTACAAATAGAAGTCTTGTCTTACCAGCAGAAACTAGGCCATATTTTGGTGGACGTGTCATGTAGACTTTTATGTTTGTCAGACGGTTTACAGCTTTATCAACGTTAAAAGTTGCCTGCTTTTGTTCTCTGAGACAAACACGACATTGTGGTCTGACCCCCCCCGGCTGTCAGGATAATCTGCCCTGTCAGCTTCTATAAAGAACCAGAGGACACTTCAAAAAAATAAAGAGTCTTTTGGGCTAAAACTAAGCTTCTTACTTGATTTTTTTTCCCCTTAAAAGTCTTTTCGTATGTTGTTCTTCTTCTGCGTGTGTTTATGCATGTGATGGTTTATCTGTTCATCTGTGCTCCACTGCTCTCCTCTCTGCAGTCTGTATGGAACACATTTGCAATTGTTGTAAACACCCGTTCAGTCCCAGCTTTCCAGAGGCTAGTTAAAAATCTGCTGGCATCTGAGCCCAGGTGCAATGTGAGGGGTTTTTTGTGGGGTTTTTTTTTTTTTTGTGTGTGTGTATTTTTTTTGTTTTTTTCTCCATTAGCGTGTGCTGTTCTTGTCTGCTCCACACTACTCATTATATGGAAATCACTGCCTCTTTGTCATCATCACCTGAGCCAGAGCTGCTATCGTCCCTCGTTAACCTCTTTTACTGCAATTCCGTCTTTGTCGTGACGACTCCCTGCAACACACACATATCACACATGACACCCACGCTTTCATGTACTACGTTATTACTGCAGTGGAGACAGCGGGTGTAAGATTATGCTGTCCGGCGGATGAAGTGTGTCCAATCCCCCGCCTGGAAAAGAGATCAAGCAAGCAGTGTGTGTGTGTGTGTGTGTTAGTGTGTGTGTGTGTGTGTGTGTGTGTGTGTGTGTGTGTGTGTGTGTGTGTGTGTGTGTGTGTGTGTGTGTGTGTGTGTGTGTGTGTGTGTGTGTGTGTGTGTGTGTGTGTGTGTGTGTGTAGTTTCACTTTTCTTTTGCTTGTGAGTGTCATTTCTAGCTTTGAGGGGAAGTGAGGTCATTTTGGCCAGACCTCATCTCACCCGCATGAGTTGGTAGTTGAGGATTTGGATTAAGGATTAATTTTTAAATTTAGGTTTTGCACGGGGCAAGAGTTCAACGTAAGGATAAAACCAAAGAGAAATGACAACACCTGTGCAAACATGCCAAGAGTTTTACAGTCCCTCCTATATATTTATATCTTTTTTTGTAGGTGTTTCTTTTTTTTTTTTTGCAAAAAAAGCAATATTATGCAGAGTCGAAATGCACAACTTTTTCAATATGCTTGGATTAGTTAAGTTCTAATACACTTTCACACTTACAGGAGGATTAACTTTCTTGCAGTAAATCACTTGACTCAAAATTTACTGCAAACTTCACAACTTTTTAGAAACAAGTCAATTCAGCCAAACGTTTTATATATAATGTTTATGATGATAATATAATCAATTTAACCTTTTTAAAATGTAACAGGTCAATAATGTCTATAACAGACATAACTTCTGGCTAGTAATGTACTAAATTATTACATTATTATCCAGTAATTAGCCTGTTCATATTCCGCTGCACTCCTAGTTTTATGGTATATTAATGTAAATTGTGAAAATAATGACATTTGCAAACTATCATTTAACAATAAAATGTGAATAATATGAACAAACTGAAATGTCTGGAATAAATTAAGCACAATTTTAACAATTGTTTGCTTCTATTAGGCGTTAAGAGTTCAGTTTGTTTGTAGATCTGGTCCATAAGCACAAGTTGAGGCATAATAATTTAAAAATTGAACTTATTTTAGGTTCCTCAACACAAGGATTAAACCAAAGAGAAATGACAAGATTTTTACATTTACTTCTGTTCTGTAGGGTTTTCTATTTGTTGTTGAAATGGACAACTTTTTCATTATGCCTGGATTAGTTTAGTTCTAATACACTTTCACACTTACAGGAGGATTAACTTTCTTGCAGTAAATCACTTGACTCAATATTTACTGCAAACTTCATAACTTTTTAGAAACAAGTCAATTCATCCAAACATTTTATATTTAATATTTATGGATGTAGAGGCCAATAACATAATATTATGTTATTTAACAGCTGATAATGTAATAAAGTTGATTTTTTATATATAACAGGCATAACTTTTGGCCAATTATATAATAAATGATTATATTATTGGCCAAAAGTTATATTGTCTGAGGACTTTTATTACTTTATTTAATGTTTATGGATGTAGAGGCCAATAAGATAATATTATATTATTTACCAACTGATAATGTAATAAATGTGCCCTTTTTAAAATATAATAGTGTAATAATGTAATACAAGTTCTTAACTGATATAACTTCTGGCTAATAATAACATTATTGGCCTGGTAAAAAAATAAATAAATAAATAAATGAAAGAAATAAAATCTTTGCAAATGTAATAACTGAGCCAATAATGTAATAAATTATTACATTATTGGTCAAAAGTTATGACTATATTGTTTCAGGACTTTTAATACTTTATTATCCAGTAATTAGCCTGTTCATATTCTTCTGCACTCCCTAGTTTTATGGTATATTAATGTAAATTGCAAAAATATTAACATTTACAAACTATCCTTTAACAATAAAACGTGAATAATTTGAACAAACTGAAATGTTTCAAGTAAATTAAACATAATTTGAATAATTTTCTGCTTCTGTTAGTGTTAAGAGTTCAGTGTGTTTGTAGATATGATCCATATAATGCACAAGTTGAGGTATAATAATTAAAAAATTGAACTTATTTTAGGTTTTCCACAGGGGAGGAGTTCAACACAAGGATTAAACCAAAGAGAAATGACGACACCTGAGCATGCACACCAACATTTTTACATTTACTCCTATATAGTTTTTGCAACAAAATAAGCAAAATTGTGCAGTTAAAATGGACAACTTTAGCAATATACTTGGATTAGTTTAGTTCTTATACACTTTCACACGTACAGGAGGATGAACTTTCTTGTAATAAATCACTTCACTCCAGTGATCACTTGAAATTTACTGCAAACTTCACAACTTTTCAGAAACAAGTCAATTCAGCCAAAACTTTTATACATAATGTTTATGAATGTCTACCTGTTGGCATCCTGCTGCAGTCTCAGTTTTAAGGTATGTTAATGTATTCACTTACTTTGTTTTCTTCTTGTCGTGCTGTTTTTGCTTTTTACTTTCTACTGGAAACCTCTGCTGCAGAGTGATGTTGTAAATTAGCATTCACTCTAAACAGCCCAGTGGTTACGTTGGAATAAAGCTGTCATTTGATCTGCAGCTTTGGAGAAAATAGTCAGACTACCTGTGGTTTTTTCTGCAGGAACTACTGAACACTGAGGATTTTGTTTGAAATGCATGAAAGTCGTTGTAATTGCAGCAAATTTATGTAATCATGAAAACAATTGAAATAAGGTCAATAAATCATCCACATGTGCATCATACGTACGAGTTACGACAGTTTAAAGGTGTTTAATGAATAGGAATAAACATAGTGGTAAAATCCTGCCTCTGCTGAAAAATATGAACAGTGATGGATGATGAAACATTATTTATATAACATATATATATATATATATATATATATATATATATATATATATATATATATATATATATATATATAGTGTTATATGTATACATACATACAGTTGTGGTCAAAAGTTTACATACACTTGTAAAGAACATAATGTCATGACTGTCTTGAGTTTCCAATAACTCCTATAACTCTTATTTTTCTGTGAAATAGTGATTGAAACACACTCTTCTTTGAAAATGTTAGTGTGTCCGGAGTTACTGGACTCAAGCCAGGACCTTTCTGGATGCAGGAGGAAGTCTGGACACAATATCCAACAAAATAAAGACAGACAAAAACATAACCTCCTCGGCCGTGGTAAAAAAAAAAAAAAGTGTAGATAGAGTATTTTTCAGACTATAAGTCACACCAGCCAAAAAGAAAAAACATAATACAGAAGGAAAAAATATATATAAGTCATATTTTTGGAGGAAATTTATTTGATAAAATCCAACACCAACAAAATTAAAAATGAAATAGAGAACAACAGGTTGAATAAGTGTACGGTATGCTAATATAACACATTTAGCTAACGTTACATGATGCATAAACAATAAACTGAGAATGTGCCTGGTATATTAACGTAACATGTTAACAGTTACTCAGATAACTATAGCATAACGAACATGTTCATGCTCAACAGCGTCCTCTAGTGGTTATCAGTGTGAAAATAACATGAAAGTATTTCATAATGTGTTAATGATTTCACATATAAGTCGCACCCCCCTGGCCAAACTATGACAAAATGGAGAACATTTTTTTTTAAATAGAATGCCTTTATTGTCACTATACAGTTGTATAATTTGCATTATACGCATGCAGTGACATGAGACCACCTCACTGTTCAGTGCAAACACGCATATTAAAAAAATATATGTATATAAAATGTAAAAATATAAAATAACTAAAATACCCACAGAAAATAAAATCAATAAATATGTACTAATTTTTAAAAAGTAATTAAAAAAGAAAATTATTGTACACAGATTGACCCCTGTGACTTATAGTTCGAAAAGTACGATATTATTATTGACAGACAGGAAACCTAGCGTGCGTTTCAAAATGGCGTCATGACCTTTGACTTTGACCTTGAAAAGTCAAACCCATATTCTGACATTTTAAGAGGGAGATGTCCCTTAAGAACTAAAATATTTGCGAGGGGGCGGGGTTTGTTGTGCCTGGTACCACTTGTTTTCCTTAAGATGCTTTTAATCAATTCTAGATTTATCATGCTGTTTATTGATTATTCATTTGACGTTGCTACTGCACTGTGGGCTCATTCTCCTGTGTGTATAAGTACACACTGAAAATGACAATAAAAAATAAATTAAAATCCTCAACATCCTTGATTAAAAAAAAACCCCAATAAAACCTGTGGGAAAATGTTGGGAAAATCAACAAGCAGGCAGCATGTTTAACTGATTAAACACTTCTTGTAAGATGTTTGCCTTCCATTTAAACTGCACTAATCAATAATCAATCAGCATAAAATGACCCAAATAAGTGTGTGTAATGTGAAAACCCTCTACTCGACTGGAATGCAAACAGACAGACTCAGCGACTGTGGCCCATTTAGCAGCTAAAGAGCCAAATATATGTCTGAGGAGGAGGTGCAAAGCTAATGTTGCTTCTTGTCAGTTTAATGTGTAAATAGGCGGCTGAGTGTTCTCACATTTACAGGCCTGGTCAAAAGTTTACATACACTAGTAAAGAACATAATGTCATGGCTGTTTCCAATAATTCCTACAATTCATATTTTTCTGTGAAATACTGATTAAAAAACACACTAGAAACATTCGTGTTGTTAGTTTTTTTTATGAATTTATTATGGATCTACTAAAAATGTGACTAAATCTGCTGGGTCAAAAATATACATACAGCAATAAGAGTTATTACGTTTGTTAAACTGCATCGATTCTGTGAAAAGATTCAATCAGAAGCTTGTGGATGGATACTGAAAGCATCTGATTGTAGTGAAAATGACTAAAGGACATGTGACCAGATATTAGCTTTGCTGTTTGTATATTTTTGACCCAGAAGATTCATAATAAATTCATGAAAGAACCAAACTTCATGAATGTTTTTTTTCTGACAAAGAATAGTGTTTCAATCACTCTGTCACAGAAAAATAAGAGTTGTAGGAATTATTAGAAACTCCACACGGCCATGACATTATGTTCTTTACTAGTGTATGTAAACTTTTGACCTCGACTGTATACGTAGATTACACTCATTAAGGCAGAAGACGTTACTGTAAAAAAAAATTTTTTTTTCTAGATGTTCAAACTTAAAACTGGCTCAATTTGACCCCTAAAATAACAGAAGGTTTAATCAAATGCAGACAGCCCTGACCTCCTCCCAGTTATATTCACGCTGAACTTCATATATTTGTGATTTATAGTTGCAGGGTATTTTTTGTATATATATTCTTTGGTATGTCAGAAGAGTTAATTAAAAATATTTGCTCTCTCTTTCAGACCTCAAAAGTAAGGATGAAGTGTTTGAAAAAGGCGAAGGTGAAGTTACGCCCCCGATGATATTTACTTGAGATTCTGCACTTTTTTAATTAAAAAAAAAAAAAACTCAACACAGTCATGATATTATGTTCTTTACAAGTGTATGTAAAATTTTGACCATGACTGTACAGTTGTAAAGAATATAATGTCATGACCATCTTGAGTTTCCAACAGTTCCTACAACTCTTCAAAAGTCAAGATTTTATTTGTCATTGTCAAGACAACGAAATTAGGTCAGATTGACAGCACTGTGTAGTCTGTACCCAGTAAAAAAAAGTGCTATGGTGCAGTGCAAGATACAGTTTAAAGTGCCACCAGTGTTCCCACAATCCCCACCATAACTAGAAATGAATAGACATTTATGTCACGTCACCCCCGTCACCCTCTGCATGACTGAACTATCACCCGTACAGTCGGGGTCAAAAGTTTACATACACTACTAACGAACATAATGTCATGGTTGTCTTGAGTTTCCAATAATTCCTATAACTCTTATTTTTCTGTGATAAACTGATTGAAACACACTCTTCTTTACCCCCCAAAAAAAGATTCATGAAGTTTGGTTATTTTATGAATTTCTTATGGATCTATTGAAAATATGACCAAATCAACAGGGTCAAAAATATACATACAGCAAAGGTAATATTTGGCCATTTTTACTGTAATAAAATACTTTCCATCCACACACTTATGATTGAATCTTTTGACAGAATTAACGCAGTTCAGCAAACTTAATAATTCTTATTGCTGTATGTATATTTTTGACCCAGTAGATTTGGTCACAGTTTTAGTACATCCATAATAAATTAATAAAAGAACCAAACAACATAAATGTTTGTTGTGACAAAAAAAAGGGTGCGTTTCAATCACTATTTCAGAGAAAAATAAGAGTTGTAGGAATTATTGGAATCTCATAATATCATGTTCTTTTGATTTGATTTTTTGATTTGAATGATTTATTTCAAACATGTGCAAAGTGTAACAATAATCAATACAACAATAATAATAATAACAATGACATGTCCGAAAAGGAGTAGGATGAAGCATAAGCTTATTTAATCCTACCCCTTCTTCACTTCCCCAATAACCTAAATTCATCTTATAACAATATAGTGCATAGTACAAAAAATGATGATAATAATAAAAATAATAACAATAAGAATAATAACAATACCAATAATCAATAACTGAAGTACTAAACATAGACATATATACAAAAAACAAACAAAAAAAAACTAAAAACAAATGAGCAGATAGGAAAGTAGAGTTTTTTTGTTGTTTATTTACCAGTGTATGTAAACTTTTGACCATGGTTGTATATGTCAATGTTTTACAAAACTATCCCCTATTCTGTAACCCAACAGTCCTACATATTTCATTTCATTAGTCAAACAAAAGCACAAGGTCTGACTGTGAGATGCACTCAAAAGTAAAAGTCGAAACTTTTGTCTTCATTTTTAGAGGCTGTTTCTTTGCAAAACTGCAGAACATCACATCATCCATGTTGGTAGTAGTTCTCCTGGTCTTAGACGTGTCATTAAATCAAGGACACTGCATTTCTCTTCTTTCTCTTACTTGCTTTCTTTTTCTTGTGTCCTTATCACGCTGTCCGTCATGTGATATGCATTGCTTTATGTGTTATTTTCACATCCATGGAGGTTGAAATTGGCTTTTCCAGCTGCAAAGGTGATAAAAAAGTGACACGAAATAATCTACGATATTCTTGGAATGCTGTAAAAAGACAGTGAGCTTGTTTTGAACATGTAAGTGCAGACCTTTGTGTGAAAATATAAGAAGTACAAGGAAGAGAGTGAGATAAATGTTGAAGTAAAAGAACAAATGCCAGGTTTTACCCAGCATTAAAGGTACATTTCAGTAACCTTAATGTTTGTTCATGATGTATTAACCATTTATTGCCTATTTGTTAATGATTATTAATGTATTGCTTATACACAATTTATCATAAAGCAATTTTTTACACGGCTACAAATCATTTGTTCATAGAAAAGAAACACATTGTTTATGATAAAGTGTGTATGAATAAACTATTAAAAATAGGTAATAAATGGTTAATACATCATGAACAAACATTAACAAATGCATAATAAATGGTTAATACATAGTGAATTGTGTGTAGGTATTCAAAAGTATTACCAAAAATATATACAGATAAAAAAAATAAAAACATTGCGCTCACATAGTGTACATGTGTCGCTCTAAAACGAACCAAAAACTAATAAGGGTGTGTTTAGTCAAATATGACCCCTATAGTTCATACAATAAGTATAGTTGCTGTGATCTACTGCACATCTACTGTATACCACCTATATTTAATATTCCTACATATGTTTAATACATAGAATAACAACAGACGTGTGAGCATTTACATGTGACGTCGTCTAATCTCTTCATTTTCCACATGGACGCACATCAATCTTGACATTGGAAGGCATTTAAATAATCTCCGTTCAGTCGTTTAGTGACCTCCAGTGCCATTTACATGTGAATGAGGGGCTGAAATGTAGAGAAAATATTAATTTTGCAATATATCTATATTAGTGCAGACAGGGCATAAGTCACATGGAAATGAATGTGCAATTTTGACTTAAATTAACATCCCCACTAAAATCTCATAACTACTTTCAAACAATATTAGATCTGTTGGATTTTTCATAAAGTGCAGGATATTCATTGATTTTAAATGTAAACATCAGCCACAGTACGACATGTACGGTCGTATATGGGCCATAATTACCCCAGTCCAATCTTTTTTCTTTGGTTTTTTGACAAATCGCCCTCTATTTATATGATGTATACATTATTTTTAACATGTGAAGCTGTGTGAGACTTATATATTTTATTTTTTTTTTTGTCCAGGCTGTAGCTGAAAAAACACTGGATTTAATTTGATGCACAGGTCAAGAAATGAACAAAAGAAAATCTCATTGTTCTGTGAAAAAAGTGTCTGAAAGCCCTCATCTTGTCTTCAATCAGGAGGTTGATCTACAAAATGCAGGTTGTCTCTAACGAGCTTTCCAGTGACAGACAATAATAAGCAATGGAGCAGCCAGAGGTCAGAGGTGAATGATGAAATTAGTGTTATTTTATCCATAGCAGCAGTAATAAGTGAAAACCCACAGGGCACATTTACAGTATTTTCTCATGCATTAAGTGCCAGATTATAACACAGTAAAAATGATTATGTGAAGTGTTATATCTATTTGAATATGCAGGTTAATTTGCATAAAACTGTGTCATTATTTTCCTTTTTTCTTAAGAAGGACCTCTGTTCGCTCTCTCCTAGATTGTTCACTGCAGGGCGCCCCTGCCCAAAGACATTTCTAGTTGCTTTAAAGTTTAAATTTGCTTTGAATTTTAATATAAAATGTAGAATTTGCCTCAAGATGAAAACTTTCCATGTTTGTGTTTTTTTTCTGACTTTGTTCTTGCAAATGTAGACATGACTGTGTTCTACTTTCTAGAAAGACAAGGTTGTTTAGGAAGGATTTATTTTACTGTTCTGCAGAATAAGATGCAATAAGAATTGAAGACAAAAGCTAGCCTATACTTTTACAGATTGTTTTATTGTAATTTAATTGCTTTCCACATATATTGTGAAGTATATTTCTAAATATAGAATTATATACATTTAGTACCGTATTTTCTGAGCTATAAGGCTGGTTGTGCTTACTGCCTTGGAATTTTGACCTTTTATTTCATAATTTTCACTTTTTATCTCATGATTTCTTAATGCACCTTATACTCCAGTGTGTCTTATAGTGTTAAAAATATGGTAATACACTTCACACACAATATATATATATATATATATATATATATATATATGTATGTATGTGTGTGTGTGTATGTAAGTCTATTACTAAATATATATTAAGATATATTAGTGCATCTGTTGTCATATATGTCTCAATATTTGGAAAGCAGTAATTCCTTATGTATTTTTTTAACTATAATGTAAAATATTGACATCATTTTTTTCCTGTATATTATATACATATATTTTTATGTTAATTTTCAGGCAGTAATATATTGATAGTCAGTATAAGGAGAGTCAGTATATGGGTTAATAAGAAGAAGTGGCTTCCTCTTTTGGTTAAATTGGAAGTACTACATTTGCAGGGAGACTGTGTCATAGACTTGGAAGGCAAAGCGAAGTGGCAAACTCATTATTACTTGTAGGAAAACGTAGTTACTTTGTGAGAGTTCTGTGTTTGGCCCAAAGGCCTCGCAGCGACACTCTCTCTGTAGGTTAATAAGGCATGATGGTCCGAGCTGCAGAGTGGGTCTACATCAGTGGGACTACATCCACTCTGCAGCTGATGCATTTTAATGGACGCTCCTGCATTCAAATACAAATTCCAATGAGGCTCCAGAAAAAGCCTGGTCTATTGTGTTGCACACTAATGAGTGTGTTAAAACAGCTGGAGATCTGCAGCCAGGAGTCTTATAACATTACCATGGGATGTTTAAGTCAGGACTCACTTTTTATGAAACAATAACACTTTGTTCAGCAACTTTTTTTTCTCAGACAAACTTGACTTCAGTGATTTTTCAAGGGCGTATATTAACACGTCCCCTTCAACGGTGTAATACCATAGTAATTTATTTAATTATTTATGGTCTGGAAACGAAGGAAGTGATGGATAGATGGATAGACATAGATAGACAGAGAGAGAGAGAGAGAGAGAGAGAGAGATAGAGAGATAGAGAGATAGAGAGATAGATAGATAGATAGATAGATAGATAGATAGATAGATAGATAGATAGATAGATAGATAGATAGATAGATAGATAGGTAGGTAGGTAGGTAGGTAGGTAGGTAGGTAGGTAGGTAGGTAGGTAGGTAGGTAGGTAGGTAGGTAGGTAGGTAGATAGATAGATAGATAGAAGGTAGGTAGGTAGGTAGGTAGGTAGGTAGGTAGGTAGGTAGGTAGGTAGGTAGATAGATAGATAGATAGATAGATAGATAGATAGATAGATAGATAGATAGATAGATAGATAGATAGATAGATAGATAGATAGATAGATAGATAGATAGATAGATAGATAGATGTCGATTCATGTTCTGACAAATATCAAACACATTAAAAGTACAAATGGACTCATTTTAGAGTTTCAACTACAACCAAATATGCAGATTACATTCCTGTGAATATACTTAATTTTGTCCCAAAAATCGCTCCACAGTTTTACATGCGATCTTTTCCATTTCCGACACTAGACGTACTTTTCCCAGTTTTAAGAAACTCTGAAACAAACCAGGATGTTGCATGTTACAGCCTGTTAAAGCCTTTACAAAAGCTCCTGGACCAGATCTCTGTCAGTCTCTCACTTCTAAAGACTATTACTAGAGTAGAAATCCTTGCTTAAAGCCAGTGACAGCATCGAACTGCCTTCATGTGGACGCTTCCTCTAAGCGCTGTTTTTACTGACCTTATTATCACTCACAGCCGTTAGCAAAAACATTCCTGTGTTTGATCCGTGCACTTGGTGAATCACTAGGTTTGGATTTAATGGTTACGGTGAAGCCATGAGAGGCTGTTAAAAAGACTATAGTGGATCAACTACAACAACTGCTATCAGCCTTTAAATGTCAGATACTTCTGATGCCCATAGTTATAGTTATTTGTCCTTCACTGCAAACATACTGATCTGACCAAGTGTATTTTTTTTTATTATTTCTAGTGTAAATATCTCAACAAACTGAAAATAAGACAAAATCACCTAAAGAGGAAGTTTTGAGTGAGATATAAAAACAGATTATTTTAGACAATAGATCTGGAAAATCTGATTTTAAGAAATCTCACCAACATCATTACAGTGAAGTTCAATAAAAGCCTGGTTTTTTTTTTTTAAGCCAGATTCAATCTTGTGCTTAAATGAGATTGTAAATGATGTGTTTTGTAGAATGTCTGCAGTTTTGGCTCATTCCTACCCTTAGACTGAACAAAGCACCAGGTATTTATTCATTTGTTGTTGATTAGCATTTAGCGCATCCCACTAATTAAGATGATTTGTTCTGTTGCTGCTTAGAGTTGTATGAGACAAACATTCTCAGGATAACTGAGGCTACGTTCACACAGCAGGACTTAAGGGCTGTTTACACCAGGACGATTGTGACAAAAAAAACCCCCAAAAAACATGCAAAATATTTTATCAGAAGTGCCATTCGTTTATACGAGAACTAGAGCTGCACAATATATCGTTTGAGCATCGATACTGCGATGTACATGTGCACAATAGTCACATTAGAGGTCCTGCCACGTAGGAGGCAAATTAACTCAATGTGTTCTTATCTAATTTCAAGGGTCACATGACACACACTACAGCCAGAGATCAACCAATCACAATCATTCTTAATTAATTTGGAGTGAGTGGCTGGTAACAACTTTGAACAAAAAAAGCAACAAACAAGCAAAAATCACAGTTAACTGAAGACTTGGTGCCGAAAAGAAAAGTTTGACCATTTATATCGACACCACACAGCTAGTATGTCCACCCAAATATTTTTTTTCCCATATTGCAATATATATCATTCTCCTGTCACTGCTTCTACTTTTCCCTTTCCTGGCTGCTGGCAGTGTTGGCATGGAAGCATTATGAGTAAAAATATTATTGATGAATGAAATAGATAAATCCTCCATATTACTTTAGCTAGCTAGCTAATCTGATGCTATAGTAGGCAGTGATGCCAAGTTGGGCGACCAATGAAATTAGGTCGGGGCGTGGTAAATGTAAATCCGTCGCCATCCTAGTAAAAAAACTCGCGTCTGGGTAAAAAGTTCCAACCTACGCACAGATCAACTACACATCTATGAGTTGTCAGATCGTCAACAAATTATGTGTATATACGTTCCATACATGATGATGTTCAGACCTAAAAAATTACGGGAAATTACCGGGAGAAATTACAAAAGAGGAGGGGGTCAGGAGATGGGTCTGAAATATGGGAAACTCCCGGGAAAAATGGGAATGTTGGCAGCTATGCATTAGGGTTGGGGGGAAAACTCTATTCAGTTTTAGTTTTATTTAAACAGTCAATATCACTTGTGGTGCGTGCAGAGAGAGAGAGAGAGAGAGAGAGAGAGAGAGAGAGAGAGAGAGAGAGAGAGAGAGAGAGAGAGTGATTTTTCCACCATATCTCACACTAATTTTAAAAACTACTTAAAAATTCCAAAGTACAGATGAAAGCTATTATATTACAATAATTGAGTAAATGTAATTAGTTACTGTGCGCCCCTTTACTTTACATTCTGATTCATTGTCCACCGTAGCCTAGCAACGACTACACTGCATTGTTTTTACCGAATGAACACGTGAACGCGTAATCGTCTGGGTTAAAAAAAAATGCATTCAAGGAAGAATCAAGTTTTTGTCTTCGTCTGGACATTATAAAAACATATACTGTAAAAACTCTGCAGGAGATATAAACGTATCCATTATGCTTTTATTGTTAATGATAATAAGTTATTCTACAGTGTAGGAACGGGCAAAGACATTTATATTTTAAAAATCAGGAATGTCGATCTTTAATTGGAGTGCATGTAAATGTATTGAGTGTTGGTTGGGAATGTAGAAGTCTATTCTTTTTGTAATTTGTCTTTTCCAGTGTGTCTCCCGAAGGCATCAGTAGTGACTTCCATCTACTGCAGGTCACCCACTCGTTCATACACTTCAGGTTCATTACACAAACCAGTAATAGAGAAAAGCAAAATGGGCTGAGACACCTTCCTTTTCCAATCTCCTATTTTAGTTTATAAAAATGGTCACATCTCACTTCCAGTTTTTGGGACAAAAAAAAACGCTTTTATATCCAAACACAAAGGAAAATCAACCTTTAGCAAATGATTAGCATTGAAGTGAATGGGACATAAATGTACTGAGCTGTTAAGTCTGGAACACACATCAGCATCCGACAATGTCCACAAACAGGTCACATGACATCTGTTTTCTAACAAGCACAAGTCAGTAACTGGCCAAAGATCGAACCCAAAAGCTCTGCAGTGGCTCTGATCCAATACCAACATGAAAAACACAACATGTCGTATGAGTTAACCCATAGAAATACTCAATATTTCAACCTGTGTCACTTGGTTGAAATGTTTTTTTTTTCTTGTTCTGTAGAAAATCATTCTCAGTGAAGTTACCATATTTGGTTCCTTTCCCAAAAGTAATAAATAAATAAAATAATTAATTAATTAATAAATCAGTGGAGCGAAGCAGTATAAACCCCACCCCCTGCAAATGTTTTACCTGATTTTCCCTATTTCCTATCAGTGTGAAAACACATTTTTGGTGACTGTGACCTTTGACCTACATTTACCAAAATGTAATGGGATCTATTCTGGACCACCTCACACCTTTCCTGAATATTTAATATAAATTGGGCCAATAGTTATGTTGGACGTCTCCAAATGGTTGAATGAATAGTTGAAAAGTTATATCCAAAATTATATTTTGACATTTATTGTGACTTTGACATTTGACCTAGTCCTTCATGGTTCTGATGTTAATGCACATCAACAGTGAGAGCAAAAATAAACTACATGTAAAACGGAGTATACAGGAAGGAAAAGGAAATTCCTGATTCGTCCTGTCTCTGGGTGAAAACATTATATACATATACATATATATATATATATATATATATATATATATATATATATATATATATATATATAGATAGATAGATAGATAGATAGATAGATAGATAGATAGATAGATAGATAGATAGATAGATAGATAGATAGATAGATAGATAGATAGATAGATAGATAGATAGATAGATAGATAGATAGATAGATAGATAGATAGATAGATAGATAGATAGTTTAGACTCTCTGAAAGCATCAAAACTATGAACACATGGAATTGTATATGTAACAGAGTTGATTCCACTTAGCACCAAACAGGATATCAGATTTGCAGTAACACACAGCAGTCTAGGGTTGGTATGGCTCTCCTCAGGCTATAAATACAGGCTGCAACATTACTTCAGGATCAGTAAAAAAGGATTGAGCCCATGGAAGGTCAGTCAATGCACAGCACTGCACTGAAAATATGAAAATAATATAATAACACAGCTGAAGAAGATGCTGCACACAGAGCACGGAACTAAATGAGTTCAATTGATTGTGTTTTGTTACTACACTATACTTAGTAAATTAGCTGAAATGCTAAGCTAACATGTGCTAACTCCTTTTCCATAAACCTGTGACAAGTGAGTGATTAATGTGACCGTGACCGACCAGTGTGTGTTTCCTCCATGTTTTTATAGACAATAACGTACGTTCAAATACTAAGAGAAAGAAAGATCACAACACAGACAGTTACTTATAGTATAGAAAAAGTATGACCTAACTCAACCTATGTTTTTATGTTTTCGATTCTTGAAAAAAAGCCACATTTACTTCTGTTACCGCTTTGCATATTCTTAAAAAGCAAAGGACAAGAACATCTGTGGAAACAGGAATTTCAATACACATGTCATACTAATAATTTAACTGGGTACAAAGACAAAGACTGAGAAAATAAGCCTCAAATTTCACATGATAAATATATGTTTTATATATAACAGCTGCATATGGTGATAGTGGTGGTGATGGTGGTGGTGATGGTGGTGGTGATGGTGATGATGGTGGTGGTGATGATGGTGGTGGTGATGGTGATGATGGTGGTGGTGATGATGATGGTGATGATGGTGGTGGTGATGGTGGTGATGATGATGATGGTGATGATGATGGTGATGGTGATGATGATGATGGTGATGATGGTGGTGGTGATGATGGTGATGATGGTGGTGGTGATGATGGTGATGATGATGATGGTGATGATGATGGTGATGGTGATGATGATGATGGTGATGATGATGATGATGGTGGTGGTGATGATGATGGTGATGATGGTGGTGATGATGGTGGTGGTGATGGTGGTGATGATGATGATGGTGATGATGATGGTGGTGATGATGGTGGTGGTGATGGTGATGATGGTGGTGGTGATGATGGTGGTGGTGATGGTGATGATGGTGGTGGTGATGGTGGTGATGATGATGATGGTGATGATGATGGTGATGGTGATGATGATGATGGTGATGATGGTGGTGGTGATGATGGTGATGATGGTGGTGGTGATGGTGGTGATGATGGTGATGATGGTGATGGTGTGATGTGTGGTGGTGATGATGGGTGTGTGATGGTGGTGATGGTGGTGATGTTGGTGGTGATGTGTGATGTGATGGTGTTGTGGTGATGGTGAGGTGTGTGGTGATAATGGTGATGGTGGTGGTGATGGTGGTGGTGATGATGATGGTGGTGGTGTGTGATGGTGATGATGATAATGATGATGATGATGATGAGCAAAGTACTGACATATGAACAAGGACATCATTAATACAGGAATCAGGGTTTTTAATATAATTCTTTCCATATTGTTTTCTTTCAGTTTAGTTCCTGTAATAAAAATGAACTTATTAACCTTGAAGGAGTATCCTTAAGCAGCACTGATGTGGCAGAACATCCCACACCACTGAAACACGATAACGCGTAGCGGTACTTCAGGTAACTCCCACCTTCGCCTTCATCCTTTTTGTTTAAGATGGCAGTTTTATAAATACGAGTACATTTCAAGGACCTTTCATAGCGCGGAGTGTATAAAGACTCAGACATTTTTCAGAGCAAGTATCTAATTTCATGGTGAGTTTGAGGTGTTCGGGCCTCTCCACCGCTGCGAGGCTGCAGGAGAGGTGGCGTAGACGGGTCAAGAGGTGCAGACACCATCATCGATCCCTCTCAACTGGATCCCCAGGAGCTCTGGAGAGGGGACGACGGAGAGGAGCGTGCATGCGCGTGGCTGCGTCTACAACTCGTCTGCCAGTGTGTACTCACTGGCTAACGCTGAGAGTCGGCGAGAGCGACTTCTGCCTCAAAAATAGAGTGAAATTCCTACCGGGGTGTTTGAACAAATATTAGTTCAGAGGGATATGACACTTAGCGGCGCTGCACTGATTGTTATGTGTAACTACTTATCTGTGAAGCAGCAATTTAACATTATGGCGACGCTTCCCTGAAGGAAGATAGAAAAACAAGGCCTCTTTTCACCAGACTTAGTAACTTATCACCCTTAATGACAACAGTTTGGGCTGCATATCTAAATTGGGAAAGTCCGAGCTCATTAAGGTTATCCTACCGGCTGTCTGTGTCAACATATTTCTGTGTCTCTGTTATAATAGAAACTCATTTTCTGATGCCTCATTAGGACAAAACCAAACTGCGAGTGCTAAAATACCAGCAGCGAAGCTCATCTGCATTCCAAATGTGTAATACAAATGGGAGTATGAAATGAACACCGGTGCAAAGCATGAGTCCCCATGCTTCACTAAGCTAAATTAAAGAAATGTTTTTGTGCATACACACACATATATATATATATATATATATATATATGCCTCACACACACTCACTACACACACACACACACACACAGAAGCAGAGGCATAAACTTATATTTTGTGTGCAGATTAAAAAGAAAACTATCAAAAATCTTTTCTCACAGCCATGGAACAATTGTTAAAGAAAGTGCTGGAGCATGAAGATACAAGAAAATAAAGATTGTTCAGTGCAGTTCAGTTACAGAATGAATCTTTATATTCATGTAGAAACACACAGAGGTTTTTTTGGGGGAGGGTTTGTTTTGTTTTTTTCAGTATATCGACAGCGTAAGCTTGTGGGAGGAAATAATTTGTCTCTAAATCGTCGTATTGATCTTAACATTTGAGATTCGTATGTTACGAGTTCTTTTACCTTATTAATTATTTAGCTCACTGGCCAAAAAAAATTCAGAGAAGCTGCAGATTTGACAGCAGCAACAGAATAAAGGGCAAAGTTACACGCAGCGATGGCCAGAAATTATTCCTGTGAATGACTTTGGGTAAATAAATTTGAATGACATTGATCCGCATGTTAACAACGAGGCAGGATTTTAACTGATGTGGAAATAGTGTGATGTTTGTTTCTGAGTTTGACGGCCAACGTCACTCAGTATAAAAAGTGAAATAGAGGAAACGTGTCCTTTTCATTCTGTTTAGTTTGTCACCAACAAACAGGTAATATGATGGTGCTTTTATTGTTTTACACTCTGCACATTGTGTTGTTTTAGATATTAAGGTACTACTGTTATCTCTTTTTAAACTTTTATATTGTTTTAAATTGTTAGAAGTCTAAGGTACAGGTGTCAAACTCCAGGCCATGTTTTAGATATTTCCCTCTTACACATGATGCAGTTTAACCCAAGGGTCTCAAATCTTTTTCTTCAGGGGCCACATTCAGCCTGATTCAACTTCTAATGGGCCGGACCAGTAAAATTAAAACATAATAACCTATAAATAATGACAATTCCAAATTTTTGTCATTGTTTTGGTACGAAAAAAAAACACATGAAATTGTAAAAAATACCAAAAAAAGACCAAAACAAGTGAAATTTCATAAAGAAAATAAGGACAATGTTAACAATATTCTGCCTCAATTTATCGTTTGTCCATGTGTTTTATTATGGATCAGTTTTACAAAGACACTAAACTCTTAATAACAAAAACAGAAGATGGTTCAAATTGTGTCTAATTTTCTTTGGACATTTCAGGTTGTTCCTATTTGTTGAGGTTATTGACAGTTTATTGTTATATAGTAGTTTGTGAATGTAAATATTTTCATAATTTTATATTATTTTTTGCAGTAAAACAATGACAAAATTGAAAATTGTCATTTATAGGCAAAGAAAAAACTAAGAAGAAAATATGGAATCATAGGTTATTATTCTCTTCATCCCAAAGGGCCACATTGGAACCACTAGTGGGCCACATTTGGCCCCCGGGCCGCATGTTTGAGACCCCTGGTTTAACCCTTTAACTCCTGATAATTTAGCATTAAAAAAAAGAAAGAAAAGCTAACTAAAATAAGAAAACAAAATGAACAAAAATTGCCAAAGTCTTCAATAAAATGAACAATGAATAATAAAGTTATAAAATAATTAGTAACATGAACAAAGTAAGACACAAATACAACAAAATTAAAGAAAAAATAGTAAAAGACAATGTAGAAAACTAAACAAAATGAGCAACAAAATGAACAACAACTAAGAAATATTTACAAAATTAAACCATAAAAATTTACTAAAAAACAACATAAAAAAACAGAAATTTGGTCCCAGCAGTTTTAATTTAGCTTTTTCCTAAATTAGTTTCTTATTGACACCTGTTCTATGAACAAAACTCAGTATTAACACACTAAAAAAAATGTAAACAGTTTAATTTTTCTGAATATTTAAACTAAACCATCCATACTAGTTCTCTTTTTTTTTTAGTACATTTTTGGCTAATTCTTCCATGTTATTAATACATTTTTAAACATTTATTAATTTTTGTTCACTTTGTTGCTCATTTTTTTGGTTTATTTTAGTACATTTTGTTTTTTATTTTACTACTTTTTCTTTAATTTTGTTCCGCTCGTGTCTTATTTTCATCATGTTACTAATTATTTTGTTAGTTTATTATTTCATTTTCATTGATGACTTTGGCTGTTTTGGTTCATTTTGTCACTTATTTTATATTTATTTATTTTTTCTGTGGAACTGCTAAAATCTCAGGAGTTAAAGGGTTAAACTGAATCATGTGGACGAGGGAAATATCTAAAACATGCAGGACTACAGCCTTCGAGGACTGGACTTTGACAGCCCTGGTCAGTCCAGCTGAGCCAGGCCATGGCCTTGGGGGGAAAACAGGGACAGAAACTATTACCAGAAAACACAATTGTTTGGGAACACACTTAGAGGCAGGAAGCAGCCGGGAGCCAGAATGTTTTGGGAAGGGATAAATACTGGAACTGAACCCGAACAGAACCGCCTGGAGCTCCACCTGTGGGTGTGGAAATGGACGACGGGACAACATGGAGTGTAAACAAATGGACATTAGACTTTAGGCCAATGTTTAGGTGTTGGTCAATTGTGTATTTTACATGTGATGTCAATAAAAGTGCAAAAACCTAAAGCTGTGATGATCTGGACCTTCATGATCATCTCGCCTCAATTTATCCCTGAAGCAGGACCCAGGACCCAGGACCCAGGATCCAAGCTGAGTTTTCTGTCTGTGTTTATTTTTTGAGGAGGGGGTGTAATTTCCTACAAGACACACAACAACACAAAAAAGTGGAGAAAATTATACAAAACATGCTAAAATCTACCCCCCCCCAAAAAAAATGATATAAAAAAGCAATAATAAATAATAGTTTTTACAATTCCAGTTTTTATAAAGAATTATTGTGCTTTGGTGAAGGTCTGTGCTTTTCTAGTTGAAGTTGAGTTTGTTTTTTTGCTTCGATCATGTCAGTTTTTTTACTCTGATCTGAGGGAAATACATGAGAATTTTAATATATACCAATACTGTGATATATCTATGCAAATGCCAAATAAAATCTATTCTATTCTATTATGTTCTATTTTATTATTCTGTTCTATTCTATTCTTCTGTTGGATTCTATTCTATTATGTTCTATTCTATTCTATTTTGTTCTATTTTATTGTGTTCTATTCTATTCTTCTGTTCTATTCTATTAAGTTCTATTCTATTCTATTATGTTGCATTTTACTCTTCTGTTCTGTTCTATTCTGTTCTATTCTATTCTTCTGTTGCATTCTATTCTATTATGTTCTATTTTATTCTTCTGTTCTATTATGATCTATTCTATTCTATTCTGTTCTATTCTATTCTTCTGTTGCATTCTATTCTATTATGTTCTATTCTATTCATCTGTTCTATTCTATTACTTTCTATTCTATTCATCTGTTATATTCTATTATGTTCTATTCTATTCTATTCTATTCACCTGTTCTATTCTATTCTATTCATCTGTTCTATTCTATTACTTTCTATTCTATTCATCTGTTATATTCTATTATGTTCTATTCTATTCTATTCCATTCTATTCTATTCATCTGTTGTATTCTATTATGTTCTATTCTATTCTATTCCATTCTATTCTATTCATCTGTTGTATTCTATTCTATTCTATTCTATTCTATTCTATTCTATTCTATTCTATTCTATTCTATTCTATTCTGTTCATCTGTTTTATTCTATTCTATTCACGGTCATATTTCACACCATAATATATCAATATTTTAAAATCTAAAACTTTGAAACTCATTTCCCTTGTGGACTTGAACCAAATAATAACTTACTGCCTGGTGATGTTCCAGAAATGTTTTCTGAGAGAGAAGGAAGTTATGATTTAAGATGAATGTTTAGTTTAAAGATTCATAAAGTGTGCACTGTGTTAAAAAGTTTCTGTGTCACCATCTGTGGAATCAAACTGTGGAACAAATAGTGTGTGGAGATGAAACAAATATCAAATAAATATCATTTTCAAATGATATTAAGAATGGATTGTTGTGATGCATAGTATTTAATAATAACAGTGAGGGCTGTTTGTTTATGGATAATGTTGTTTTAATAAAGATGCTGTAATTATTGACATACATTGTTGAGTGTTTGTAGGATAATAAAGTATAATCCAACCACTGCATTATTAATTTTTTTGCATTCAACCCGAAGGCTAGAATAAGGACAAATGTATTGTTTGATTCTTGTATTAAGTTAGTTATAAATGTGTAAAAGCACTGGAGGGGTTGGATTAAATAAGTGTATAATTCTTCCTATGCACAATTCAGACTGACACGTACATGAAAATGAATTATGTTCATTTAAATCTTATTTTACTTTGTTTTTTAAAAAAAATTGAAATAAGTAAATAAATAAAAAAAAATAATAAGTGTATCATAATTAAAATTATTGTGTAAAATAAGTGTATCACATAAAATAAACCAAAAATATAACCCTCTGGTGTAATTTTTACACACATTTTGCACTTGGAGCTAAAAAAAAAAAAAAAAAAAAACTTCATATTAACATTAATAATTATGTGTTTCTAACTATTCAAAAGTTCTTCAATTTTACATGATCTGGACACCAAATGAAAAAACATTAACATCTGTCTCCCATGTGTCCCAAAACTGCACTATTACTTCCACTATAACCACAGTTTTTGATCTATAAGACTTTAAGGAATAAATAATGCAAAAAAAAAAAGGGGGGGGGGGTTGCATCAAAAAATTTAGTGACGTTACCAAATTGTGTTATTTGTGACTCTTACATTTTTTCTATTTATTTGACAAAAACTTTAAATAAAAATAACAAACTGTATTATACATGTATATATATATATATATATATATATATATATATATATATATATATATATATATATATATATATTTTTTTTTTTTTTTACATTATTGCTCAATTGTGTTTTTTTTTCCACAAACTTGGTGCTTAGTAAGGGAGGAATGTGGGAGGAACACCCAAAGGTTAACCCTATGGTGGTGCAGTGGACAGGTTAAATATGTCCAAAATGCAAAAGAAACCCAATCCTAACAAGCACTGGTTAATATTTCATTACTAATTCTATTACTATTAACTATTAAATCAATATTTAGTGCAGTATATTATCCTAATGTATGGTTCAATTAGGATAATTCACTTTTTTCATTTTAAAAAAGCCTTTTTTTTTTACCTCCTAAAACCTGAACTCTTGCTTGACATGCATTTTTAATTTCTTGTGGCTATTTGGGGTGCTTGGGACCTGGTGACTTTAATTTAATTATCAGGAATGCCGATCTGAAGTTCTGGGTGTGTTGGCAGCCATCTTGAATGTGACCAATAATGTGACACCTGTAACATAACACGACTGTTAAATATTTTTCGGACCAGAAATGACAAAAATACACTTTGTAAGATTTAGATATTTTTCCCAGTATGCTTTGGACTGAACTACGAAGACTGGGGTTTGATTCCCAGTCGAAACAGCAAATGGAAGGGGTGGGGGTGGGGGATTTAAAACCAACATTAGTATATAGAATCTAATCAAAAAAGGGGGTTAATATTTGTGCCTCACAGCAAGAAGGACTCTGGTTCAATTCCCACACCAGTCCTTTCTGTGTGGAGTTTACATGTTCTCCCCGTGTCTGCGTGGGTTTTCTCCGGGTACTCCAGTTTCCTCCCACCATCCATGACCCTAGTGAGGATAAAGCGGGTTCAGATGACACGACAAAAAAAGGGGGTCCAAGGCACTCTTCATTCAAATGAGCTAAAATGATAATAATAATAATAATAGATTATATTTATATATTGCTTTTCAAGGCACCCAAAGCACTTCACATTAGTGTTCCATTATTCATTCACTCTCACATGCTCCCTCTGGTGGTGGTAAATTACATATGTAGTCATAGTTGCTCTGGGGCAGACTGACAGAAGTGTGACCCCCACCAAACATTCTTACACCAGCACTGGAGGGTGAAGTGTCTTGCCTTGCTCTACCAACTGAGCCATGGCTACCCCTATACATGGCAATGAACTGGACCCCCCCCTTTTTTTTAACCCTTGTGCGGTCCTTCGTAAAAGGCACACTGGCTGTGTCCTACAATCGGGTCTTAAAAACCCAGATTCCAAAGTTCAGTTCCATAGGCTCATCACCCCACCCCCCAAGGATATATTACTGTTTTCAGTAGTAAGCAATGGCATCCTACAGTACGTATAAAAAGGTACATTTGTGAACCACCGGGTCTCTTTGACCCGAAGGACCGCACAAGGGTTAATTAGATTTTTTTTTTCCTTCCACTCTTCCTGAGCTCTTTAAATTTTCTCTCCATAACATTAATATATAATTCAAGTCAAAACAGGTACAAACCTCTTCTGCCTTTTTATATATATATATATATATTTTTTTTTTTATTGCCCTCGCCCGCTGTTGTTTGAACTCATTAAACAATAACAAATGTCATTGGCACATTAATTATGGGTTTCCAAAGCTGCGACCAGTGCCGCACATGACGGATAAACATTTAAAAATACGACTTCGCTGCCTGAAGGCCACAAAGCTCTTTTCACTTCCCTCGTTTCTTTTCTCTCTCTCTCTTTTTTTTTTTTTTGGCTTTCGTTAATGTTTATTTCTTGAGCAAACAGACAGTCAGACTGTTGTAATTCATGAAACAATAGCCTGCGGGAATGATAAATAAATATGTGCAAATAATTCATTTAAACTAAACCCCCCCACCCACCCCCACCCCCACACCCACATTTGTGTTCTGGCTCACTGCTAGTGTCCAAGGTAGAGATAACAACCTGATGGCAGCAATTATAAAGCCAAAGGAGCCGAGTTAGAACAAAGAACGGCAGAATAATGCCCAGAACTCTTCTTCAGATCGATGCCAAACACATTTCTGTGTCATTTTTACAAATTAAACTAACTTGGCTATTACAACCGCTCATGTAGTATAATTTACCATTTTTTTTTCTCTCCCCTCTTCTTTTCAATAATGCACTTTGCTCATTGACTGAGCGGGGGTGGGGGTGGGGGGTAATGAAGTGCATTTTGTCCACAAGTGACTATTTGAATAAAAAATGTCGAAGCATACATTTATGTCAGAGACGTTCTTGCAATTTGCATTTGTTATGTGTAAACAGATCGTAAATGCAGCTAGCGTACAATTATAATGACTGCAGAGATCAGCTCTTCATTTGACATTTGCTACGGCGTGGAAAAGGAAAAGCACACTTTTAATTTGACTGATGTCAGAGTTTCAGTATTAATTAATGCACTGTGATTTTATAGCTTGAGTGTGTCTGTAACGCTGGAGTTCACGGTGCCATATGCTCAGTGCCAAGGTCTCATGATTACTTTATGGTTGTGGGTGTGCAGCAAACTGGAATGATTATTAGGTAGTAAATTGATGGAGTGCTTTGGAGAAAAAAAAAAAAAAAAGAAAATAAAAGGTACGGTGAAGTAGCTGCGTGTCACACTGTGTGGTCAGAGGGTTTGAATATGTCAGAGCGTCACCACAAAAGTGTTTTTTTTTCACTGACAGGCACAATGATTAACTGTTCATGAGTGATTACTTTGAGGTCATAAAGTTATTAGAATTAAAAGAGAGGAAGTCTGAGTCACCGCTTACAAATGTGTTAACATATAAAGACCTGGTGTGTTGGTTAATTCACTCCAGCGCACACTAGGATGGATTTTTTTTTTTTCTAGATGGCAAATAACCGTGCAAATTGTGTTTGGAATAAAATGCAGGTTTCGTTTTCATTTCATGTGGATAATATTAAACACAACAGATGTAGAGGATGTAAACTGGAGGGTTGGTTTGAGGAGTTAATGTGGGTTCTTATAAGATGAGGGAGGTTTTACTACAAGAGTTAGAGGAGATGAGATGAGATTAGAAAATGAGAAAAGAGAAGATGACATGAGATAAAATGAGATGAGATTAAATTAGACTAATGTAGGATGATATTAGATAAAATAAGATATGATGAGCTAAAATGAGAAAAGATATGATGAAATAACATGAGATAAAATTAAAATATAAGATAAAATAAAATAAGATGAGATAAAATGAGATGAGATGAAATTAGAATAATATAGGATGATATTAGATAAAATAAGATAGGATGAGCTAAAATGAGAAAAGATATGATGAAATAACATGAGATAAAATTAAAATATAAGATAAGATGAGATGAGATCAAATTAGAATAAGATAAGATCACTGTCCTCATGGGGACACTCCACTATTGCACAGTATAAAACAAAGACATGTCATCCTGAAGCACCAACAGTAAAGTAAATAAAACTATTATATAACCCTAAACCTAAACCAACATATATAAGAACATCACAAGAATTAAGTTCCAGTGTGATTAAAAATAATATAAATAAAAGATCAGACACCAACATTAATAAATAAATATGTTATTATTGTTACGAGTAGAAAGACATAGATAGATAGATAGATAGATAGATAGATAGATAGATAGATAGATAGATAGATAGATAGATAGATAGATAGATAGATAGATAGATAGATAGATAGATAGATAGATAGATAGATAGATAGATAGATAGATAGATAGATAGATAGATAGATAGATAGATAGATAGATAGATAGATAGATAGATAGATAGATAGATAGATAGATAGATAGATAGATAGATAGAAGCTCCATGTCTGGATCCTTAATAAATGACAAAATGCAAATGTGAATCTTCTTTTGGCCTTATAATCATATCTGTATATTAGATATAAATGTAGAAGGATAAGGTTTTATTGTGGTTGATATCTTATGAATCCACGGGTCTAGAAAAGCTCAGTTAAAGCTCTTTCATTAGTGCATGTGCATCGACTGCTGATCAATTCGTTTTACACGCTTAAAAAATGCGAATAAAGCTCTAAGATAATGATTTTTTTTTTTTTTTTTTTTTTTTTGCCTGAGATTATTATCTGCTGGATACATAGATTTTTATACCGGTGGTTAATAACAGATGAGGTTCAGTGTGTTGTGATGCGTGAAAAACACACGATAGAATGAAATCATAATTGAAAGTAAAAAAAAAAAAAAAAAAAAACCCTCCAGGCTATAGTGTGGCTTCATGTTTACTGGTTATAGATTTTAACCCTTCCAGCGATCACTTATAGTAGACAGGCTACATATTTCCCCTGTAACCCAACTTATCCTTTATTGTCCCTGTGGGGAAATTCATTCTCTATATTTTACCGATCCTCGAGGCGCAGAGAGTGGAACGCTTTATGTCTTTGAAGGCAGACAAGACAAATACAGGAAGGACGTACAGTAGAATACTCTGCCATGTTCAAGGACTTCTCTATATAGAACGGCCGACGTCGCTCTGCTGATGGTGGGGTTTTGTTATGATAACGTAGGCGCTCATGGTCATGTATGTGCAGAAGAAGAAGAAGAAGAAGAAAAGCACAAACCTCCGCCAAGGCAGACCTCCCCCCTTTGAATGAAGAGACGTCTGCCAAGAGTTAGGGTTATTACATCTGAGTCTGTCTGTCTGTCTGTCTGTCTGTACATTTATCTAAATATAAGGAGTATAAAGTACAAATATTTATATAAATATAAGGAGTATAAAGTACAGATATTTATATAAATATAAGGAGTATAAGGTACAAATATTTATATAAATAAAAGGAGTATAAAGTACATATATTTATATAAATATAAGGAGTATAAAGTATATATATTTATATAAATATAAGGAGTATAAAGTACATATATTTATATAAATATAAGGAGTATAAAGTACAAATATTTATATAAATATAAGGAGTATAAAGTACATATATTTATATAAATATAAGGAGTATAAAGTACATATATTTATATAAATGTAAGGAGTATAAAGTACATATATTTATATAAATATAAGGAGTATAAAGTACATATATTTATATAAATATAAGGAGTATAAAGTACAAATATTTATATAAATATAAGGAGTATAAAGTACATATATTTATATAAATATAAGGAGCATAAAGTACATATATTTATATAAATATAAGGAGTATAAAGTACAAATATTTATATAAATATAAGGAGTATAAAGTACATATATTTATATAAATATAAGGAGTATAAAGTACAAATATTTATATAAATATAAGGAGTATAAAGTACATATATTTATATAAATATAAGGAGTATAAAGTACATATATTTATATAAATGTAAGGAGTATAAAGTACATATATTTATATAAATATAAGGAGTATAAAGTACAAATATTTATATAAATATAAGGAGTATAAAGTACATATATTTATATAAATATAAGGAGTATAAAGTACATATATTTATATAAATATAAGGAGTATAAAGTACATATATTTATATAAATGTAAGGAGTATAAAGTACATATATTTATATAAATATAAGGAGTATAAAGTACAAATATTTATATAAATATAAGGAGTATAAAGTACATATATTTATATAAATATAAGGAGCATAAAGTACATATATTTATATAAATATAAGGAGTATAAAGTACAAATATTTATATAAATATAAGGAGTATAAAGTACATATATTTATATAAATATAAGGAGTATAAAGTACAAATATTTATATAAATATAAGGAGTATAAAGTACATATATTTATATAAATATAAGGAGTATAAAGTACATATATTTATATAAATGTAAGGAGTATAAAGTACATATATTTATATAAATATAAGGAGTATAAAGTACAAATATTTATATAAATATAAGGAGTATAAAGTACATATATTTATATAAATATAAGGAGTATAAAGTACAAATATTTATATAAATATAAGGAGTATAAAGTACATATATTTATATAAATATAAGGAGTATAAAGTACATATATTTATATAAATATAAGGAGTATAAAGTACATATATTTATATAAATGTAAGGAGTATAAAGTACATATATTTATATAAATATGTGGGTGGGTGGGTCACTGTGGGTGACCGTTTACTTCGGATCATGACGCCCATCACCTATAAACGTAGTTATGCTTCTCAGAAAGTGTGACGCCTTTAGAAAGGACACAGCTGTGATTTATCTGTACAAAGACTGATTGACTTTCACACAGTATTTTCACTTTAATCTCTTGAGACTCAGGAAAGTGTGGACTGTTTTAATTTAAATAATTGCCTTTTTTGGAAACAGTAGAATGCACCAGTTCTTTCAGATGCATTTTTTAAAACATAATTATTTTTATGGAATGTCCTTTTGCACTGGATAATTTTTTTTTTGTTTAATAAACCTATGCAAGTCTTGTCCTCAAAAGACTCAGGAGGTTAAACTATTGACAGGAAGTGGTGCATACTGCAACATTTAGAAATACCTCGACCTGCAAGAACAAAAAAAAAAAGCCTTTTATGCACATTCATTCACTCTTTTTTTTCCTCCAGGTAATGGAATATTTTAAGATACCTCATAACAGCATGTTTTTTAGAAGCACATTCAACTGATTCATCGACAAGGACAATGTATTATGTTCTTCTCCTTGAACCAGTTTAATGATGACACTTTTGCAGCGTTTTGATGAATATTGTCCAACTGAAAATATGGTGAGGATTTAGCTACAAAAATGGGAGGAAACGTCCTAAGTAGGAATGAAAAATGAATTCCTACTTCACTAGAAATTATTTTTTTGGGGGGAAAACAGGATCATTTGTTTAAAAAAAATTGTAATAAAATAACAGATTATGTAGGTGCAGGATCCAAACAACTGGGGCTCTAGTTTACGGTCAGCGCAGGGCAGTTCGGTGGTGTGGCGGACCCTGGTGCGCCGAAATGGGTGTGAGGGTGCACTTGTGGGAGGTGACCACTGATCCAACATGGCGCAGTGACAGATCAGCTGACTTTAGACCAATAACAAATGCATAATTACGAGAACAAGAGTCAAAATTCTGAGATAAAAAGTAAAAATTTGAGATGAAAAAAATTTAAATCCTGAGATAAAGTCACAATTATCAGATAAAAGTTAGAATAATCATATTTGAAAATCACCATTTCTGTCCTCCATTGATTTACCTCCTGAAGCCAGTTTGGAAAAGAAATAAGTCTATTCTGAGAATGTAGAGTATAAAGTACACATATTTATATAAATGTAAAGAGTATAAAGTACACATATTTATATAAATGTAAAGAGTATAAAGTACACATATTTATATAAATGTAAAGAGTATAAAGTACACATATTTATATAAATGTAAAGAGTATAAAGTACACATATTTATACAAATGTAAAGAGTATAAAGTACACATATTTATATAAATGTAAAGAGTATAAAGTACAAATATTTATATAAATATAAGGAGTATAAAGTACACATGTTTATATAAATGTAAAGAGTATAAAGTACACATATTTATATAAATGTAAAGAGTATAAAGTACACATATTTATATAAATGTAAAGAGTATAAAGTACACATGTTTATATAAATGTAAAGAGTATAAAGTACACATATTTATATAAATGTAAAGAGTATAAAGTACACATATTTATATAAATGTAAAGAGTATAAAGTACACATATTTATATAAATGTAAAGAGTATAAAGTACACATATTTATATAAATGTAAAGAGTATAAAGTACACATATTTATACAAATGTAAAGAGTATAAAGTACACATATTTATATAAATGTAAAGAGTATAAAGTACAAATATTTATATAAATATAAGGAGTATAAAGTAAACATATTTATATTTTAAAAAACTGTCGGGAGTAAAAGTTAAAAGTTTCCAGAAAAATAGATACTCAAGTACAGATACTTAAAAAAACCTACTCCATGTACTTGTACTCAGTTACTTCCCACCTCTGCTGACCTTTCACCTTTTGTCTTTCTTATCCAAAATGACATATGCTTTGAACAGCAAATTCTTCGTGACCAAATCCTGCTCCAGGTTTGTCTGACACAAGCTTTAGTAAGTGGCTCCAAAATTCAATTGTCCATCTGGAAACCTTTGCAAAGAGTCGACTGTCAATTCAAAAGAGTTATTGTGTTGTGGCGTGAGTGCGCGCGTGCACACACACACACACACAGCGTCACACACTGTGCTTTTTGGAACTGTATATTCACAGTATTTTTAGTGGTTTTCTTGCCTTAGCAGCATTTCCATTTGCTCTTTCATTTCCACTCTGTCTGCTAAGTCATTATGCTTCTGATACAACTGAATAAAGAAATATTTCTCAATAATGGTCTAACTGAATAAAGAATCTCACAGATATCTTCTCGGCTACTTTTTCAAATAGTTTCCATTTTTCCTCTTTATTGCTCGTCTCTCATTAGTATTTCTATTTGAAAAACTTCAGCTGATAACTTTTACATTATTTTGCCCACTTTCATTATCAAGGTTATGAAGATGGACCTCAGGCATTTATGTGTCAGATTTACTAATGGACTCTTGACAGAATGGAGTCTCTTTAAGCTTTTTAAACACACGTTTTTGGTATTTGAGCCAAACGCAGAACAGTGTATAAACAATTTTTCATCATTTATTTCAAACCTGCAAAAGTAGTTTACACTTAACAAATGACAACTGGACAGAAAAAAAAAATGGTTTGAAAAGGAGATGAAAGAAGCATTGATGTTAAATTCCAACCCCTTACACGACACAACCATGTCAAAACATCACACTACAACATTACTAAACAATATAAAACTATATGAAACAACATGAAACTAAAAAAAATATATGAAATTAAATCTCAAAGGCCTTTGCTGTCCCTCGCTGCCACCTCCCCATGCGTCAAATTTGAGCCAAACCGGTGTTTGTATGCCTGATCTATCGCCATTTTAGGAAAGGCGATTTTGTAGGGGGCGCTATAGAGCAAAATAGCAATTTCTATTGTTAAACTGGTGAAGGACTGAGAGAACTGAGGACTGGACTGAGAGATATTCGTATGTCTGAGCTCAAGCAATTTATGTCGTGATAATTTTCCCCTGAAAACTTTGCAAACTTTGCAACAGCGTAGCACAAAAACAATGCAACTTTAAAAAATTTTTTGGATATGATGAATGTGTGTACCGATTTTCATAGCCCTTTTTTCACAACCTTTTAGATTTTAGTCTCTTGACGAAAATTTTAGTTTTAGTCACAATTTAGTCATCTAAATCATTTTAGTGTTAGTCTAGTTTCAGTTGTTTTTAGTTGACGAAATCTAACATTATTTTAGTCGACTAAAATGTGACAACTATTTTTTTTCGTTTTGTTAAAAATTATATAAAACTCAATGTGTTTATTGTAATGTTTTAATGTGTAATACACACAAGATTTCACCAATTCATTCCATTTGAATTAACAGCTGTGGTATTATTAAGAGACTATTCTGTTAAAGTAGTGGTGAATAATCAAAGCAGAACAAAAACCAGAAATACATCAAGGAAAATACTCGTCATTTCAACCCGCTTTATCCTCACTAGGGTCGCAGGGGTCACTGGAGCCTAATCCAGCTACAATGGATAACTTTTGATGTCCCACTTGTCTAGATCCTTTTCACCGATTTTGAGCTCATTTGGCCCAAGAGGAGGAGTTCGTTAAATTCCAATGACAGCGAAAATTTACGACTCAACGTTTCTAAAATTTAAATCCAAGATGGCGGACTTCCTGTTGGTTTATGGGCGTGGCCATCATAAGGTTTTTTGTTCATCATCTTATGATGAATGTGTGTACCGATTTTCATAGCTCTAACTTTACTAGGGCGTGATCTGGCATAATACAAACTATTTCACCTTTTCTAGGGGGCGCTGTAGACACATTTCTTAACCGACTTTTATGACACCTATAAATACTCGCAAATTTTCACACTTCTGAAGTGTTTGCAAGTTTGGTGAGTTTTCATGCATGTTCAGGGGGTGAAATTAGAGGTCAAAGAGCAGAATCTGATCAAACTGCAAGCAGTATCAATAGGCCTTGTGCCTGACGTGGGATGCGGCGAAGGACTAATAATATAAAATGCTATAAAACATTACAAAACAATATAAAATGATATAAAACAACAACACAATACAAAAAAACTACAAAATATAAAACTAAAAAACAAATAAAAAATAATAAATAAAATAATAAATAAGCTTATGCTTCATCCTACTCCTTTTCGGACATGTCATTGTGTATTATTATGATGATGATGATGATGATGATGATTATTATTACTATTGTTGTTGTTGTTGTTGTTGTATTCTGCACATGTTTGAAATAAAGCATTCATTCAAAATATAAAACAATATAAAACTACAAAATAACATAATTTAAAACTACACAAAAACAATATAAAACTACAAAATAATACAAAACAAAAGAATGTAAAAGAATGTAAAACATCATTTTTAAATCTCCCATTATTCTGTATCTATGTCTTTATGAACTGACATTTTTGTTAATTTAATTTATCAAGTATATTTTTCTCATTTCTACTCCAAATATATCATCACACTTAAAATTAGACAGAATCACCTAACGAACTTTTTCAGTTAAATATAAGAACTCATTTATAGAACATTTCATTTAATTTCATTTATTTATTCATTCCAATCTCCATGGTTGTAAAAGAACAGGATGAAGAAAACTTCTTATAAAACCTGCCCATTTGTTACAACATGTGAAACAGACAGTCACAATTACAGCTATTATGGCAACAACAACAACAACAAAAAACAGATTTTTATAACAGCAAAATAGGTTTTGAAAATCTTATTCCAAGAAATCTTATCAAGATAAATTTAACTTGATTTAACGGCAGATTTTTTTAAAATGGAAGATAATTTTATTAAATTTTTTTTTTGCTTGAATTAAGCAAAAATAAATGTTTTTTTTCCTCAGTGTGGACTCCGAAATAAATCCAATAAAACACTAAAACATCTTAACCAGAGAGTTTTGATTATTGCATTTCAGACGTGCATGTAAATGTGTCAGATGTGGTTATTATACTTATCTGATGACTAAACGTATTTATTTATATGCAGTAAATTCATCAGCGAACCGTGCAGCTGTGATTTGTACGGTTAATTTTTGAAAAGCACAGACAAAAAATGGTTCATGCTTTGCTCAAAGCTGTGTTAATTACCAAGGTATTGTTAGTTTCACCTTGTCTCGGCCTAATCATTTGGGTTTGTTTTTTTTTAAATCAGGTGAATCATTAATTAAGTGTAGGCTGTTGTGGGCTGGTTCCATCTTCCATCACATGTCAGATCCATGATGAGCTTATCACAGTTTTATGAAGAACGGATCATTAATGGAACCGTGTGTGATGGAAGACTGACACATCTAAGACAAACCTGATCCACCAGAGCCACAACCCTGGTCCACCAGAGCCACCATCCTGGTCCACCAGAGCCACCATCCTGGTCCACCAGAGCCACAACCCTGGTCCACCAGAGCCACCATCCTGGTCCACCAGAGCCACCATCCTGGTCCTCCAGAGCCACCATCCTGATCCACCAGAGCCACAACCCTGGTCCACCAGAGCCACCATCCTGGTCCTCCAAAGCCACCATCCTGATCCACCAGAGCCACAACCCTTGTCCTCCAGAACCACCGTCATCACAGCTGATGGTTGTTCTTCTGCAGAACTGGATGATCAGCTGATCATTTCACTCAAGTGTTGGAAGAAGGAAACATCTAAACATATTTACACTAGAAATGAGGAAAAATACACTTGGTAAGATTTGGATTTCTCTTCATTTCAATTCCAGCTGTCTCCCGTGTGGTCACAACCTCAAGATTGAAAACTACTGCACTAACCCATATTATATCAATAATCAATATTACCTTACAGCTGGTAGAAGTGCAGAAGCTCAGAGTTACCGTAGCATGACTTTAACCATGTATGCACACCAGGTATCTAGAAAAAAACAACTGATATTTTCTCATACTTTCTGCCTTTCATCCATGCGGGGTCCTGACCCGAAGATTGAAAAACACTAAATTAACCCATTTTACACCTGGTACAGCTCTGCTAACGGTGCACAGTGGAAGTGTTGCTGAGAAGTGAGAAGCAGGTGGTAGAAGACAAGATTCTTCTCCTCTTTTCTCTACAGGGAAAGGTATTATCAAAACATATCGACTGTAAAACTGTCTGCACTTTCAGCTGCATTGTTCCTGTTTCTGAAATCATTACAGGAAAGAAAGAAGACGGCAAAAAAAACAGAAGTCAGTCAGTGATATAAACACTTTCACACCAGTGGTTTAAGGACAAACTAGGGCTGGAACTGCACACTAACATTAGCCCTGTTTACATGACACTTTTTATTCCTGTTTAAATCCCAATAAAAGTTAATTCCGCTTTTTAAGATGAACCATGTAAACAACTAATTCCAGTTGAAAATGATCATTCTGAATTAGATTTAATTCCGAAATAAAGTTACTGGTTTATTCCGACCTTAATTCTGAATTCAAAAATTACTCTGACATATAAGAGATATACTTTATTAATCCCCATGAGGAAATTCAAAGTAGTCACCGCACCACACAACAAAAATACAACTATATTACATTAGTACACTGTAGATTTTGTAGTGTTAATTTGGAGACAATGGGACCAAATACACTCTAGAAGAAGTTAAATAAACTCTCTAAGTGTTGATTTAAGACTGTAAAATTTACTGTGTACTTAAATAAATAAATACTGGATGTAAACAGCTCTAAGATAAAAACAATTAAAATAAATTAACAATTTAAAAAAGTTATTATTAAAAGTAGAATTTAAAGAAGCGGAGTTAAATATGATAAAAAGTTGATAAGCTAAAAAGCGATCTATAAATGATTCCATATCCTAAAAACACACCTCCTGTCTCCCCTTCTATTTAAAGTATTACACAGCTTGATTGCTCGAGGGACAAATGAGTTTAAAATTCTTGTGGTAGAGCATCTCAGTGAGTTAATTCCGCTTTAACATTATTCCTGTCGATCTGCACATGCTCCTGGTGTCGCAAATATTCGGCACTGTTGGCATTAGTTTATTGATTCCTGTCAGTGATGTGTGGACTGACCCAAAGTGAGTGGGTGCCCGCGGTCACCCACAGTTGCAGGTCAGTGAAAAATATTTCTAATGATATTTGGGCTGCGGCCGCTCGGGTCATTTGTTGTTTGAGATAAACATTAAAATAACCTGTTAAATACACTTATTAAGTGAATTTCTGTGAAGGTGACTACAACATCATCAGTACACTATGGTACGGAGGGAGCAAGAGAGAAAATAAAGTTGGGAGAGTGGAAGATCTGGAAACATACACAGGATGTTTTTGCAAAATATTGTTCAGTCATTTGTGTATTTTCCAAAATTAATCCATCATCATCATTAATCTGATGAAACATATTAACGCAATTAAATGGTTTTAAGTTGTTTTGTTGAAACAGTTGAAGCTGTTGAATAAACATGTTATTTGCATTTATATTCATATTTTTACATATGTTTTGGATAGTTGGGTTATTTTCTGCATTTTAGAAGTTTTTGGATATGTTTTGGACAAAAAATGTGGAGAACAAAGATACATGGCATGCTAAAACCCACACATACATACATATATATATATACATCGCAGGGTTAAAGAAAATCGGAATGTAATTTTTTTGTAATATTGTGCAGACCTAATTTGATCTCCGTCTTTCTATCCCACACATGCTTGTTCTTTCCACCGCCTGTACTCGTCTGTGTTACTGTTTCTTCAGAGAATTAATGTGAACATATTACCATATCTGCTCTTCTTTCTAATTATACAGAAGTCTCAGCCTTTTGACCATTGAGCCGTTCAATGAGCCTTAAATCTCTCAAGGTCTCCAATGAAAGAGCTGAATGATCCACAGAACAGTTTGGGTTGGTTCCCACTGGATCCATGTGGGAAAAACCTGCATTTATTCCAGTCAGAAATGATGAGGTTAAGTATTTATACAGCTAATGATCTATTACTGAACAGATTTGACTGCATCACACATCAGGATAGTTTAGTATTAGAGGTAGATCTAAGGTGGTTTTATTCACATTATTAATCCTTTACAGAAATAGTCTAAATGTCAACCTTAGTGTTATTGAACATTGTTATAGACCTACTACTGGGTAGCTGTGACAACACTCTCCCTCTAGGTAGGTAGGTAGGTAGGTAGATAGATAGATAGATAGATAGATAGATAGATAGATAGATAGATAGATAGATAGATAGATAGATAGATAGATAGATAGATAGATAGATAGATAGATAGATAGATAGATAGATAGATAGATAGATAGATAGATAGATAGATAGATAGATAGATAGATAGATAGATAGATAGATAGATAGATAGATAGATAGATAGATAGATAGATAGATAGATAGATAGATGCTGACGCTGGTAGGATGCTGCGTTTGGTTCCTCACCAAATGTTTCTATTGCAGCTGTGGTGTAATTAAAAATTCACCACCAGTGGATAAAGAGACGTAAAAGCATTTTTGGCTCATCATTGTCGCCGTTGATAAGACAAGACAAGACAATTTTTTCCCCCTGTGACAATAAGCGCACGCACACCTGCATGTGTGTGACCCATTAACATGTACGTGTGTGGATTTTATTACCATCTGCTGAACCATTTCACAGGGATATAAAAAGTAGCAGCAAAGCTCATACATATAAACATGTTCTTATCGGGTATTCCTGCGACAGAGGATTATGTGTTAACTTTCTACACCCTCAGGTCAACTCTACCTCTACTAGTTGCTCTGCCTATATAATATTAATTCAGTTACTACGCTGGCTTAACCATGAACATTAATTCCAGTGCTGCTCTGATTTCTAACATTCTAGAGCCAACTTCAACTTCAAATACCATCCCATATGTGGAAGAGTTCCAGCGCTGTTTACAAAGTTCCTCTTGTTTTGACCCACTTTTCCCTTTAGTTGCTTGATGTGATTTGAATAATGGCATTGAAGTGATGGATGCAGCCGTCAGTCACACACTGACATCCACTGACGCTCTAACATCAGCTCTTCATTCATCACTAAAGGACAGCTATTTTCATGTTCACACTCAAAGCGTAATTAGATTGCAGTGACAACAGCGCCCCTAGTGGACATTTATAGTAAGGCAGAAATAGGATGACCTTAAAGGAGCGATATTTTGCTTTTTACCTGCGCTAAGGAGGTGTTAATGTCGAGTCAGTTTGTCTGTCTGTCTGTGTCTGTGCCTGTCTGTCTGTGTCTGTCTGTCTGTGTCTGTCTGTGTCTGTCTGTCTGTCTGTCTATGTCTGTGTCTGTCTGTCTGTCTGTGTCTGTCTCTGTCTGTCTGTGTCTGTGCCTGTCTGTCTGTGTCTGTCTGTCTGTCTGTCTGTGTCTGTCTGTCTGTCTGTGTCTGTCTGTCTGTGTCTGTCTGTCTGTGTCTGTCTGTGTCTGTCTGTGTCTGTCTATGTCTGTCTATGTCTGTGTCTGTCTCTGTCTGTCTGTGTCTGTCTCTGTCTGTCTCTGTCTGTCTGTGTCTGTGTCTGTGTCTGTGCCTGTCTGTCTGTGTCTGTCTGTGTCTGTCTGTCTGTCTGTCTGTCTGTGCCTGTCTGTCTGTCTGTCTGTCTGTGTCTGTCTATGTCTGTCTGTCTGTCTGTCTGTGTCTGTGCCTGTCTGTCTGTCTGTCTGTTTGTGTCTGTCTGTGTCTGTCTGTCTGTCTGTCTGTCTGTCTGTCTGTTTGTGTCTGTCTGTGTCTGTCTCTGTCTGTCTGTCTGTCTGTCTGTGCCTGTCTGTCTGTGTCTGTCTGTCTGTCTGTCAGCAGGATTACGCAAAAAGTTGTGAATGAATTTTGATTAAACTTTCTGGAATGATAGATAATGGCACAAGGAAAAATCCATTAGATTTTGAGTATTGAAGGTCAAAGGTCAATGTGACACTAAAGGTCAACAGCTAAAACATATTAGTAGTAATATGTCTTTCATATCATCTCACCTTCAGACATCAGATGGGTCAACATCTATGGCTTCTTTTAAATTAACCCAGTGGTTCTCAATCTTTTTCCCAATCTTTGGAGCATGGGGGTAATCATGATGTTGACATTGGTGGGGACATAATTTGACGACTTCCTTGAGAGAGAGACAAAAAACAAAAAATAAGAACACAGCTAAAACAATTTAAAAAAAAAAAAAATTCTTAAGCCACATATTGTCTGGTTTTTATCGGTCATCTATAACTGCATTCTATATTTAATAATAGTTATCATCACAAGACCCACATTTATGTCTAGTTTTATCTGTTTTTTGTCACATTATTAAGGTTCGTTGATGACAATATTTAGTCACTATAAGGCGCACTGTCAATGAATGGATTATTTTTTTAGGTTCTTCATATGTAAGGTGCACTGGATTATAAAGTGTATTAAGTGAAGTCAAAATCATTAGATAAAAAGTCAAAATTATGAGATAAAAAAAGTCAAAATTATCAGACAAAAAGTCTAAATTCCCAGTCACTAAACACAACCAGAATTAATCCATATATAAGGCGCACTGTGGTTTTTGGAGGAAATAAAAGTCGCCTAAAAGTCCAGAAAATACAGTGACCTTTTGTTTCCCTAATGTCATGTAATTTCTCATCCAAAAATTGGTATGGACATTTTAGAAATATCCAAATATTTTTATGTACACGTCCATAGCGTCCATACACAATTTTACACCCATTCTTTGGAGGATTAAAAACCGTCTCCTCCATCAATTACAACTGGTGCCAAATGCAGCTGCTCATCTTCTGTCCCACATATCTAAACACTCCCACATCAACCCACTTCTACGTTCTCTTCACTGGCTCCTGGTACAGTTTTAAGTTTTATTATATGTCTTCAAAGCCATCAATGGTTTAGCCCCGCCCTACATTACTAATCTTAATACAATCTAATACAATCTGCATTCTTCCAGCACAATTACAACAACTGAGCTACAGATGTTTTTAAACCTCAGTTAAAAAAAATATATTCAGGCGAGGGTTTGACATGTCACCATCTGTCCATGTCTTTCTTATGTTGTTGCTATGGTTTTCTAACTTGTTTTATCTTTGATATTATCTTGGTTTTATACTTGTTACTTGTTTTTTTTATTGTTTTTTATCTAATTTTGGAAAGTATCTTGTGTACTTTTTTGGTGTTTTAAGGTGCTATATAAATACAACTTGATTGATTGGTTGTAACTGTGGTGCAATTCAAGTATTTTAATTAAAGAAATATCAATTTCAGCGGTTTGGTATGTACTGTGTGCTTAAAAGAATTGTCTCATATATGTATGGTTGACGAAACATTTAAAGGAAAGCATAATTGTGAGATAAAAAGTCAAAAATATGAGATAAAGTCATAAATATGATTTATATATATATATATATATATATATATATATATATAATATGACAAAAAGAGTCAACATTGTGACATAAAAATTAGAAATTGCTTTTACCTCCCCCTCTTTCTTCTGACTGTAGAATGTTTACCTTGAACTAAGTTGGACTGGACAGTAATTGGTAAATTAGCTTCACCTGTGCCTCCACCTGCTCTATTATCTCATTAGTGAGAGAGAGAGAGAGAGAGAGAGAGAGAGAGAGAGAGAGAGAGAGAGAGAGAGAGAGAGAGAGAGGGAGGAGAGAATTTTATTATTTTATATATTTATATAAATGTATAGTAGTATAAAGTATATATATTTTTAATAAATGTAAGGAGTATAAAGTACAGATATTTATGAACAAATGTAAGGTAAAAGTAGAAAGTTTCTAGAAAAATAAGTACTCAAGTACAAGCACACACACACATACACACACACACACATATATATATATATATATATATATATATATATATATATATATATATATATATGTACACACAAGTACTTAAGCACAGGAACAAAGTGTTGAGTTAGTTCCCACCTCTGCCTTTACTGTAGGGTGTTATTCATGGAGGTATAGGAAAAGTGGTTGTGAAAAATAGATAGGATGTCATTTTTGGACCTTTTAGACGACCTCTTAACAACTGAAACTCAATACATCTGTCTATTGCAACAGAATTGCCAAGCAACAGAACTATTTCTGCACCATTACAGACTAGAAAATGGGTCTGAAAGAGGACGGGAGTTTGTCTTTTTTCCTGTAACTGCTGTGTCTGTACTCTTCACTACTGTCAAATAACATATCAGTAAAAAGTGTGTGAGAGCTACAACTGTACCATGTGAGTCTGGATACAGTTGTTTCATGTCTTTGTTTCCTTCAGTTGTCAGTTACAGCGTTCAAGATCCTGCATAGTATATAGTATACGCCATAGACAAATGATGTTACTGAGTTAATATTACCCAACATTGGTTAGGACAGATTATTGTAATCACTGTGTGTGTGTGTGTGTGTGTGTGTGTGTGTGTGTGTGTGTGTACGCAGAAAAATATCATGTAATAAATCAATGAATACTTGAGATATCACCATTAAATTACATGGACATATACATATAGCTAATGCACATCAGATGCAATAATCCATTTGAGTAAAGGTCAAAGGTCCTCAGTTATAACTCAAGAACAGAGGGTCACAGAACTTTCAGATTAGTACCAAAGGACACGGAATGAAGAGTTCTACAATTCTTATAATTGGTGTTATCATCTATGACTGATAGTTTTTGAGATCTCTAGAGGTCAAAGGTGACATGTCGGAAAATGAACTGCTGTAACAAAGTGTGTGTGTGTCAAACATAGACATAATTAAGACATTATCATAATATTACACCCACTGACGTTTATATACATATAACGTAATTATCAATATTGCAAAAGGTCAAAGGTCAAGGTCGCATTTAACAGAAAGTTCCAAATCACATTATTGCAGAGGGTCAGTGTCCTGCATGTTTTAGATGTTTCCTTCTTCCATCACACCTGGAAACCATTACATTATTATCAGTCTCCTGCAGAGATGATGAAGAGCAGATTATTGAGTCTTAAGTGTCAGTGCTGATGTATTCTGAATGGATGATTTAGTTTCAATATTCAGAAAAATTCAACTGTTTTCCTTTGATTTTATTTTGATTTTATTTTTACTGTGGTTTTACTGAATTTTGTTCATGGAATAAGTGTCAAAAGGCAACATTTTAAAGGCAAAATTAAAACTGCTATGAGTTTTCTTTATTAGTAATTTCTTTTTGCTTTTCTTATTTATAATTTTTTATTAGTTTTTGTTAATTTTGTTGATCATTTTGTTTATTTTTCTACATTTATTTTTTGTTATTTTATTATTTTTCTTTGATTTTGTTCCATTGGTGTCTTACTTTGTTCATGTTACTAATTATTTTGTAGTTTATTCTTTTTTTTTTTTTTTTTTTACTGTGGGACTGATAAAGTCTCAGGAGTAAAAGGCTTAAGTGACTCATGTGGAAGAGGGAAATATATAAAACATGCAGGACACCGGCCCTCGGGGACTGGAGTTTGACACCTGTGCATTATTACCTATAATTCAAGAACGGTTGCCATAGAAACATGAGACTTGCACAAAATTGGGGCGAGATTAGACATTCTCCTAATGCATAGGTGTCAAACTCCAGTCCTCGAGGGTCGGTGTCCTGCCTGTTTTAGATATTTCCCTCTTCCATGTGATTCAGTTTAACCCTTTAACTCCTGAGAACTAACAAAATAATTGTAACATGAGCAAATTAAGACACAAATAAAAGAAAAATACTACATTTAAAAAACCAAAATGTAGAAAAATAAAAAAAAATGACCAACAAAATCTAATAAATATTTACAAAATGACAAATAATGTGGAAAATGACTTATTACTTAATAATCATTGCTTCTGCCTGAGCCCTTTTTCAGTCAAATTCTGTATTGTTCTCTCTCTTTTTGCTGCTTTGAAGTGAATATATGACTGAAATAAACTAAACTAAAAAAAACAAACAATAATAGTATTGAAATTTGGTCCCAGCAATTTTTATTTTGCCTTTAAAAATGTTTCAATAAAATAAAAAATAAAAAAAACTCTTGCTTTTTGGCACCTTTTCCATGCACAAAACTAAAAAGTAAAATGGTTGAATTTTTCTGAACATTTAAACTAAATCATCCATTCAGAATGTATCATCCCTGACACTTAAAGAGTTAATAATCAGCTCCTCATCAGACTGATAATGATGCAATGGCCTCCAGGTGTAAAGGAAGAGGAAAACATCTAAAACATGCAGGACCCCGGCCCTCGAGGACCACACTTTGTCACCTCTGTCCTAATGCTAGTTTATTTTTTGGGAGAGTTTTCAGCGTTTTCCTCCTCTAGAATAAATAACCTTCTCTATCGTTACTTGTGACCCAGTGTGTGTCGGTGCCATCGTCCTCTGCATCTTCAGGATGTTTCATTAACCTTCAGCTTCTCCTGTTAATCAATAGCAGCATAACCAGGGTGCATCGGCAGAACAATATGGAAACAAAGCGTCTCCAGTTGCAGAGCTCTCCTTCTCTTTCTACTGCTGTGTATTTTCCTGTGAGTAAAACACACAAACACAGATTCCTTTCAGTCTACCACCTCTAACAGGCTGTAGTCATGCTCACTACACAAATAAAAGAAGCCTGTGCACCCGCTACACTCCTCCACAAACATTTTACTACACCACATTTACCAAGGTCTGCATGTTGTTTACTTGTATTTTATGTATTTTATTTTTGGTTTTTTTAGAATAGAACAGCTGAGAAATAATTAGGACATTAGATTTCACTTTTCCGTTTCACAATTCTTTTCGCTGTCTCTAGGACTGCATGATATTAGAAAAAAAATGATATTGCGATTTATTTATTTATTTTATTTTTATATTTTTTTAACTCTGCGATATATGTTGCGATTCAGGAGGAAGTAACAGCCGTGTAACTCCTTCTTGTAGCTGAAATAATTAAATAAAATGAATAATTACAAATAAACAAATACAAAATTTAAATCCAAAAATGAAATCAATAATTAAATAAAGACTAAATAAATAAATAAATATGAAAATAAATGAAAAATTTAATTATTAAAAAAAAATTACAAAAATGAATTAAAAAAAACATATCACATATATAAATGCTCAAATCAATAACTAAATCAATAAAAAAATAATACAAAAATAATTGCAGGACCAGTGATGTGACTATTTCACACACAGATATTATGACAATGCACAAACAATATGTTATCTCACTATGTTTCTTGTTCTCTCTAAAAAATTAAGGATTTAAAATGTATTTCACATTAAAATTCATGGATATCATTGAGGTGAAACTACTGAAAATTCTGTTTGAAGTTGTCCGTAGGACTGTACCCTGGAGCATTCACTCGCTCTTCAAGTTAAGATTATGTTTTAATTTAAGAGGTTTTCTTCAATTTGAAATAAATAAAATAAGACCCAACGTCAAAGATGTGTGTCAGTTGTGGAAGGTAAAACTATGGAATGATCTTATTGATAAATTCAAGTTAATAAATATCCCACGACAAGACACTACATCAGGGGTCTCCAACTCATTTTCTTCAGGGGCCACATTCAGACCAGGAAAAAGAAAATATAATAACCTGTAAATATTGACAACTACACATTTTTGTGTAACAAAATACTTTTATAAATCATCCATATATTAAAAATAAGGACAATAAGGACTATTTTAACAATATTCTGCGTCGATAGTTTTTTTTATGGATCAGTTCTACAAAGACACGTTTAGTAACAGAAGCAGAAAATGGTTCAAATTGTGTCTAATTTTCTTTAGATGTTTTAGGTTATTTACATTTTATTGTTACGGGATAGTTTATAAATGTAAATATTTTTGTAATTTTATATTTTTCTGCAGTCAAACAATGAGACAAATTGGAAGTTGTCATCATATAGAGGCAAAGAAAAAACTGAGAAGAAAACATGGCCACATTGGAACTGTCAGCGGGCCGCATTTGGGCCTCGGGCCGCATGTTTGAGACCCCTGTACTACATGGAACACCATAACGGTGATCCATCTACTTCACAGGCTGTTGGTATTGACCATATCCCACTGTCTCTAAGGAGGGACGAGAGAGAGCGATGAATCAGAGAGAGACTTTCTGGATAAATTACAGGCTACTAAGTATCCAGGATTAAATGACGACCTTGATTTAAATGTTTTCCAGAGCGCATGCTCTGCAGATACCACGCTGACCAAAGCCATAAAAAGTTGGGTGAGTTGGGATTGGCCTTGAAAGTGGAAACGCATGCGCAGTCTTGATCTCGGTCAATGTTTCTTTTCTCAACAAGTAATGCCTGTGGATGCAGTGGGGACGTATTTTGACAGTTACGTCACTTGTGGGATGTCTTGTAATTTTTTAAGTCGTACTAGTAAAGTTTTTAAGTCATACTTTTGTCATGACCGCTGCTCTGTTAACCTTCCCTCCAGTCATCTCCACACTCACCTGGTCCCACACTGCGCAGCTGCAAGCCGTTCCTCATCTGTGGCTATAAAAGCAGTAAGGTTTGTAGTTGCCAGTGCAGGACCATTCATCATCACCACGTACTCTGGCCGTTTGTTCCCAGGTTTTGGTTTGGTTTTGTCTCTGTCTTGTCTTTATGTTGCATTTTTGTTATTAAATCTGTTCTCCCTTCACCACTGTGCATTTGAGTCCTCTCTCACCTCACCCACTCCTTGACAACTTTTAAGTTTTTAAGTCGTACTTTTAAGTTTTTAAGTCATACTTAATACTTAATTTTTTACAAATTTTTTACTAATTTACTTAATTTTCGAAGTCGTACTTGTAATTGTTGACAAATCACAGGTATCTAATATGTGGACATGGACATATTGACAGCTGTCTTACACCATAGGACAGATTTTCTCCTTGTGTTTGTGGATCCACTGGACCAACATCAGCAGTGATTTTTTTTTTTCTGTATTTTCCATCTGAACTTTAAATAAATGGTTAATCTTAGATCATCTTGGGAGCTTTCATTAAACATACTATGAGATTTCTTTCACTTCCCTCTGGTTCCACATTAAACATTTGAAGACACGACCTGACGCTGTTGTGGGAGAACATCCAGGTCAGGTCTGACAGCATCTGAACACTGATTACTAATTACAGCTGTCACTCATTAATCCAAACCTCCCACCTGTTCTACAGCAGGGGTGTCAAACTCATTGTCTTTTAGGGCCCACATTCAGCCCAATTTGATCTGAAATGGGTCAGACCAGTAAAATAATAGCATAATAAGCTATAAAAAATAATGTCAATTCCAAATGTCAGTCTTTGTTTTAATGCAAAATGCTATATTTATTACATATATATATTTATATACCTTTCATACATACCGTACTGGTCATTATATATTCATGGGTTTTGTGGGTTATGCATCATCCAGTACATTGTCATTTATTCAAACCATTACTGTATGTGATGCTAATATGGTCATTTATACATGGTATTGTTTTATATGAGAGTGAGGATTTGTTATATTATTAGTAGTGGTACTCATATTACACTGATATTTAGATAAAATAATAATGAGAGAGAGAGAGAGAGAGAGAGAGAGAGAGAGAGAGAGAGGTAAATGGTCACACCAGATACTGACCCACAATACAGCAAAAAATAAAAATAAAACTGCACATTTCATGGTGGCTTTTATTGTAGACATTATATATAATTATGATGTCAGATCAGTATGATGATGTGTCACACCTGTGAGGGTGGGAGGGAGGGGGGGGTTATATTATTAGAGCAGAAGTTGTCACTATCACACATTTAGACAGATTTTATTTTCATTTACTTTATTTTCATTATCTTGACATGATGTTTGTTTGGGTTTTTTTTTTTTTAATTTTCTGTCTTTTATGCCCAGTTTGTTCAGTTTTACTTTTTGTTCTATTGTGTTTTCTCAGTACAATTCTCACAGTTGTTATTGTAGAAAGTGTTTTGTTCTTATTACTTATTCTTCACTGTGATGTCTTTCGTTCGTATGATGTTCTGTGAATTTTTAATTTGTGTATTTAAAAGAACGTATAAAACTAGCATAATAAAATACAGAACATTATTTGAATAAGTGAAATTTCTGTTATAATGTTGTATATATGTATAAAATAAGACTTTATAGTGATAAATTCATATAAACTATCATGACTAGGAGAATTTATCATATTAAATACTGTATTTGTAGTAAATATAAAATTAATATAAATATACAAATTGCATTGTGTGAGGTGACTTATAAAATAATGTGTATATAAATGATTGTAGATGTTTTTGTGTTAAGGATAAATAGATATGAAACAGTTTGTTAAGACATATGTAAATGCTGCTGGATTATTAGTTTGTAAAAAGGGGGGTTTATAAGTTTTACTTCTTCTTATTCCTTTTCGAGTCCAAGAAGGATGTTTTGCTGACCATTGTGATTGATCTATTGATGATTTTGTGTGATCAAAATAAACGGAAACTGAGCTGAAATTAATAATAATGGATTAGATTTATATAGCGCTTTTCAAGGCACCCAAAGCACTTCACATTAGTGTTCCATTATTCATTCACTCTCACATGCTCCCTCTGGTGGTGGTAAACTACATATGTAGTCACAGTTGCCCTGGGGCAGACTGACAGAAGCGTGGCTGCCATTTCGCGCCTACGGCCCCTCTGACCACCACCCAACATTCATACTCATTCATACACCAGTGTGAGTGACACTGGAGGCAAGGAGGGTAAAGTGTCTTGCCCAAGGACACAACGGACTGACTAGGACAGAGCGGGAATCGAACCGCCAACCCTTCGGTCAATGGACGACCCGCTCTCCCAACTGAGCCATGGCCGTTTGTCAACAATGTTTGAGAGAAATAGTAATATTGTGTATCTGGAATTAATTTTAGATCATTAAAACCATGAAAATAGGAGCAAAAACAAAAGTGTTTATATTTTTGTTGAGTGTGTATAATAATGACATATTATTGTCATTATTTGTTGCTTGATTTTGTTTTCATTTCATTATCTACATGTTCAATATAAACATTTAAAACAAAAACATATTATCTCTATGGAATAATAACTAGTATTAGAATATGTTCAAATATGACAATTGTATTCCTTTTCTCATGATGACATTTAAATACATGTTTCTTTGCTTCAAACACATGTTTTCCAGCTGAGTGGACATCTATGGAATTCCAGATTTAATTAGGTTCATATAATAAAAAACCCTTTTCTATTACATTGTGCTTTTCATGGCTAAAGAAGAATAAAAACACTCAGGAAAAAAAAGGTTCTTGTCATGAAAGGGATGTATTATATTTATAAACTACCCAAACAACAATGATATGGAGACCTTGGAAAAAAAAAACAACCTGAAATTTCTGAAGAAAAATAAGTATGATTTATGCTTCAACTTAAAATCTATGCATGAGCGTTATAGATCAGATGAACAAAAACACAAAATACTTAGTAACAGAAATTGTCTTTAGTTCAGGTTTTTTCACATTTTATTGTGACAGGATAGTTTGTAAATGTCAATATTTTCATCATTTAATGTTGTTTTTCACAGTAAAATAAAGACAAAAAAATTGAAGCCATCATTATTTATCAGCATAATGTATGTTTTTTTTCTAGAAAATATAGTCTTGCTTACAAAATTGCAGGCAATTTCGATTTTTTTTTCGCATTTTATTACATTTTTAGTCTATTTTACATAAATAATCATCATGTTTTAGAAATATTTTGGTATTCATGTAAGAATTTTTTGAAAACATGCTCAACCAGGTGATAGTAAAGGGTCATGAAATGCTAATGCTAACCGCTAATGTTTACAAACACAAAGAGTTAATACATACATACATACATACAACCAGCTCACAAATTACATTGGTAAGATTGGTGAAGGAATAATGTTTGAGTTTTAATACTTTAGTTAAATTAAAGGTCAGTAAAAAAAAAATAAATAAATAAAAAAATCTATGTTTTATGTTATAATAGTTCCTGTGAGGTGGAAAAAGCAAAATAACAATCATAATAATTTATTGTGATTTTGGTAGCATGACCAATAAAGGCCAAAAATGAACAAATTATATTTTTTAAATTTAATCAATTCAAAATAATGGAAGCAATCAATTGGCTTACATTTCTGCTAACTTATTGGTGTTTACAGTGTATGTGGAACCTGAACTAAAATGAGTTCCACAGCCTTGACAGTAGAATTTGTGCCTTTTGTTACTTCATCCCATGGCCTGCAGTAGAACCTTTGGTGGTCTACATTTATTTATTCATTTATTTTTTTGGTGGTCTACATTTAAAGCCTGGAAACAGACCATGCAGTCGATGCTGTGTCTCAACATCCACTTCAATTACAATCTGCTGAGAGCTAATTATAAAATGTTTGCCCTGTGATGCTAAAACTGTCAAGCACTGCACGCTTAAGTGTTTAGTGAACACTTGTTAATCATTTTATTTAATTAATTAACTGTAATTAATCATATTGTGGCATTATCTCATTTCACTATAAATGTATTATATGTAAATTAACTCTTAAAGACCCACATGTCCACTGGTGACACAAAACATCTACTGATAAAAACTATTTAAATTAATATATATTACAATTTAATACATATCTGACAAAAACATCAACTGTTTTTTAAAAGCACGTCACTGCAGCATCCTGGTGACCCTCTGACACAGATGGAAGTAACACACCGAAACATGTCAGGTGAGAAATACTTACACATATGTCTGAGATAAAAGAAAATACTAACTTAATTTAATAGTAAGACATAATGAACGTTCTACAGTTGGCACAATATATTGTTTGAGCATCGACATGGCAATGTACGTGTGCGCAATATTCACATCACAGGTCCTGCAATTATTTTAATAAAAAAAAATTATTTTTCTTTATTTGTATATTATTTTAAACTATTTATTTTATTAAAATTTGTATTTATTAGTCATTTATTTGTCTTCTTATTCTTCTTATTATTTTGGATAAATTAATTGATGTATTTAATCATTATTTATTTTGAAGGTTTTATTTTTTGTATTTATTTGTATTCTATTTATTTATTTCTATCTATTTTTATTTATTTGTCTTTTTGTATTTATTAATTAATTTTTGTATTCATTTTTTATTTATTTTTTAAAATGTGTATTAATTAATTACTTAATTAACTAATTAATTATTTCATTTATTTATTTGTTATTAATTGTATTTAATTATTTCAGCTACAAGAATGATGACACTGAAACGTATGCTCTAATCTGTTTGACCGTTAGCGTCGCCACCACACGGCTGTTATTTACTCGTAAGTACTATTTCATAATGCAGTATATATATATATATATATATATATATATATATATATATATATATATATATATATATATGTATATATATATATATATATATATATATATATATATATATATATATATATATATATATATATATATATATATATATATATATATATATATATATATATATATATATAAGATTTTTTTTCTCAGTGTAGTGTTTGTCAGCATCTGAGACATTTATATTTACACTGCAAAAAATCTAAATCTTACCAAGTGTTTTTTTCTCATTTCTAGTCACATAATCACCTAAAGTTAAGGCTGGGCGATTTTCTCTTTTAAAAAAATCTCCGATTTTTTCCCAAAAAACTCGATTCACGATTCACGATACGATTTTTTCCCACGTGGGCTAAATGAAAATGAAATCACACGTGGTTTCTTTCGTCTTCTTTTTTAATTAAATAACATGTAAAACAAAAATACTTCTACAAATAACTGTAAATAATAAATCAGTTGTGCAAAAGGTGCAACTGCAACCTGAGACTTTGCCTACATGAACTGTAGTAAGTCCAGACATATCCACCACTGTTACAGGAAAAACAGTGCAAAAAAATAGTGTAAAAGATACATTTTGTTGGAAAAAAAGAAAGCTTAATATATTTTAACAACTAAAACAATATACATTAATACTCATATTATATGAAAAACATTGCAAAAAACGTAGTAGTGCAAAAGTAAGATAAAAAGAAAACTATTAACATTTTTACTTTGTAAGGACAAAATAAAACAAAACCTAATTATCAATCAAACTACTTCAATAAACCTGAACATGTTACCAATATTTTGGATGATGTTATTGCGTCTGTTATCGCTCCCCATCGTGTTCCATGCAGTCCTGCACGGGTTCGGGTACCCGTGGGTGAACCGCAAATTTTCACGAAACGGGTGAAAAATGTTGTGCTGTGTCGGATACGGGTTCGGTTCGGTTCATTTATAGCGGGTCGTTCGGGTGCGGATTTTTTTTTTCGTCGGAAAACGGGTCGGAGTTTAAACATGACGGGTACGGGCGGTTGCGGTATGTCAAAATCAGAACCGTGCAGGACTCTGATAAGGTGTGCCGCGAGAAAAGCTTTCGGTCAGTGTTTGTTGAACATTTTGAAGAAGTGCTTGTAGCGCTAGGATCTGCCTTTTCTAAGAGTCCCCCCCCCCCCCCCACCGGATGCTTTCGCTTCAGATGTGCAACTACGGAAATCAGCCTGGTTCATGGTTTTCTTTTTGCGAGGAAAAAAAGTGCGTGTGGAGGGGAATCGGATTGCACGATTTTCCTAAAATATGAATCGATTTTGTCATAAAACTCGATTTTAAATCTAAATCGATTTTTTGCCCAGCTCTACCTAAAGTGCAACTTTTCAGTCCAATATGAACTGATTTTAAGACAATAGATTATAGATTATTTTAACTTAATCATATGGTCTTTTTCCAAACGTCAGGTTATGAGGTTTAAACTCACTGTTCCAACAGTTTATTAAGTAATCAATATACCGCTGTGAGCAGGGTTTGAACCTGCGCGGGGAAACCCCATTGGATTTCGAGTCCAACGCCTTAACCACTCGGCCATCACAGCTGATTTCTTAATAATTATTTATCAAGACAATATTTTACTGTATGTTGAACATAAACGAAAGTGATTTGACACTATCTTCAGTGTAATTTTTACATTTCACAAATTCAGTCCTTTTGGTGTGCCGGATTTGGCCCCCGGGCCTTATGTTTGACACCTGTGTTTTAGAGGACCATTTTTCCCAGTGGAACAGTTCACATCAGGACGACTCCCGCTCATTTCCAGTATCACCCATCAGACAGAAGTTAAACCTCACCAGTTAGCAGTGATGGTCAGAGAACAGCAGCCATTCTTTTCTGTTTGTAAGTGAACGTCGGTCAGGAGGATCATGTGAGGTTAAGGTCAGTCAGATTTTCTGTGATGTGAGCGGGGGGTGTACTGCTGCTGTGATCAACCTTGAAGGCTCTGTGATGGATGGACCAGGATAAAACACCAAGGCCCTGCACTATGTTTTGTCAATGACACTCTGCGCTGTTACAGCATGTGGTCATGTTGACACGATGGCAGCTAAAGCCACTCAGAAATGACAAATGACACGACAAGTTGAAGGGCAAGTCAGTTTGTCATTACTCATTGTGTTAATTTAACAGTTTGACACTGATATCCATCAGTCGCTCATGCAGTGATGTGGATATAATGTCACATATTAATTAGTCACAGTTAGTAAAACAAGGTTAAGTGGGACAAATGTATGTTAGGAGTTATTAGCATCATGACATGTATGTTTGTGTTGTTATCCATTTTTGATTTTAGCTGGAGTTGTATTATTCCAGGTATTATATAAAAATATGTTAGTTAGTTTAGTTTATTTCGAACAGGAGTGTTTTTCATTCAGTTGGTCGGATGCTGGAAATTGTAAATGTGAGTGAGAATGGCAGAATAAACATCTTTCAACTGAGTGACACATATAGAGAGAAGCTAATTTCATGGAGACCATAATTCTGAGGTATGTTTTAATGTGCATTTCCAAGTGAAAGCCTCATGATATGAAAAGCTAAAGTTACGAAAGGCTAACATTATGAAAAGCTAACATTTTGCTAACTAAACAACATGGGCTGTGACTCCCTAACCACTATATAGTGACCACACCATTCTGTAGATGTGTCTGAATGTTAATGATCACTATATAGTTAACTGTAGTGGACATTCGATCGTCCACTACATTGCATTACAATTACACTTCACAGGAAGTTCCAGATACTTCCATATGCTACAGGTGTTAAATACATTTACATGTAAAGGCTGGAATACGACTGATTTAATGAAGCACTTGGTGACACACAGTGTTTACTAAAGCCTCTGTGGGGAGCTCAGTAGCCTAGCACTGTGCTATTAGCACTAGCTTAGCACTGTGCTAATAATAATAATACATTTTATTTGTATAGTGCTTGTCATGGCACTCAAAGACGCTTTACATGAAGTAAAAAATAGAACAATAAGAGTCCGACTACAATAGGAAAAGAAACAATAAAACAAAAACAAAACCGATCAATCACACATTAAAACAGACAGAATAAAAGTAATCAAACATTAATCTTGAATAAAGAGTTTTTAAAAGGACGGATGGTTGGGGGCAGTGAGTTCTACAGGTTTGGGGCAGCTACAGAAAAGGCTCCGTCCCCCAGGTTCGGTGCTTGTTTAATAGCACTAGCCTAGCACTGTGCTAATAGCACCAGATACTGGACCATGACCATGTATGTGAACTCATCCACTGGTGACACGAGATGTGTTACTAGCTTAAAAATAATAAGTTAATAACAATATGATGAAGATGATGATGACAATAACTTAATATGTGTGTGTGTGTGTTGCGGGGGGGGGGGGTTGCTCCAACTAATTATTATAGTCTTTCTTTCTGCTCCTTTTAACTCATTTCACCCACTTCCACAACCCATTATAGCAAACACTCATATTTTCTACAGGCTCTGCACTAGTATGATTTAATTTAATTAATATTTTTATACAGCATTAAACACGAGCTCCTTCCTAGTGTGAAATGCTGTATAACATCTGAATATTGCATTACAATATGTTTCACAGCTTCTTTAAACCTCCTTGACAGGTTTTCAGATGTTGGCGAATGGAAAGTTTTAACATCCCCTCTGGCTCGTTCAGCACAGTTTTACAAAAGTGTGAGTGAAGCTGAAAGATGCATCATTTTCCCTTGTTTCTAAAAATCGTTTTTAGATGGATGGACAGATGGGTCAAAGCAGTCTAAGTGGGTCGCCACTGTCAAAATTAACAAGCACACATGATTTACATAAGGCATGCATGTCTAAAAACACTAAATGATGGATCACAGATGTAAAAAAAAAAAAAAGGGTCTGTGTCTTTTGTGTCTTCGTCATCTGCATTAAAAATGTTATATCAGAGCGACACTACACTGATTAATGACAGATCCAGCTGTCGCTTCCTGTGCAGGAGAGTTAAGGGGCTGGTAAAAGTGACGTCTGTCAAAGCAGAGATGAAAGCTGAACTTCAACACCTTCGCACAGTGAATCAGCGTCTCTGTCTGTTTTCCTGCTCATCAATGCCATGACAACGTGTAATAAATCAGAGTTTAACAGTATGTATGAAATGTTCTGAGCAGCTGCATGGTTGTGGTCCATATCTTCTCTGGGTGTTGTTACCCTCCTTCCTCTTACGTCTGCTTCAAATCTCAAGTGTTCCTTTGGTTATCGTTGTTCTACTGCTGGACAGGTGTGGGTTATTGAAAAGTATTTTTAATGATAGTCAGGTTGATGTGGGTTGGGTCGTTTGTCATTTGAGATAAACATTAAAATAACCTTACATTGTCTTCCTGTGGGTCAAAGGATAGAATTCAAAATCTTACTCCTGGTCTATAAAGCACTAAACGGCCTTGGACCCGAATACATCCTAGACCTACTGGTTCCCTATGAAGCATCCAGAGCCCTGAGGTCATAGGTCATCAGGAACAGGTTTACTGTGTGTTCCAAAGATACGAACGAAACAAAGTGAGGCATCATTCAGTTACTCTGCTCCTCAACTGTGGAACAAACTACCTGGATACAGGAGGTCTGCTCAAACTGTCAGTTCATTTAAATCAGGCCTGAAAACATTATTGTTCACTGGAGCTTTTACTTAGATTATTATTTGCTTTAAAATGTTTTTATGTCTTGATTTTAATTGTCTTTTAATGCATCTTTATAATTTTTTACATTTTCTTCTGTTTCTGTTTTTGTGTAAAGCACCTTGAGTTGTCCTGTACATGAAATGTGCTATACAAATACATTTGCCTTGCCTTGGTAAATCATTGTAATTTAAATATTAGGTATAATTTTCTATTATTAATACATTCACTTTATTGACTTAATTTCCACAAAGGTAAGAAAGTAAAGTTGGGAGAGTGGAAGCTCACTTACCCTCGTCATCTGACCCAGCTTTATCCTCACTAGGGTTGTGGGGGGGCCAGATCCAGCTTCCCATGGGTGAAGGCGGGGGTACACCCTGTACTGTATGAGTCTCCAGTTCATCTCAGAGCTGAACATATACAGACAAACAATCACTCTCACATTCACACCTATGGACACTTCAGATTAACCAGTTAACCTAACATGTGTTTAGATGGAGGGAGGAAACTGGAGTACCTGGAGAAAACCCACATGCAAACTCCACACAGAAAGGTCTGGTGTGGGATTCGAACCAGGGACCTTCTCGTTGTGAGGCGCTACCCACTGCACCATCGTGCTGCCCTACAACAACATATGTACAAACAAAAACAGTAAGGTTTGGGACACATTCACTGAGATTTTTAAAGATGATGAGCGGCTCCCAGTGTTTTCTTTTCTGTGGAAACTGGGTTCAAATGTTTCTGGGTTCAAATGTTTCTGTGGGTGTTACAGGTTGTCGACCCCTGGTTTAGATGCTGTGCGTTGATAACTTTTGAATGATGAAGCAGGACAAACATGTTGTCAACATATTAACTTACAAGAAATTACATTGTATTTTAACACAGAAATAAATGCAGGTATGTGAGTAAAGTCATGTGATGTTCATGAAGACCACTGACTCCTTTTGAAAAATGCGGGTCGAGAAGTGGGTCCTTTTCAAATATATTTTGTGTGGTCTGAGTTGCGGGTGGGCTACTTAAACCCTGGTCCTCAGGGTCGACTGTCCTCCATGTTTCAGATGTCACCAACACACCTGATTAAATGCACTGAGTCCTTATCAGGGTCCTGCAGAGCTTTATGATGAGCTAATCATTTGAATCATGTGTGTTGGATGTGGGTAACATCTAAAACATGCAGGACAGTGGACCCCGAGGACCAGGGTTGAAGATCGCTGTTCTATGGTGCCAACCAGAAGCATGCTAATGTGAAAGTCGTGATAATAATAATCATGATGATGGAACAGGAGTTGCCAACCCTGGTCCTCCAGAGCCACAGTCCAGTATGTTTTACACCTGACAGTCATTATCATTCTTCTGCAGAACTTGATGTTAGGCCGATCATTTGAATCAGCTGTGGTTGAAGAAGGATACATGTAAGACCTCGTCCACATGTAGCCAGGTATCTGCTAAACCCAAGATATTTTTGTACATTTTGACCTGTCATCCACATGAAAACACGTCAATATTTAAATAAAACTCTGGGCAAAGTGAAAGGTTTTTGAAAACTCCATTTATGCATTTGTGTGTAGCCAGAGATAACCAGAGTTTTGCATTTTTAAACGTCACAACCTGCGCCAAATCTGCTCTGATGTCAAATGTGCGACCTTTGTGTACCATTTGTTAATTAGTTTTTCAAAATAAAACCAGAAAATAAGAGAAAGAAACAACTTGTTTCTTCATTATTTGTTTCCAAAACCAAAATGAAAAAAAAAATAGATAACTGTTTTTTCAGTTTTCTTTTCTGTGTTTAAATGAATAATTGAAAAAAAAGGACAGCAGCAGTTTTCCCTTTTATCCAATTTTGACCTGAAGCAAATTAAGTAAACTGGAAATGAATCTTAACAACCAAAAAGAAACATGGCCACTCGACTTGAAGATCATTATGTAATGATATGACATCAATTTTCTCTGTCGTCATATCTTCAGGTCTTAGGATGACCCTCTTAGTTTCCCCAAATAGGACGTAGGTTTCCATCTTCACCGCGGGTCACAGTCATTTCCAGTTTACTCGATTTGCTTCAGGTCAAAATTGGATAAAACAGAAAACGGCCGTTATCCGTTTTTTCCACTCTTCATTTAAACACAAAAACAAAACTAATGACTAACAGATATAATCAGAGTTTTCAAACGTCACAACCTGCGCCAAAATTATGACAAATCTGCTCTGATGTCAAATGACCTTTGTTTACTGCAGAGGCCAGAGCAGGAGCATATGAACAATGCTGTGATGGAGGGCTCTATTTACCTGTTTAATTTTAAACGCCCAACTCCTGATGGGAAATAATGCCATCTACAGGTTCGGAATGTTTATGAAAGTCATTGAAAACAATTGTTCGGTTATGTGTGGAAGGGATTTTTTGTGGTGTGAACAAAAAAATATATATAACCGGAGGGAAGGGGGGGTATTCGGTTTTAAAAATACCTGCCTACATGTGTACATGGCTTTAAACATGCTAGATTGTGGTTCTTAAGGACCAGGGTTGGCCACGCCTGTGATGGATTGATCCACGTTAATGCTTTAATTTTGACAGCATTAATTTTTCACTGAAAAATAAACAAAGGACAGAAGATAATATTATAACAAATGGTGATAGATTGTTTAACCCTTGTATTATGTTAAAGGTCAATTTGACCCATTTCAGTTTTTAAGTTGACCAAAGAAATGGTTTGTGACTTTTCCTCATCTAAGGTCATGACCTTGTGTGTGAAATCTGGACACTTTGATGTGTAGTGTAGTGTGTGTACTTTTATACAAAGGTAATGTTACAGGTCATTTGCCCCGGATACTTTAATGTGGGTCAATAGCTGCTCAGATCTAAAATAAACATGTCTCTTTGATGTTCTTTGTTTTGATTGGCCAATTATTTATATTTTGATTTCCTTTGAAGAGCCATTCAGACGCAGGTGTGTGTAGAATAGGAACTATTCTTCCTTGTACTTGTTACTTTTCTCATGTCATCTCTTTGACAAACACCAAAAGCGAGCTCCAGAAAGTTTATTCTAGAAGAGTCTTTATCACAGATTTTGAACTGGGAAAGTGATGCAATATAAGATATTGCTTTATTAGACCCACTAGAGAAGATTCCAGGTTTACAGCAGCGCAGCACAGCAACAAAACTATACATATATATATATATATATATATATATATATATATATATATATATATATATTATACATATATATATATATTTCTATGCACACTACATACAATATTTACACGAAATACACTATTACACTATTTACACTATTGCACATGGGATTAATTAATTACACTGTTTATTACTGTTAATTGTACATTATTGTAGGTTGTTTGTTGCAGTTTCTGTTCAGGAAAATATTTCAGAGACAGAGGACCATGTTATTGATGATCCAGATTGTCAAATTTCCTATGATGAGAATGGAGTGTTGAGCTGCATTTTGTAATAAACGTCCAAAATGTAATAACGTTTTCATTTCATTTTGTAATAAACTGCTGCATTTTGTAATAAAGAAATATATAGAAATAAATATAAAAATAAGAAATAAATCAAATACAAAATAATTGCAGGACCTCAGATGTGACTATCGCTCACACGTACATTGTGATGTCGATGCTCAAATAATATATTGTGCTGCTCTAATTTAAATTTAGAAAAACCTAAACCTATTCTATATAAAAGTGTGTTTTTAACTCCACGTCCACAGACGGTTCCAGATTTGGACAGCTGACATATTCACGCTTGGTTAAAAGCAGAACGGTGTCATCCAGGCAAACATTTTTAATGAGAGAAAAACCAGGCTGTGGTTCGAACGTGACTCAGTGACATCTGTATACATCTGTCAAAGCATGTATATTATATATTTAAATATTTTTATAGCCTTCAGATGGCCAAAAAAAAGCCCCAAAAAACCCCCATATTATCAGACTTCAAAAAAATACATACCAGCAGGTAATTTCTTTTCACTTATTTTCTCTGTTCTAAGAAAAAAAACAACACAGGAGTCACAGTTGGTGACGATTTGACAAGTGTGACATTTACAAATAAATCTCCGGGGGCTGCGAGAAAAAGCACAGATGTGTTTTCTTCCCTGACAAACTTTGATGAAAGCCAACGAAGACACAATTGATCATCCTGTGTGTGTCTTGGTGTTTGTGTGGGCATGTGTTTTCTGTGTCACTTTCCTTCTTTGCCTCTTCATGTTGCTGTAACGCTCACCTTCAGGCTCTTGGACTGATCAGCGGCCATGGGCTGGAGGTTTTGCCAAAGCAGCTGACAACAAGGACTTGATTGCTTGTGCTGTTTCCAGTTCATGTTTTTACCAGATGGCGTTCTCTCTCTCTTTTTATAATAGAAACATTGTCATCACAGCCGCAGAATATCATTTTCACAAAGATTAGACGCAAGTTTACACCAGGAAGTGGAGAAAAATAACATCTGCGCAAGTGTGTTTTTACCCATTTTTAGTGCAAATGTTGTTGGAAAATAAGTTATAATCAACTAAGGAGGAACTGTTCAGTGAGGGATAAAGAATGACATGTTTTTAAAGACAATAGATCTGGAAACATTTATTTCAAGAAATATTACCAGCTAATTTTCACTTGTGTCACAATCTTTTCCCCAGATCCTCACCTGTCCTGTTAACTTTTTCCCCAGATCCTCACCTCTCCTATCACAACATTTTCCCCAGATCCTCACCTCTCCTATCAACCTTTCCCCAGATCCTCAGCTTTCCTGTCACAACCTTTTCCCCAGATCCTCACCTCTCCTGCTAACTTTTTCCCCAGATCCTCACCTCTCCTGCCACAACCTTTTCCCCAGATCCTCACCTCTCCTGCTAACTTTTTCCCTAGATCCTCACCTCTCCTGCCACAACCTTTTCCCAGGATCCTCACCTCTCCTGTCACAACCTTTCCCCAGATCCTCACCTCTCCTGCCACAACCTTTTCCCAGGATCCTCACCTCTCCTGTCACAACCTTTCCCCAGATCCTCACCTCTCCTGTCACAACCTTTTCCCAGGATCCTCACCTCTCCTATCAACCTTTCCCCAGATCATCACCTCTCCTGCCACAACATTTTCCCCAGATCCACTCCAGTTTCACCTGGCCCACACCGTGCAGCTGCGAGTCGCTGCTGATCTGCAAATATTTAAACAGTGATGCTTGCGGTTGCAGGTGTGGGACCGTTACAGCCTCTGAGACCCTCGAAAATCAGACAATTTTTATCTAAAACTTACTAAAATTGCGATGGCTACCCTGAAAAATTCTTTTAAAGCTACAGGCATACATTTTATATTTCTATAGAGCATAGTTTCCACAGTTTCACAGACTGTGAAAAGTTGAAGATTCGATAAACGCGGAATTTTTATCCCTTTAAATTTTTGTCACTTTTAAGGGTCATTAGCTCCTATGGGCAGTGGCTTTGGTGAATAGCATTAGTGTTGCTGGAGAGAGCAACTTCTACTTATTCAAAAACAAGCATCGTATCAATGGGCCATACATAATGCGAGCCGTGAATGGGGGGGGGTCTTTTTGGGGATTTTTCATTATAGTCCAAAAGCTAAAAAATTCCCTATCTTTAACAGAATTACAAACAAATGGAAATATGAATTTCTAGCAAGGAGCAGGTTTCCCTTTTTCTGATGCGTTTTCTTTTCTTTTTGGTTGTATGTACATGCTCTGACTGAGTTAATACAAAGGGGTAGGACTACATAAGTTTTGTTAATTTCATCCTACCTTCCTTTCGAACAAGGTATAGTTATGTAGGATGCTAAAGAGGTGTCGCTTTAACTTCTGTTTAAATACTTTGTATGTTTTACTTATTTTGTTTTACCTGTTCGAATAAACAAATAAGTTAAATGAAAAATTTCAGGATAGCCATCGCAATTTTAGTAATTTTTAGACAGAAATTGTTTGATTTTCGAGGGTCTCAGAGGGGGGGGGGATCCCAGAAGGTTTTAATCATATGGTCGTTCATAGTCACACATCGATTATACATACAAAGTATGAGCTGATTTGGTCGACCTCCATCTTCTGAACTCTGTCTGGTTTTCTCATGCAATGATTCTTAAAGCTGTCATTCCATGGTTATTTCATTAATATTACTGTGTTCTCCATTCTTATTGAATACATTGTGTGTTGGTTCTATGTTAAAAAAAACATACAGATTGTTTTGTTTCCAGCTGTTTTTTCACAGTAGAAAAATGACTTGAGGTCGAACAACAGAGTTTACCGGTACTTCCTCATACATGTCCATGACACGTTCACGAGGCGTCTGATTGGCTCAGAATGCGTGAAGGAACACTCCTCCCTCCCCTCTCGCTGTGTATGTATTTACCTTTACCATCCAGCTTGGTTACTTGTTCTGAAAACGTGCAAGGTAAAAACCAGGCTTTATTTCCACAGAGAGCACATGAACCAGTTTGATCCGCCATTTTTTACAGTTTGTGCAGCAGCTACTGTGGCGCCGTCTTCTCTTGTAGATGCTAATGCTAATGCTACTTCAGATTCACTGTAATGGAGGACGGGTTTAACCCCACATGGATGATGCTAAAGTCCATCTGACGTCAGACGGACCGTCTTTTTCTGGGTCCCTGGTTCTTCTTGTTGTTTTCTGTGAATGCAGTATGCAGCCAGTGGAGGTGATGAACCACTGTCAAAGGCAGCATGTGTTGGTAAGTCGAGGTGACCCATCAGATTCCAAAAGGAGCGTGGAAAAGTAGTTTTCTAGCGGAATGACACCTTTAAGTGAAATGAGACGTTTGGACTAGAAATAAGAAAACTTACACTTAGTAAGATATAGATTTTGCCAGTATTCTTCTAACATATTCTTCTCCACTTTAGTGCATTCATATAAAATATATCTACCATCACTACAGGAAACAGTTATTTCGTCTCACAAAAAAAAAAAAAAAAAAAAAAAAAAAAACATGATTTCCCTGGAAAATGAAAGCAATAAACTCAGGGGTTCTATGGGGTTGCTTTTGTGGGTTATAAATCATCCACAAAATAAAATGACATTCACGCTAAGTATCATTCTTATGAAAAGGAACATAATTTTCACCAGCAAAGCAACAGTGGAAGCCTGAGGCATTGTTTCTTGAAGGTAGGACACTGCTCTTTTAAAAAAAATAAAATAAAATAAAAAGAAGAAAAAAGCAGACATACTCTGCCTGGGAGCACACTTTCACCCTGTAATTTCTTCACAGAACATTTCTTCTTTCTTCGCTCATGGAGCTTCTTGGCAGAGTTCACTGCAATAATGACAGTGGTACCAAATGATCATCAAATCTAACAATACCACATCCAGTCAAAAGCTGTAAAAAAAATACTGCAATTATGTTATATGTCAAGTGTTACAAAAGCCGCCGCTTCCTCTCTGAGTTTTATTTACTCAGACCAATTTCTGTTTGATTGACAGGTGGTGATTATCATTAACACTCCTCTAAAATGGCAGCAGTTTGACCTACAGCTGCAAAAATGATGGAAAATCACCTCTAAACTGTAGTTCATTTCTGATTACTTCCTTCTGTTATTTAAAAGTAGAGGTGGTAAGTAACTAAGTATCAGTACTTTGTTAATGTACTTTTAAAGTAGAGTTTTGTTTAGGTATCTGTACTTTACTTGAGTATTTATTTTTCTGCCAATTTTTTAATTCATACTACTTACATTTATATAAATATGTGCACTTTATATTCCTTACATTTATATAAATATGTGCACTTTATATTCCTTGCATTTATATAAATACCTGTACCTTATACTCCTTACATTTATGTAAATACCTGTACTTTATACTCCTTACATTTATGTAAATACCTGTACCTTATACTCCTTACATTTATGTAAATACCTGTACCTTATACTCCTTACATTTATGTAAATACCTGTACTTTATACTCCTTACATTTATGTAAATACCTGTACCTTATACTCCTTACATTTATGTAAATACCTGTACTTTATACTCCTTACATTTATGTAAATACCTGTACTTTATACTCCTTACATTTATGTAAATACCTGTACTTTATACTCCTTACATTTATGTAAATACCTGTACTTTATACTCCTTACATTTATGTAAATACCTGTACTTTATACTCCTTACATTTATGTAAATACCTGTACCTTATACTCCTTACATTTATGTAAATACCTGTACTTTATACTCCTTACATTTATGTAAATACCTGTACCTTATACTCCTTACATTTATGTAAATACCTGTACCTTATACTCCTTACATTTATGTAAATACCTGTACTTTATACTCCTTACATTTATGTAAATACCTGTACCTTATACTCCTTACATTTATGTAAATACCTGTACTTTATACTCCTTACATTTATGTAAATACCTGTACCTTATACTCCTTACATTTATGTAAATACCTGTACCTTATACTCCTTACATTTATGTAAATACCTGTACTTTATACTCCTTACATTTATGTAAATACCTGTACCTTATACTTCTTACATTTATGTAAATACCTGTACTTTATACTCCTTACATTTATGTAAATACCTGTACCTTATACTCCTTACATTTATGTAAATACCTGTACTTTATACTCCTTACATTTATGTAAATACCTGTACCTTATACTCCTTACATTTATATAAATACGTGTACTTTATACTCCTTACATTTAAAGAAATATCTGTACTTCAGCTGTACTTCTACTTAAGTATAGAATAGCCCTCTTTACATAGAAGTTTTTATTCCTGTTTAATTCCAAATAGAAGTTAATTCCACTTTAAGGTGACCGTGTAAAGACCAAAGTCTAGTTGAAAATGATCATTCTGAATTAGATAATTCCGCTGCCATATGAACAGTTAATTCTGCTATTCCTGTCGTTCTGCATCGCAATGTCTCATATTCCGCTGTCGGCATTAGTTTGTTGATTCCTGTGGTTGATTCAGTCGAGCTTCTGCTTTGTAATTATCACAAAAATAAATGCAAAAATCACATGTAGTCTTTGGTCTAACATGGTGATAGATGAAACAAATGCAAAACAGGAAGTGGACATGATCGTTTTCTTCCAGTACACATCCAGACGTTAAATGCCTGTTCTGTCCAATCAGAACCCTGTGTACCTCCAGGTCTTAAAGCCCAATTAACTAGAGTGGAATATACCCGTTTCCATGGAAACCTCTATTCAGAATTAACATTTCCATGTAAACATGAAAGAAATAGCTTTAATTAACACAGTCATATTCAAGGCCTTTTTTTTCTCTCTTTCTACTAACATGATGATTATTATTATTATTATTATTATTATTACATTTATATATTTCTTTATATGTGCTTTTATTTTCTCACCTTGTAAATATTTAGCCTCTTTATTTGGACGCCAGATGGAAATTACCCATTGTGCTATAATCTGGCACATTTACATATATATGTATGTATGTTAATTTTTTTAAATTATTTGTTTATTTAACAGGGAGAGCACACATTAATCAACATTTCTGTCAATGTGTCAGCTAGTTTTCAACCGTTGTCCCTAGGCCAGATGTCGTATGCCAACATAAAATGAAAAACATTTTAAATAAAAATTAAAAACATGTAAACTTTATATAGCACTTTTCAAGGCACCCAAAGCACTTTATATTATTCATTCACTCTTACATGCTCCCTCTGGCGGTGGTGAACTACATATGTATCCACAGTTGTCCTGGGGCAGACTGACAGAAGCATGGCTGACATTTTGCACCTACCAAACATTCACACACATTCATACACCAGTGTGAGTGACACTGGAGGCAAGGAGAGTGAAGTGTCTTACGCAAGGACACGATGGACCAACTAGGATAGAGTGAGACTCGAACTGCCAACCCTTCAGTTAATGAACAACCTGCTCTACCAACTGAGCCATGGATGTATGTATGCCATGTAATGTACAATGTCCTGAAAAATTTAATTAAAAAAATTAAAATTCCAAATTATTTTTATTGTGAATAAATACTTTTGAATTAAAAAAAAAAAAAACCATCATGTTTTTTTTAAATCACCTCTGGCTTTTTGTTGACACAGACATCTTTTTTCAGGAATAAAGGTGAACACTCCCCCGGGACAGAAGTGTAATACATATGTTCTGTTCATCTCAAATATGAAACCAAGTCTGTTATCTTTTATATTTAGACAAAATTCTCTGGCAATCTGTCAGCGCTCACAGCAAAAATACTGCCATCGTCCTCACAGTGGGGACGCCACAGAATGATGTGGTCATGTGTCCTCTTGTCCACTGCCATCTGGAGACTGACTTCAGCTACCAGAGGTCTGCAGACAAACAGCCATATTCTGGGGTTTTTGTTTTTTCTTTCTTTTTTTTTTATCAAACTGTGCAGGTTGGCCATAATGTTAGTCTGGGTGTTAAGGGTTCATATAGAGGAGCAGTGTTAACCCCATCTGCTGTTTCCACTGTTGCTGTGAGCTCAACACTTCACCCTTCCCTGTCATGCTGTCAGCTCTGAGCACAAAATAAGGTACAACAAGTTAAAAGTACACCAGACTCTGCAGGTGCCCTTGTGTCTGTTCAATTGGCTTGTTTTTCTACAATTTATCACTTTGACCTTTAGCCAAAACATGTGCTCTTGAGCCACGACGGCGTGTTAACAGTACAGACGTCCTCAAACTCAAACAGAGTAGCTCGATTTTTCAGAGGCTCCTGAGACATTTACACAAAGAAAAGATTATTTGTGTTCGAAATATTTCTTAGCTGTTTATTCTATAACAATGCTCAGGTTAGTGCTAGCAAAGTTAGTATTATTAGATCTGTAAATGTATAATAATTTTAGTAACATGATTGTAATCTATCTATTACATTTTGGCCATCTGTGACACTCACTTAAAAGCTCCACTGTTCAGTCTTGCCTCTGTTGGTCTAGGATATGGGGTCTAGGACTTTCAGGAGCCACATTCAGCCCAATTTAATCTCAAGCGGGCCAGATGAGTAAAACATTAGCATAATAACTGAGAAAAAACTGACAATTCAAAATGTTTGTCTTTGTTTTAGTGCAAACAAACCCAATTACCGAATGAAAATACCTACTATCCAACAAGGAAGGTGTGAATAACCTGAATTCTAACAACATTATGCCTCAGTTAATCATTTACACACGAACATTATGGATCAGATCTACTACAAAGACACTAAATTGTTAAAATTGTGCCTAATTTTCTTTTGAAATTTCAGGTTGTTCATGTTTGTTGAGGTTTGTCACATTTTATTTTTACAGGATAGTTTGTAAGTATAAATATTTGCCTAATTTAATATTATTTTTTGCACTAACAAAGACAGAAATTTAAAGTCGGCATTATTTAAATTATATTGACATCAAAATGAGAAGATAATATGGAGTAGATTATTTTGCTACAATTTGACCGTAGATCATAATGAATGTGGAAACTTAAATTAAAATCAGTTTCACAGCCTTAACTGTGGAATTTATGCACTTTGCAAATTCATCCCATGGGCCACATTGGAACCTTTGGCGGGGCCGCATTTGGCCCCCGGGCTGCATGTTTGAGACCCCTGGTCTAGGAGGTCATGGGTCAAAGTTGACAGGCTTGCTGATTGCTGCTGATTGGTCCCACCTACAGCAGGGAGGAGTGCAGGTGGAGTAGACAATGATCACCGGGTTTTAATACTAAATAATAATACAGTCATACCTCTACTTACGAAAGACCAAGCTAACGAAAAATCCGTGTTACGAAAAACATTTACCTCAATTTTTCATCTCTGAATACGAAAGAAAATTCTATTTACGAAAGGAAACTGAAACCTCTGAGACATAAATACAGTTTGTTACTATACATAACTATGTCACATACGTACTGTACGTAGCATCCCATTGGCTATTGGCTATGAGGGAGCTACCCATGATGCTTTTCGTTACCCTTTGACCTTCATTTATCACGGAGCGGCGCCCCGTTTGGCTGCAGCTGCTGTGTCTCCCGGTAACACAGACACTTTAATGATAATTTCTCCACCTAGACCAGTGCTTTTAGTATCAAAAGTTGAGCTGAAGTGTGCAAGAAGAGTATATGACCAACAGACTATCATCAACTTAACAAAAATTGTTAATTGTTAAAAAACCAGAGACGCGGACCATTCTACAGATCCAGCTTCCGACAGCGGAGTCCTCCTCCACAGAGGACGCCTCCAGAGACATTGGAAGCACCGCAAGAGGAAGCAGAAGTGCAGCTGTCACGGTGTATTTACAGCTAAGCTAAGAGCTAAACTGTTCCACCCACCGCTTCCATCAGTCCTGCTCGCCAACGTACACTCACTGGAAAATACACTGGACTACCTGGAGCTGGATTTAAATGCCAAACATGATCCACCAGACTGCTGCATCCTCATTCTCAACTCCTCTGTCCCGGACACCGCCATTAGCCTGGACGGGCTAAATCTAAATCTACATTTTCTTTTAACACATATTTCATCCAAAATCTACAACCAACAGTTTTTGAGCTCTCTGGAGGTCAAAGGTGACATGTCGCAAAACTTCTGTAACACAGTTTGTTTGTGTCAAGCATAGACATATTATGCTATAACTTAATACTGGATATATTATCATAATATTACACGCACTGACGCATATATACATAAAATTAAATTATGAACATTGCAAAAGGTCAAAGGTCAAGGTCACATTCAGCAGAAAGGTCAAAATCACATTATTGAATTCAATTCAAGAATGGGTTGTCATAGAAACTTGAGATTGGCACAAAATCAAGGCGAGATTAGACATTATCTGAATCCTTTTTACATTATTGGCTTCATTATGTTTGGGTTGTAACAAGTCTTTTTCTCTGGATGATTTGACATGGAATGACCCAACTGTCATTTTTTGCTGATCAACATAATTATGGTAGCAGACAAACCAGTGAAACAGTGTGTTCTACCTTTAGGCAGAACTAATCAGCTGAAGGGACCTGTTTGTAATGTCATGTAGACGAGACCCCAGGAAGAATAGCAGCTGAATGGGCAGTTGTTAATGTGGATCTTAATGAATAAAATGAAATGAAATGGAAAAACAAACTAACAATGCAGAAGCTCAGTATATTTCCTGTTGGCTTGTTGTTGTTGTTGTTGTTGTTGTTGTAAGGTTCACCTCTGCATGAACACTAAGTGTACCTGCTTTGTTCTGGACTATGAAATAATGGTACTAATGTAAGGAATGATGTTGAAAGTGATAGAGTGGATGTTGTCAGAGGTGTGGAACAACACTGATGTTGATCTAATGTTATGATAGTCATGTTCTAAAGCCCTATAACACATGTTCCTTTCATATTAAATGTATTTTTTTTTACATTTATATCACAAAAGGAGTACATTTTTATGTCCTCCAATAACAATTAATGTATGTCCTCCAATAAAAAAATATTAAAATGTGACTATACATATACACATGTACATTGTGATGTCAAAACTTAAATAATACATTCTGCAGCTCTGGTTAAATCTCAAATCAAAATCATTTATATCATGACACTTTACTTCCGGAATGTCTTTAAACCAGACTTTTGAGCCAATTTCTAGAAACTCAACAGAATCCTCCAGGAGCAAAGAGTTGGTGACGGTGGTGATGAAAGACTTCCTTTAACAGGTAGAAACCTGGAACACACCCAGACTCCTGGAGGACGCTCATCTGCCTTCAGCAGTTGGGGTTAATGGAAGAGAGAGAGAGAGAGACTGAGAGAGAGAGAGAGAGACTGAGAGAGAGAGAGAGAGAGAGAGAGAGTGAGTGAGTGAGAGAGACTGAGAGAGAGAGAGACAGAGAGAGAGAGTGAGTGAGTGAGAGAGACTGAGAGAGAGAGAGACAGACAGAGAGAGAGAGGGAGAGACAGACAGAAAGACAGACAGAGAGAGGAAGAGAGAGACAGAGAGAGACAGAAACAGAGAGTGAGAGAGAGAGAGTGAGAGAGAGAGACATACAGAGAGAATGAGAGAGAGAGAGAGAGAGAGAGGGAGTGAGAGAGAGAGAAACAGAGAGAGAGAGAAAGAGAGAGAGAGAGAGAGAGAGGGAGAGAGAGAGACAGAAACAGAGAGAGACAGAGAGAGAGAGTGAGTGAGAGAGTGAGTGAGAGAGACATAGAGAGAGAGAGAGCAACAGAGAGAGAGTGAGTGAGAGAGACACAGAGAGGAGCGAGAGAGAGAGAGAGAGAGAGAATAAGAGAGACAGACAGAGAGAGGAAGAGAGAGACAGAAACAGAGAGAGAGAGAGAGAGACAGAGAGAGAGAGCAACAGAGAGAGAGTGAGATAGACACAGAGAAGAGCGAGAGAGAGAGACAGAGAGAGAGAGAGAGGGAGAGGGAGGGAGGGAGAGAGACAGACAGAGAGAGAGAGACAGACAGAGAGAGACAGAAACAGAGAGAGAGTGAGTATTCAAATTCATGTGGAGTGCAGGAACTTTGCGAATTATATGCAATGTGTGATCTTGTCAAATCACAAATACATCATGATCACACATGATCATGTTAAATCACTAATACATGTTGAAAACGGAAAATTTCAGCTGTGACGACACGAAAATTCAATATGGCGTCACACGGGAAGTAGTGAGTTGATTCAGCATTCTTGTTTCTGTCTGCTTCTACATGACAAATATCAGAACGATCCATCAAGAAATGGCCATGCTAGAGTGAGAAAAGAGGAAATGTGCACACACACACACACAGACAGACAGACAGACAGACACATAGACAGACAGACAGACACATAGACAGACAGACAGACAGACACATAGACAGACAGACAGACAGACAGACAAACTGTTACATACAACATAACTTCAGCAAATCTCTGATTCCTTTGGTGGAGGTAATAATAATAATAATAATAATAATAATAATAATAATAATAATAATAATAATAATAATAATAATAATAATAATCAAACCTGTGAGGTGATAAGTAATAAAAAGGCAGATGTGTGGTTGAGGTATGAATAGAAATGCTCAGTGTATATAAGTGCAGTACATGGGCTGTGCAAATACCACAGCTGAAAAACCCCCACCTTGGTTCAGGTGAATATGAACATGTAACTGAAATAAGCTCCAGAAAAGCTGTTGTCACGGTGATAATATGCACTGTTTATTTTCACGTAGAGCCAGGACATGAACACTGGTCTCCTGTGTTTAAGTTCACAGCTTTGTGAGGAGACATCAGCACCATGTGTTTTCATTTTACAGCTAAATATATAAACAACAACAATTATCACATGACAAGGAGCGAAGACCATGGTGCTGGACACAGGGATTCTGGGAAATTACTCGTCTAACAACAACTGTCTTTTATCATTGGCAGATTTTTATTATGTCTGCTAAGGAGGTTCTGTTTGTTTGTTTGTTTGTTTGTTTGTCTGTTAGTTAGCAAGATAAGTCAAAAACATATTTAGTGGTTTTTAGTGTAAAGTTCGCCTCAGATTCTCAGGATTTCCAGAGTTTTTCTACTTGTATAAAATGAAACTGTTCGCCCAGACTGAAAGAGGAAAAAGTCAAATGTGAATATGTGTAAGTTTGTCCTCAGGCTTCACTTACAGTAACTGTGAGAATGTGACTCAAACCCTGGAGCTGGAGTCTTCACTCTGACACATTTATGTCTTCAAACATTTGCCTTTTTTACTGCTTTTGTCCACATTACTCTGGTGTTTTAACCTCATACAAACACTTTCACTTTATAAAACCTGTGACATGGATGAATACAAGCACAGACTTTCACTGTTTCCTCCTGTGGTTCATCACATCTTTTTTAACTTGACCCTTTTTGGAAGAAAACTACATAAAACAGTTGAATATAAACTTTTTCTGTCTGTGGAGTTTAGTGTGAGCAGCGCAGTACTATGACCCCACTGCAGAAACATAAAGCTTATCAAGTGTTTTTTTTTTTTTTTTTATATATATAATTTCTAATCCAAAATATCTCATCATACTTAAATCTTCATACTCTGATTTGTTTTGTCTTAAATTAGGGAAAGCAAATCTTGGATCAAGGGAAAAAAGAGAAAGAATAATCTTGGATTACGCAGAAAAATATATAAAATTATGCCAACAAAATGAAATAAATAATAATAATAATAAAAATTATAATAATAAAAAAATTATAATAATAATTGATAAATGAATCAATCTTGAATGAATCCTCAAAAAAGCAAAAATAAAAATAAATCTTGAACAAAAATTTTAAATGAAGCAAAAAATAATTCTACAAAAAAAAATCTGGAAATAAGCAAAAAACTAAATAAATACTAAATACTAATAACCATAATAAATAAAGCTTGAATTGATCAAATGAAAATCTTGGATAAAGCATAAAAAAAACGGAATTATGCAAAAATAAAATATAAACAATAAACAATAAACAATATTGAATTAAGTAAAAAAAAAAAAAAGAAATATCCTGCTGATTTTGTATTTTTCCCAAAAAATTATTTAAAAAAAAAGCTTTATCTAAAAAAACCCTAGTTTGTCTTGTATGTCCTTTGTTTTTTTATTTCTTTTTAAAATAAATCCATAGTGTTTCTTAACTCACTTCATTACTCTACAAGTGGTTTTAGATTTTTCGCTTCCTGTTCAGTTTTTTGCAGCAGTTTCATAAAAACACTGAAAGACAAAGACAGAAAAATTCCCAAGCGTCTGATTGTGGGTGCATGAAAAGTTCAGAGGGAGGAGAAAAATTCCCAGCCTTTTCCATCTAATCCTGTCTTGGTTTGAATTCTTACTTATCTCTTCTTTTAGTATTTTTTTTTTTTTTTGGAGGTTGTTCCAGTGTGTGTTTTTCACTGGCAGCTTTAGCAACTACAGCTCCAGCAGGAAAAGAAAAAAAGGAAATAACTACGTCCACTTCCACCCTTTTGATGCAGAAAAATACAGAAGGGTTTAATTGAAGCCTGAAGTAGATTGTAGGAATTATGTCGTTCCAACTGTGTTTGCATATTTAAATAAACAGTGTGTTACTGAAATAAATATGTTCAAGTCAGAATGAAAAGCAGCTTTAGACAGCAGTAGTAGAAAAAGAGTAAAACTGGAGTAGAACTGGAGTAAAACTGGAGTAAAGCAGGAGTAAAGCAGGAGTAAAACTGGAGTAAAACTGGAGTAAAACTGGAGTAAAACAGGAGTAAAGCAGGAGTAAAACTGAAGTACAGCAGGAGTAAAACTGGAGTAAAGCAGGAGTAAAACTGGAGTAGAACTGGAGTAAAGCAGGAGTAAAACTGGAGTAAAACTGAAGTACAGCAGGAGTAAAAAAGGAGTAAAACTGGAGTAGAACTGGAGTAAAACTGGAGTAAAGCAGGAGTAAAACAGGAGTAAAACTGGAGTAAAGCAGGAGTAAAACTGGAGTAAAACAGGAGTAAAGCAGGAGTAAAACTGGAGTAAAGCAGGAGTAAAACTGGAGTAAAGCAGGAGTAAAGTAGGAGTAATACTGAAGTACAGCAGGAGTAAAAAAGGAGTAAAACTGGAGCAAAGCAGTTTTTTTGGCTTAACTCAATATATATATATATATATATATATATATATATATATATATATATATATATATATATATATATTTGACCTTTTTTGCTTTATTCAATAAATTATTTTTTCTAAATTCAACCATTTTTTAATTCATTAAATTTTGTAACTCAATTCTAGATTATTATTTTTCTATTTAATTCAAGCAAAAATATCTTGCATTAATATTTTTTTGTTATTACTTGTGTTTTTCGAGGTGTATTTTTTTCCAGTGAACTGCAAACATCACAAAGTCAGAAGTGGCATGGACGCAGCACGGCCTTTAACAATAATGGAGCAAACGTGGCTCTATAAATAGTAAAAGGTTAAAGGTCAGGAGCTCTCAGCCCACTCTCCGTCTCACTGTCCATTTCAAACCTGTTTATCCTGGAGCCTCACACGTCTGGATGTGAAGCAGGTCATAGTGAAAAACCCTCAGGCTGTTTTTCTACGTGAACATGTTCATTGTTTCACCTCAGACTGTGATTTTTTTCATTTATTAATCTAACTCAATATTGGCTGAGTGAGATCATCGTAATCACCTGTGTGTGTGTGTTTGTATTTCTATCTTTATGGGGACATTGATATGCTTACACAGTCACATCATGGGAACTTTAGACACTATGGGGACCAAAATTCAGGTCCCCACGAGGGTTACATATAAATGAAGCTCCCCGATGTGGTCCTATATATACATGAATTTATTTTTTTACAGAAGTCCTCATAAAGTATGAGGGAAACAGGTGAAAATCAGGATGGATTTGTTTCAAAATATATATTTGTAAAAATGATTTATTATTTAAAAAATAGTATTTTACTTATTTTATTATTTAAATTATTACTTTTTAAAAATGTATTCGTTCATTTTTATTTTATCTTTTATGTGTTTGTACACACTGCCAAATGGCTACATGATTACAAACTTGGTCCTCATGAGACACAGAAACAAGTGTGTGTGTGTCTGCAGAGACATATCATGCTATAACTCAATGAATACATGGTGATATATATATATATATATATATATATATATATATATATATATATATATATATATATATATATCACCATGAAATTACATGGGCATATACGTATAGTTAATGCGCATCAGATGCAATGATCCATTTGAGCAAAGGTCAAGGTCACAATTAACTAAAAGGTCAAATCACATTATCAGTTATAACTCAAGAACGGAGGGTCACAGAACTTTCAGATTGGTACCAAATGATGCAGAATGAAGATTCCTACAATTCTCCTAATTGGTGTTATCACCTACGACCAATAGTGTTTGAGATCTCTGGAGGTCAAAGGTAACATGTTGCAAAATTAACTTCGGTAACACTGTTTGTGTGTGTCAAGCATAGACATATCACACTATAACTTAATCAATACTGGATATATTATCATAATATTACAGGTGCATATACACATATAACGAAATGATCAAAATTGCAAAAGGTCAAATGTCAAGGTTGCATTTAGGAGAAATCACATTATTGGCTCTAATTCAAGAACAGGTTGTCATAGAAACTTGATATTGGCACAAAATAGGGGCATGTTTCGGCATTCTATGAATAGTTGTTTAATGTATGTTATAGAACTGTAGGAATTGTAGTAAAAAGGCGATTTGAATTCATGTCGACGCTTGATCATTTTCATTATCAGACGTGACTTTATTTTAGGTGGCCATCTGCGCCGCGTTAATTAGCCCTTTCATTCTTTCTAATAGAAGGAAGAGACAAATTGACTCATCTTGGATCCAAATGATTTTTACACACACTCTTTAAGTCCTTCAAGTACAAACGCCAAAATGATGTTTACCCTGAAGAGGACAAGGTTGTTAACAGCCGCGATGGCCTGTGCGTGATTTCCCGAGGCGTGATTTGCCTGTTTGTTGCGCTCCACTCCAGGACGCTGTTTGATTATAGCTTATCTACGCTGCACAACATCGAAAAATCCAATTGCATGGGTTTGGGTTTTTATTGTTTGCACACAGTCCACCTGCTACACAAACAAACTACAGTCTGATTTGGCACAGACATATGATCCCTTTCCCAGTTGATTGAGGGAACATCTGAGCCCTTATATTCCAGCGGAAGGAAATGTTTTTATCATAAAACACCTCCGAGCTCCGGAAGGAACAGGTGCACGTCTGATCTAAAGAATTTCATGAGTGAAAAACAAACAAAAAGAAATAAAACTAAATAAGAATCTGAAAAAAAAAACACCGGTCCTGCCAGGCACAACAAAGCCTGCCCCCTCACAAAATGTGTTTAACTCTTAAAGGACTGGACATCTTCCTCTCCAAATGTTTGGGTTTGAATGTTCACGGTCACTGGAGGTCAAAGGTCATGATGCTATTTTGGAGTCTACATGTAGTTTCTTATATGTCAACAATAGTAACCAAGGTCTTATCACCACTCTTTTTGGAATTACGACCATTTAAAATAATGACTTTGACCTTACAGGGTCACTGGAGGTCAAAGGTCATGATGCCATGTTGGAGTCTACAAGTAGTCACCATATATGTCAAAAACTATAACTGAGTTTTTATCACAACTCTTTTTGGAGTTACGACCATTTAAATATATAGTGACCTTGATTTTGACCTTTCAATGTCACTCGAGGTCAAAGGTCATAATGCCATTTTGGAGCCAACATGTAGTTTCCTAGCTATCAATAACTGTAACTGAGTTGTTATCACCAGTCTTTTTGGAGTTACGACCATTTAAAATCATATGACCTTGATTCTGACCTTTCAAGGTCACTCGAGGTCAAATGTCATGATGCCATTTTGAAACCCATGCCAAGTTTCCTATCTATCAATGATAGTAACTAAGTCTGTATGGTCTCTTGTAGTCCATTTTAGGTTTTTAGGTATTGACCCAGTGACTTTTGACCTCTTGGGTCAACAATAGGTCAAAATCTATTCAAACAATATACACAATTGAACTGAAAGGCAAGCATGTTGGTGTTTGTTGGAAGTCTGTAAGTTCAAAAGTTCCATCCAAAATTCAGTTTGGACCTTTATTTGACCTTTATTGTGACATTGACCTTTGACCTACAGTTTTCAAATTTGTCCTTCAAGGTTCTGATGTTAATGCACATCAACAGTTAAAGCAAAAAGAAGCTACATTTAAAACTGAGTATCCAGGAATGAAAATTCCTGATTTGCCCGATAACTGACATTTTTGTAACCTTGACCTTTGACCTACATTCACCAAAATGTAATGGTATCTATACTGTACCACCTTACACCTTTCTTGAAAATGTTCTGAAAATCGGTGGACTGTTTTTTGTGTAACGTTGCTGACAAACAAAAAAATAAGAAATTGTGTGGACCATTTCTGTCAAGTTTCAAGGCCTTGTATTAAAAGAAGAACATTTTATCTTTCATGAAATGACAGTGAATTAAAACACATATTCCAACTATCCGACCACAGGAACACTCAGCGTCATTAAATATTTTCCCACTCGGCCAAATGATCGCAATCAATCGACAGTTATTTGCTTTTTACCGAACGTGTGAAACTATGTTAATGCACATGAGTGTCCTCTGTTGTCATGGAAACCTGGTAACACACAGCTGAGAATTACATGACTCACCCATAGAAGCTCAAAAAATATATATAAGCCTTTAACTAAGCTTTAAAATATTCATCACCAAAAACACATTTTCTTAGTTTTTGTGCAGCTTTCTTCCACTGCATATAATTACATCCACTGTGGAGGAAATGTTTTTTTAAAAATTATTTTTATTCTATGTCTGTCTGTAGGAATATGGGAAAGAAAAAAACAATAAAAAGAACTGATGCAATCTTTTTTTTATAAGTGTGTCGAGGGTAGGGAATGGATCAAACTTCAGTAGAATGCATGGTATGGTAAATTAAGAGTAAAACTAAAAGATAGTTGATGGTATATTCTTTTTGACTCGTATTATAATAAAAGAAACAACAGAACAGAAATGTATTTGATGTGTCACCTCTTAGGACTTTTTCATCACACTTTTTTTTTGCCCTCCCCCGGCACACATTTTACCTCATATCATTTCATATTTTCGGTTATTGTGATCTTGACCTTTGACCTACATTCACCAAAATGTAATGGGATCTATTCTGGACCTTTCTTGAAAATTTCATTGGGAATTGGTCGAAGAGTTTTTGTGTCAACCTGCTGACAAACAAACAGACAAACCTATTCAAACACAATAGCCCCCTCCCCTTCAGGGGGTGGAGTCAAAATCATTTAACACTTAGTGATGTGCAAGTTTCTTAACTAAATTAAATTAAACTTAAACCTTAAAGACTTAGAACTACTTTTGTGGTGTTGTCCAAATGAACACTCTCTACAATTAACCTTTCTATTGTCATTTTATTTATTAATTGTAATTAAATTACATTACATTGCATTGGGCAGATGCATAGAGGACATAATATATATATATATATATATATATATATATATATATATATATATATATATATATATATATATATATATATATATATATATATATACATATATATATATATATATATATATATATATATATATATATATATATATATATATATATATATATATATATATATATATATATATGATGGCATCAATAGCAGTTACATGGTCGACAAATGCTCGAGTAGAGTAGTAAATTAAGCAGAAAAATATTTAATTAAAAGCAAAACATATAGATGGACAGACAGACAGACAGATAGACAGATAGACAGACAGATAGACAGATAGATAGATAGATAGATAGATAGATAGATAGATAGATAGATAGATAGATAGATAGATAGATAGATAGATAGATAGATAGACAGACAGACAGACAGATAGATAGATAGATAGATAGATAGATAGATAGACAGACAGACAGACAGATAGATAGATAGATAGATAGATAGATAGATAGATAGATAGATAGATAGATAGATAGATAGATAGATAGATAGATAGATAGATAGATAGATAGATAGATATTGTCTATAAATCACTTTTTATATCTTGCTGAAAAGTTCCTCTTTTGATGACACTGTTTTATTTTAAGTGTGATGAGATATTTGGACTAGAAATGAGAAAAATAAACTTGGTGAGATTTAGATTTTTGCAGTGTCCTAAAGAACTACATGACTTCACATGTCCATATCCTACTGGGACAGAATCTATATGAACATATAAACTGCACATATGAAAACAGACCTTTTCATGTGCACGTCAAGATCTGAGGTTTAAACCCAGTAACCAGCTGTGAGCAGGGTATGAACCTGCACAGGGAAACCCCATTGGATTTCAAATCCAATGCTTTAACCACTCAATAGCAATATTTTTTTGCTTGCATTAAATATTATGCTTGAACTAAGTAATACTAATCTCGAATCAAGCAAAAGATGTAAAAAAAAAATAAAAATCTCCCATTGGAACAAGTGAAAATGATATTGGTAAGAATTATGTCTTATTTTAACTCATTCACTGCCAGGGGAATGAGAACAGAATGTTGACTTAGAATATAGTCTATATTGTATATATTATACTCCTGTATATACTACATTATATTATATTAGAATAAACAACTAACACTACATAAGTATGGCACCCATCAAAATAAAGCGTAGTCTGTGAATTGACCCCAAAACATGTCAATGGCAGTGAATGAGTTAAGTGTGATGAGGTATTTGAGCTAGAAATGAGAAAAAATACACTTTGTAAGATGTAGACGTCTGCAGTGTATAGGGCAGGGGTGCTCAACCCTGGTCCTTAAGGGCTACTATCCTACAAGTTTTAGATGTATCCCTCTTCCAACACACCTGACAGTCATTATCAGTCTTCTGCAGAGCTTGATGAGAGGTTTATCATTTGAATCAGGTGTGTTGGAAGGAGGATACATCTAAAATATGCAGGATAGTAGCTCTCAAGGTCCAGGATTGAGCACAACTGGTGTAAGGTGTCCAATAAATTACATCCTTTCAGATGTCCATATCAGACATGGAAAGAATCTATATGAACATATATGCAACTATATGCAATAAAATTAAATAATAATAATAATAATAATACTAATACTAATACCAATACTACTACTACTACTACTACTACTAATAATAATAATAATAATAATAATAATAATGTATTACATTTCTATATATATAAGTATGACAGAGCTTGATGAAGGTTTGAAGCAGTAAATCTGACACATGGACCGACAGCCTGGTTCATCTTTGCTCCTACAGGACCAGACCTTTCCTGGATGGTGCTTTTATACCAAAAAAAATCATGTTTATAATCCCCCCCTCACATCCCTTCTGTCAAATTCCATTCCATTTAAGTCGTAAATATGACAGGAACATGTTTCTGCTTCACATAAATGTTTCTCTGTAGATTCATGGATGTCACTAGTAAAGTCTATGTGCCTTTTTCTTTACTCATCTTTTATTCTTCTTCTACCACTTTTTTTAACCTGCTTTTATATATTTAATGTGGTTTTATATACATTCGCTGCCATTTTGATTTGGATTCTTTTTTTTTCATCCCAACAGGACCTTCCAAGATGAATAAATAATAAATAACCTTAAAATAACCCTGAATTGTCTCTTTCTCAGTTGAAATATTTTGCACTCATGCAAGTCAAAGTACATTTTAAAAACAATTCATATTTCCATAAAAGTGTGTGTGTGTGGGGGGAAAAAAAAAAAAAAAAAGAAAATGTTGATGTGGAAAATTTTGTTTGAGATCAGAATAATTTCCTGATTCATATTCAAGCAGGCGAAACAATCCTGTGGATTTAAATAAAGGAGACAAGTGATGGTGGAAAGCAGACGGATAAAATACAGAGTAGTTTCTCTGCACACAGATGCATCGTAGCTCATAAGTGGTGGGTCACAAATGTTGGGACGGATTATTATAGCAATAAAAAAACAACAACAAAAAAATGGTTCCAGGTACAACACACCCCACCTCTTGCATGTATTATTGCTTCTTTTAGTCTGGAAGGAAGCGACCATGGCTGACTTGTTAGAGGAACTGAAGGGTTGGTGGTTCCAATCCTGCTCTGCCCTACTCAGTCCATTGTGTCCTTGGGCAAGAAACTTCACCCTTCCGCCTCCAGCGTCACTCAAACTGTTGTATGAACATTTGGTGGTGGTCAGAGGGACAGGAGGCGCAACTGTGGATACATATGTAGTTCACCACCACCAGAGGGAGAATGTGAGAGTGAATATTAAGCACTTTGAATGACCAAAAAAGTACGAGACAAATTATTGTTCTGAATCTAGCCCATGTCATCATGTTTAATATACATATGCTCATCAACACTGCTCTATATTTTTTAGGAAAAAACCCACGACAGACTCCTGTGAGTAGAATTCTGGTCTGGTTTGGGTCTGGTCCAATCAGTGGTCAAGATCTGGTAGATCTGACACCAATATTCCTTTGGACTAAAACCTGTTCTCTTTTTCATTCTAAGAATTTCCGACTTTGACCCCAGACTCATCTCGGAAACTTGACCAAACCAGCCAACTTTAATTCAAAGGGAAAAAAATCTGACCAAGTAATGTAAAATCAGCTGTGATGGCCGAGTGGTTAAGGCGTTGGACTTGAAATCCAATGGGGTTTCCCCGCGCAGGTTCAAACCCTGCTCACAGCGTCAAGCTTCATGGGCCCTGGTTACAAAATTCATATCCTAACACTTGGAAAAAGACCATATGATGGTGAGTTCTTCAACCCTGGTCCTCAGGGCCAAATGTCCTGCATGTTTTAGATGTAACCCTGTCCCAACACCCATGACTCAAATGATCAGCTCGTTATGAAGCTCTGCTGAAGCCTGATAATGACCCACTGCTTTGAATCAGGTGTGTTGGAGCAGGGTAGCATCTGAAGTGAAAAAATTATTTTTCAATCTCATTGAATTTTTTCATTAATTAAAAAAAAAAATCCTATTTTTTTTTTTTAAAAGTCAGCTGCGATGGCCGAGTGGTTAAGGCGTTGGACTTGAAATCCAATGGGGTTTTCCCGCGCAGGTTCAAACCCTGCTCACAGCGACAAGCTTCATGGGCCCTGGTTCCAAAATTCATATCCTTCCACTTGGAAAAAGACCATATGTGACCCACCACCATGAAACCAGGCATAAGTGTCTGGAAATCAAAACTGAGTTATCTGTGTAGAGTGGAAACTAAGGTTTAGGATGGTGAAAAAATTATGTTTCTATCATAAGTAGAACCAAAGTTATGGTAATTTTAATATCCACATTTGGACCTATTATGCAAATTGCATATTTTTAGATATTGTCCGTTAAAGTTTTGGACTGTTTTGGGGTAGGAAGTCCTTAGCAATGCATAATAATTCATATCCGATTGACAAAAAATATTCACAGATGTTAAAGGACACTCTAATGGACGTGTCACAGAAGTTTTATATATTATAATAATAGGACAGAAGTGCGACGTATTACAATCATTTGGCTTACGACATTGGACAAGAGCATTCAATATAAGCTTTTACCTTGTACCGAACACTTGGATGTTTACTCACGGAACGGAGATCGTTTTGTTCGGCGAAAAGAGATGGAAGTCGGCTTTGTCTTTGCTCAGCAATCCCTGAACTTTTGTCGCCGCTTAAATAATTGACCCAATAAACACCTTTATTGATTGGATTTCAATGTAATGACCACAGGAACTGAACATAGAGGTGTTACGGTACCGTTTTTTGATAAGGTGTAAACACAAATAAGAAATCACCTTCCAGCCTAAATTTGGCTGTAGCTCTGAACGGCTCAGCGCGACTTATGCCTGGTTTCGTGGTGGCGGGTCACATATGATGGTGAGTTCTTCAACCCTGGTCCACATGGTTAACTGTCCTGCATGTTTTGGATGTAACCCTGTCCCAACACCCATGACTCAAATGATCAGCTCTTTATGAAGCTCTGCTGAAGCCTGATAACGACCCAGTGCTTTGAATGAGGTGTGTTGGAGCAGGGTGGCATCTGAAATGGAAAAACAGTTTTTCAATCTCATTGAATTTTTTCATTAATTAAAAAAAAATCCTATTTTTTTCTTTAAAAGTCAGCTGTGATGGCCAAGTGGTTAAGGCGTTGGACTTGAAATCCAATGGGGTTTCCCCGCGCAGGTTCAAACCCTGCTCACAGCGATGTTTCATGAACACTGGTTCAAAAATTCATATCCTTCCACTTGAATAAAGACCGTACGATGATGAGGTCTTCAACCCTGGTCCTCAGGGCCAACTGACCTGCATGTTTTAGATGTAACCCTGCCCCAACACCCATGATTCAAATAATCAGCTCATTACAAAGCTCTGCTGAAGCCTGATAACGACCCACTGCTTTGAATCAGGTGTGTTGGAGCAGGGTGGCATCTGAAATGAAAATATTATTTTTCAATCTCATTGAATTTTTTCATTAATTAAAAAAAAATCCTATTTTTTTCTTTAGAAGTCAGCTGTGATGGCCGAGTGGTTAAGGCGTTGGACTTGAAATCCAATGGGGTTTCCCCGCGCAGGTTCAAACCCTGCTCACAGCGAGAAGCTTTATGGTCCCTGGTTCCAAAATTCATATCTTTCCACTTGGAAAAAGACCATATGATGGTGAGGTCTTCAACCCTGGTCCTCAGGGCCAACTGTCCTGCATGTTTTAGATGTAACCCTGTCCCAACACCCATGACTCAAATGATCAGCTCTTTATGAAGCTCTGCTGAAGCCTGATAACGACCCACTACTTCGAATCAGGTGTGTTGGAGCAGGGTGGCATCTGAAATGGAAAAACTGCTTTTCAATCTCATTGAATTTTTTCATTAATTAAAAAAAAAATAGGATTTTTTCTTTAAAAGTAAGCTGTGATGGCCGAGTGGTTAAGGCGTTGGACTTGAAATCCAATGGGGTTTCCCCGCGCAGGTTCAAACCCTGCTCACAGCGACAAGCTTTATGGGCTTCTGGTTCCAAAATTCATATCCTTCCACTTGGAAAAAGACCATATGATGGTGAGTTCTGCAACACTGGTCCTCAGGGCCAACTGTCCTGCATGTTTTAGATGTAACCCTGTCCCAACACCCATGACTCAAATGATCAGCTCTTTATGAAGCTCTGCTGACGCCTCATAACGACCCACTGCTTTGAATCAGGTGTGTTTTTCATTAATTTAAAAAAAAATCCTATTTTTCTCTTTAGAAGTCAGCTGTGATGGCCGAGTGGTTAAGGCGTTGGGCTTGAAATCCAATGGGGTTTACCCGCGCAGGTTCAAACCCTGCTCACAGCGATGTTTCATAAACACTGGTTAAAAAAATCATATCCTTCCACTTGAATAAAGACTGTAAGATGATGAGGTCTTCAACCCTGGTCCTCAGGGCCAACTGTCCTGCATGTTTTAGATGTAACCCTGTCCCAACACCCATGATTCAAATAATCAGCTCGTTATGAAGCTCTGCTGAAGCCTGATAACGACCCAGTGCTTTGAATCAGAAGTGTTGGAGCAGGGTGGCATCTGAAATGGAAAAATTATTTTTCAATCTCATTGAATTTTTTCATTAATTAAACAAAAATCCCATTTTTTTTCATTAAAAGTCAGCTGTGATGGCCGAGTGGTTAAGGCGTTGGACTCGAAATCCAATAGGGTTTCCCTGCGCAGGTTCAAACCCTGCTCACAGCGACAAGCTTCATGGGCCCTGGTTCCAAATTTCATATCCTTCCACTTGGAAAAAGACCATATGATGGTGAGTTCTTCAACACTGGTCCTCAGGGCCAACTGTCCTGCATGTTTCAGATGTAACCCTGTCCCAACACCCATGATTCAAATGATCAGCTCGTTATGAAGCTCTGCTGAAGCCTGATAACGACCCAGTGCTTTGAATCAGGTGTGTTGGAGCAGGGTGGCATCTGAAATGGAAAAACAATTTTTTAATCTCATTGAATTTTTTCATTAATTAAAAAAAAATCCTATTTTTTTCTTCAAAGGTCAGCTGTGATGGCCGAGTGGTTAAGGCGTTGGACTTGAAATCCAATGGGGTTTCCCCGCGCAGGTTCGAACCCTGCTCACAGCGATGTTTCATAAACACTGGTTCAAAAAATCATATCCTTCCACTTGAATAAAGACTGTACGATGATGAGGTCTTCAACCCTGGTCCTCAGGGCCAACTGACCTGCATGTTTTAGATGTAACCCTGCCCCAACACCCATGATTCAAATAATCAGCTCATTATGAAGCTCTGCTGAAGCCTGATAACGACCCACTGCTTTGAATCAGGTGTGTTGGAGCAGGGTGGCATCTGAAATGGAAAAATTATTTTTCAATCTCATTGAATTTTTTCATTAATTAAACAAAAATCCCATTTTTTTTCATTAAAAGTCAGCTGTGATGGCCGAGTGGTTAAGGCGTTGGACTCGAAATCCAATAGGGTTTCCCTGCGCAGGTTCAAACCCTGCTCACAGCGACAAGCTTCATGGGCCCTGGTTCCAAATTTCATATCCTTCCACTTGGAAAAAGACCATATGATGGTGAGTTCTTCAACACTGGTCCTCAGGGCCAACTGTCCTGCATGTTTCAGATGTAACCCTGTCCCAACACCCATGATTCAAATGATCAGCTCGTTATGAAGCTCTGCTGAAGCCTGATAACGACCCAGTGCTTTGAATCAGGTGTGTTGGAGCAGGGTGGCATCTGAAATGAAAATATTATTTTTCAATCTCATTGAATTTTTTCATTAATTAAAAAAAAATCCTATTTTTTTCTTTAGAAGGCAGCTGTGATGGCCGAGTGGTTAAGGCGTTGGACTTGAAATCCAATGGGGTTTCCCCGCGCAGGTTCAAACCCTGCTCACAGCGAGAAGCTTTATGGTCCCTGGTTCCAAAATTCATATCTTTCCACTTGGAAAAAGACCATATGATGGTGAGTTCTTCAACCCTGGTCCTCATGGCCCATTGTCCTGAATGTTTTAGATGTAACCCTGTCCCAACACCCATGATTCAAATAATCAGCTCGTTATGAAGCTCTGCTGAAGCCTGATAACGACCCACTGCTTTGAATCAGGTGTGTTGGAGCAGGGTGGCATCTGAAATGAAAATATTATTTTTCAATCTCATTGAATTTTTTCATTAATTAAAAAAAAATCCTATTTTTTTCTTTAGAAGTCAGCTGTGATGGCCGAGTGGTTAAGGCGTTGGACTTGAAATCCAATGGGGTTTCCCCGCGCAGGTTCAAACCCTGCTCACAGCGAGAAGCTTTATGGTCCCTGGTTCCAAAATTCATATCTTTCCACTTGGAAAAAGACCATATGATGGTGAGTTCTTCAACCCTGGTCCTCATGGCCCATTGTCCTGAATGTTTTAGATGTAACCCTCCCCCAACACCCATGACTCAAATGATCAGCTCTTTATGAAGCTCTGCTGAAGCCTGATAACGACCCACTACTTCGAATCAGGTGTGTTGGAGCAGGGTGGCATCTGAAATGGAAAAACTGCTTTTCAATCTCATTGAATTTTTTCATTAATTAAAAAAAAAATAGGATTTTTTCTTTAAAAGTCAGCTGTGATGGCCGAGTGGTTAAGGCGTTGGACTTGAAATCCAATGGGGTTTCCCCGCGCAGGTTCAAACCCTGCTCACAGCGACAAGCTTTATGGGCTTCTGGTTCCAAAATTCATATCCTTCCACTTGGAAAAAGACCATATGATGGTGAGTTCTGCAACACTGGTCCTCAGGGCCAACTGTCCTGCATGTTTTAGATGTAACCCTGTCCCAACACCCATGACTCAAATGATCAGCTCTTTATGAAGCTCTGCTGAAGCCTCATAACGACCCACTGCTTTGAATCAGGTGTGTTTTTCATTAATTAAAAAAAAAATCCTATTTTTTTCTTTAGAAGTCAGCTGTGATGGCCGAGTGGTTAAGGCGTTGGGCTTGAAATCCAATGGGGTTTACCCGCGCAGGTTCAAACCCTGCTCACAGCGATGTTTCATAAACACTGGTTAAAAAAATCATATCCTTCCACTTGAATAAAGACTGTAAGATGATGAGGTCTTCAACCCTGGTCCTCAGGGCTAACTGTCCTGCATGTTTTAGATGTAACCCTGTCCCAACACCCATGATTCAAATAATCAGCTCGTTATGAAGCTCTGCTGAAGCCTGATAATGACCCAGTGCTTTGAATCAGGTGTATTGGAGCAGGGTGGCATCTGAAATGGAAAAATTACTTTTCAATCTCATTGAATTTTTTCATTAATTAAAAAAAAATCCTATTTTTTTCTTCAAAAGTCAGCTGTGATGGCCGAGTGGTTAAGGCGTTGGACTTGAAATCCAATGGGGTTTACCCGCGCAGGTTCAAACCCTGCTCACAGCGATGTTTCATAAACACTGGTTCAAAAAATCATATCCTTCCACTTGAATAAAGACTGTACAAAGGTGAGGTCTTCAACCCTGGTCCTCAGGGCCAACTGTCCTGCATGTTTTAGATGTAACCCTGTCCCAACACCCATGATTCAAATGATCAGCTCGTTATGAAGCTCTGCTGAAGCCTGATAATGACCCAGTGCTTTGAATCAGGTGTATTGGAGCAGGGTGGCATCTGAAATGGAAAAACAGTTTTTCAATCTCATTGAATTTTTTCATTAATTAAAAAAAAAATCCTATTTTTTTCTTTAAAAGTCAGCTGTGATGGCCGAGTGGTTAAGGCGTTGGACTTGAAATCCAATGGGGTTTCCCCGCGCAGGTTCAAACCCTGCTCACAGCGACAAGCTTCATGGGCCCTGGTTCCAAAATTCATATCCTTCCACTTGGAATAAGACCATATGATGGTGAGTTCTTCAAAACTGGTCCTCAGGGCCAACTGTCCTGCATGTTTTAGATGTAACCCTGTCCCAACACCCATGATTCAAATGATCAGCTCGTTATGAAGCTCTGCTGAAGCCTGATAACGACCCAGTGCTTTGAATCAGAAGTGTTGGAGCAGGGTGGCATCTGAAATGGAAAAATTATTTTTCAATCTCATTGAATTTTTTCATTAATTAAAAAAAAATCCTATTTTTTTCTTCAAAACTCAGCTGTGATGGCCGAGTGGTTAAGGCGTTGGACTTGAAATCCAATGGGGTTTCCCCGCGCAGGTTCGAACCCTGCTCACAGCGATGATTCATAAACACTGGTTCAAAAAATCATATCCTTCCACTTGAATAAAGACTGTACGATGGTGAGGTCTTCAACACTGGTCCTCAGGGCCAACTGTCCTGCATGTTTTAGATGTAACCCTGTCCCAACACCCATGATTCAAATGATCAGCTCGTTATGAAGCTCTGCTGAAGCCTGATAACGACCCAGTGCTTTGAATCAGGTGTGTTGGAGCAGGGTGGCATCTGAAATGGAAAAACAATTTTTTAATCTCATTGAATTTTTTCATTAATTAAAAAAAAATCCTATTTTTTCCTTCAAAAGTCAGCTGTGATGGCCGAGTGGTTAAGGCGTTGGACTTGAAATCCAATGGGGTTTCCCCGCGCAGGTTCAAACCCTGCTCACAGCGATGAGCTTCATGGTCCCTGGTTCCAAATTCCATGTCCTTCCACTTGGAAAAAGACCATATGATGGTGAGTTCTTCAACACTGGTCCTCAGGGTAAACTGTCCTGCATGTTTTAGATGTAACCCTGTCCCAACACCCATGACTCAAATGATCAGCTCTTTATGAAGCTCTGCTCAAACCTGACAACGAACCACTGCTTTGAATCAGAAGTGTTGCACCAGGATGTCATCTAAAATATGCAGGACAGTGGGCCCTGAGGACCAGTGTTGAACAACTGTGATGTAAATACAAGGGCTGGAAGAAATGGGAGTTTTCTTCCTTGAATTAAGCCTAAAAATGTCGACAATTAAGCAAAGAAATCTGCCAATGCAATAAGATTTTGTTCATGAATCAGCTCTTATATTTCACTGAAAAGTTTTTCTTTCGGTGATTATGTTTTATTTTAAATGCGATGAGATATTTAGACTAGAAATGAGAAAATATATACGTATTAAGATTGTGATTTTTACAGTGTATATATCCTAACCAAGGAAAATAAAAAATCTCCCTAATTTACCTTTTTCCATAGGAAGATTTTTTGGAAAAATATTTTTCAATGCAATTGAATTTTTTAGTTAATTGAAAAAAAATCCTATTTTTTTTTTAAAAGTCAGCTGTGATGGCCGAGTGGTTAAGGCGTTGGACTCGAAATCCAATGGGGTTTCCCCGCGCAGGTTCAAACCCTGCTCACAGCGACAAGCTTCATGGGCCCTGGTTCCAAAATTCATATCCTTCCACTTCGAAAAAGACCATATGATGGTCCTCAGGGCTGACTGTCCTGCATGTTTTAGATGTAACCCTGTCCCAACACCCATGATTCAAATGATCAGCTCGTTATGAAGCTCTGCTGAAGCCTGATAACGACCCAGTGCTTTGAATGAGGTGTGTTGGAGCAGGGTGGCATCTGAAATGGAAAAACAGTTTTTCAATCTCATTGAATTTTTTCATTAATTAAAAAAAAAATCCTATTTTTTTCTTTAAAAGTCAGCTGTGATGGCCGAGTGGTTAAGGCGTTGGACTTGAAATCCAATGGGGTTTCCCCGCGCAGGTTCAAACCCTGCTCACAGCGAAGAGCTTCATGGTCCCTGGTTCCAAAATTCATATCTTTCCACTTGGAAAAAGACCATATGATGGTGAGTTCTTCAACACTGGTCCTCAGGGCCAACTGTCCTGCATGTTTTAGATGTAACCCTGTCCCAACACCCATGTCTCAAATGATCAGCTCTTTATGAAGCTCTGCTGAAACCTGACAACGAACCACTGCTTTGAATCAGAAGTGTTGCACCAGGATGTCATCTAAAATATGCAGGACAGTGGGCGCTGAGCACCAGGTTTGAACAACTGTGATGTAAATACAAGGGCTGGAAGAAATGGGAGTTTTCTTCCTTGAATTAAGCCTAAAAATGTCGACAATTAAGTACAGAGAATGGAAAAAAGTTGATATTAATTGCTTGATTTAAGCAAAAAAACATATGTATAATAAACTTCAGCCATTGGAACATGTGAAAATTATCTTAGTAAGATTTCTTGAAATCAGATTTTGACAGATCTGTGATTCAATATTTGGACTAGAAATGTGAAAATTACATTTGGTAAAGTTTGGATTTTTGCAAATATGCTAACTGAGGAAAACAAAACCCTGTTCACAGCGATATACCCTTTGACTTTAATCTTATCTTTCATGAACATCTCTATACAACCTAAAGGTTTGCTGCTCGAGTTTTAACAATCAATGAAACAAACAAAAAAACTCAAAACAATCCCTGTTTCCATCAGGATAATTAACAACCTGACTTCATCTTATAGAAATAACATATTTTCTGCTGATTGTACACAACACCACTTATGTCATAATTTATCCTAAAATTATACATTAATCATGTAATTTTTTACTTCCTGTGTGCATTAGCTGTGTATTTTTCCTGCAGTGCCCCTCGCTGCCTCCAGGGGCGCTAAGTCTTTCTACAGATGCATAAACAAACGCTCACATATGTCATCCTGAGCATCATCTTTAAACAACCTGTCATGTAGATATGAAGTCGCATTGGGATTACAGGACTGTGGGGGCTGTTCATGAGGTGTCCTTGTAGTTATAGCATTAAATCATTACTGCTAATGAGCTTACCTGTCAACAACTGAATCTCCATGAGAACAAACTCTACCTGCTAATGAAGACAGTATGATATAGCTGAAGGCTCAAGGGCGGGGGGGGGACCAAAACAATGGGCTGGCTTTTTTCCCCTCTCAAAGTAAAAGAAAAACACAAAAAATAAACCCAAATTGCAAGAAGTAAAGGGAAGTAAAGAACGTAGAAACATTTCTCTGAGGCTTAATTGCTACAAGCTACCTCTTAAAAGTACAAACAGTGAATACAGACAGTGGATCTGTTTCATTTAAGTTTAGTAAAACTTTCTAAATGTGAAGTCTGTTGTCAACTTCCCTGAGAATCCCTTAAACGGGACATGCAATGCTTTAAAATCCTTCCTTTTCACTTGTAAATCATTCACTTATCAAGGCCTATTACACGCAGAACAGTTTGAAAGACCCGCCCGTTAGCTTAAGCTCAGTCGATGGATCGTCTCCAGACTATGAAGTCATGTCATAGTCAGGGTTGCCAGGGTAGAATTCAAGGTGAACAGAGCCAGATTCGATGAAAAGGCTACTCTGCATGCTGTCGCCTTTGCACCCATCAACAAAAAGATCCTTACAACATTGTTTAAAGTTGCTTCCCTGATCGCAAAGCAGGGCAAACCACACACCAATGGTGAAACATAACACTAGCTGTGTTAAAGATGACAAATCAGATGCTGGGAAAAGCAGCTCAAGTTAAATTATCCCAAACTCCTCTTTCAAATGACACCACCAGCGACGGACTAGAGGACATGAACATAGAAAAAAAATATGATTTTGTTTTTCAATAAAGGCTTCAGTGAATATGTATATGAAACAGGTGGGGTTCAGTCCCTCCAACAAGGTTAAAAAACACTCATTTAAGGGTTAAAAAAAGGTAGATTTTGCATGATTTGTCTCCTTTTATGTGTGTTTTGTCAACTTTCTAGTGTTGATATATTCCGTACGATACAGAGTCATGTTGGCCAGTGCAGATAATGCTTCAGAGCCGACATATAAAAGTATTTAATTAATGTCTCAATGACTGTCATCGGCGTGGACACCACATTGCCCTCAAGAGGCCTCTCAACCACTCACCATGCATTATATGTTCACCAACCAGCCCCTTTCAAGCAGATGAGATGTTTGTTCCTGTGAACCCGCCAGGATCCGCCGCTACAGCGAAGACGGAAAATAATGACACGTCATCTGATAATGGCTGCATTGCTGACGAACTAGCCCTTTTAATGGATTTATAATTAATGCTCGTGTGTTGGCCGATGCCACTGATGGCTGCAGACGGGGAAGCAGGATAATGCTCATTTTAGATCAGTGCGGATCAAGCCAAGGCCACAGAATCGGAGATAAGAGGTGCATTTTTTATTCCATGAAAGGTGCTGGGGTTGCAGAGCCTCAGCCCACAGACTTTTTCTTTTCTCCCACTCATTTCGATCCCCTCTATCTCTTATGTCTGGATTCTGGAGGTGAATGACTCTCCAGGCTGCTCAATACATATCACTTTAAGGACTGAGTGGCATCATTGTTAAGGTTTTGGAGGTCACTGATTCATACCTGGACAACACAGTCACATAATTGGGGTGCTTTACTGGATGAAAACTTTCATTCAATAAACCTCTACTGACAAATTTGTAACCAGCGGAGGCAGATAAGGGAGTTTGTGTTGAGGTCTGAGGCTGTATACAGGGCTTTTTTTTTTCCCTCAAAAGACTCTCTTTTTTTTTAATGAGGACAGATAAAAGGCAATGGAAGAGAAGCTTTCTGTGACCATCTGTTGTCCTGACATGTGCTACACTATACAGTACACAGAAAGACTGATTCTTTGATATTGTTGAGCATTTATCCTACTCTGCTGTGGAGCGTATTTAAATCAGGGTTAAATATTAAGGAAATACGCAGATGATCAAAATAGTAAATGTTGAGCGGTTGCAGCAGGATCTGCATCAAAAAGAATAGTTTAACCTTGAAATGTTCCGATAAATGTGGATTATGCAAAATGTCAAATGAGTCGGAGTCATTTCCATTCAATTCTGAGGCTTGTAACTACACTGCCCATCCCAAAAAAAAATACTCACACATGCAGCATTTGACTGCACCACTTTTGGTTTGGATTACAGGAGACATTTACTTTGACTTTTTTGCCACATAATGCATATGTAGTGTCACAATCGTCGGGTTTATAGTATTTTTCCACCCATAGCTGCATTCATTTTTGATTATTGATGATTGATGGAGGATCAGACTTCTGCATCAACTCTGCATCATCACAAATTAGAGTTTGGATTTAATGGAAGCTAATTTTTGGGTGAAAATGATGTCTATTCTGAGAATATAAGGAGTATAAAGTACAGATATTTATATAAATATAAGGAGTATAAAGTACAGATATTTATATAAATGTAAGGAGTATAAAGTACAGATATTTATATAAATATAAGGAGTATAAAGTACAGATATTTATATAAATATAAGGAGTATAAAGTACAGATATTTATATAAATGTAAGGAGTATAAAGTACAGATATTCATACAAAAATGTAAGAAGTAAAAGTAAAAAGTCTCTAGAAAAATAAATACTGAAGTAAAATAGAGATACTTAAACAAAATCTCCTTAAGTACAGTAATGAAGTACTTCTACTTAGTTATTTCCCACCTCTGGTTGCAACACGATGACTTTATTCGATGAAGGTTTAACTTTTAACAGTCGTAGCTTATGCAGGATCCACCATCATTAAAATATTGTATTTATGTTTCTTGACTATGGATGAAATTTGTGCGAGCGCTGAAGGTGTTTCAACATTAAACAGAAGTTGGGGCTTTTTGAGGCCGGTCTGTATGAGGTAATTATCCACAGACACTGAGTCACCTATGGCAGATCACAGTCAGCACGGCTCCATCTTTGAGAAGAGTCCAAATTAGTTCTAGTTCTTGAGAGGGTTGTGTTGAGGATTCTGGGGTCTATTTAACGAATAGGCCTGCGTTCCCTTACCTGCAGAGTATTTGTCTTTAATGGAGGGCAGTGCGCAGTAGGACTATATATCTAAGCAGACCACAAACAGTGGTGGAAAAAAGTTTTTTTGGACAACTTGTGCATCTGTGATGTATTATTGCATTAACCCATAAAGACCCAGTAAAAGCTAAAACATCTACAGGAGTATGTGTGTGTGTGTGTGTGTGGGGGGGGGGGGGGGGGTCAGACACCTTTAAAATTTTTACACAATCCCAAATATTTGCAGAAAAATACTTTTCTTTTTCATTTCAAAAATATGTAGCTTCATCAGACAGACACAAACAAATGCAAATAATTTTTTGTGTTTATTGGTAAAAAAAAAAAACTAAAATTCATTAAACTAGCACTCAGTTTTTGCTTGAATTAAGCAAAACAATAATCTAGAATTAAGCAAAAATAAACAAGTATTCAGTGAATGCCTAATCTTGCCCCTATTTTGTGCTAATCTCAAGTTTCTATGACAACCCGTTCTTGAATTAGAGCCAATAATGTTATTTTGACCTTTCGGCTAAATGCAACCTTGGCCTTTGACCTTTTGCAATATCAAGAATTTCGTAATATGTATATATGCGTCAGTGTGTGTAATAATATAATAACCAGTTATAACCATTATTGTGATTTTGACCTTTCAGCTAAATGCGACCTTGACCTTTGACCTTTACGCAAATGGATCATTGCATCTGATGCACATTAGCTACATACATATGCCCATATAACTTCATGGTGACATCACTATGAAATGTATTTTCCATTTACCGCAACATAAAATTTCAAAGATGATCCAGAATCCAGGATCTCTCCCGGATCACCACCAAAGTGTTCCATTTGTTCCTTGTGACACCCCCAACAAGTCATGAAATTTTCAGCGGGTGGATTTTTCTTCGATAACCGCCCGCTGCGCCAATGGCAACAAGTTTTGTCACTTCAGATTCACAGTACCATATCACTCCGCAGGTAGTTCGGCCACTGTAAAAGTAAATATTCGCTACGTTGTAACAGCTATTTTATCCAATCTGTTAGGGTAGTAGCAATAATAAGCAGTAATAAGCTGTAAAATACGCGGGACAATGTATTGCCCACGTGTAACTATCAAAAAAATATTTCCCGACGGGGCCGAACAACACCCAGACGAACATGGAAGGGTGTTGTTTGGCCCCGTCAGGAAATATTTTTGTGATAGTAACGCATGGACAATACATTATCCGTTGCTGAGTTTGGTTAATAGCACTGGTAACGTGTTAAGAAAGCCTTCTGCCTGAAGGTGTGAGAGGACTTTCTACTCTTCATCCAATCTGTCAGTTTCCCGATGAAAGAGTGTAAAAAAAAAAATACATCTGAAAAAGACTTTGAAAGTGTGCACCCTGCCCTTTTCAACAATTGTCATGTCTTCTTCCTCTTCCAGATGATAATAATTTGGCCTTCAGCTGCAGTTGCGGCATGAAGAGTGCAAAAGTTTAAGTGAAAATCTTAATCTTTCTTCATCTTGAAGAAATCTTAGACCCGAGGGGCAGAAACATTCATTTGCACGTCTTCACCAAACAGATGGTGCTGGAGCTTTTGGACACAGTGACAGACCGTGAAACAGTTCCACGTAATTGAAAGGAGAGTATTTGTATCCAAGCCTCGACAGTGTCTGAGTTTTACCGTCTGGTTTTATGGCAGACCGTGTATGAAGGGCAGTTCTGTCACAGTAAGGTTACACAGAAGTGGACAGTATGGACACGTTCACACACACACACACACACACACACACACACACACACACACACACACACACACACACACACGTCTAAGGTTAGACTTAAGCTTCGCGAATTTACCACCTGCTGCCAAAAAACACTTTGGCCTCAAAGACAAGACACACTGTACTTTCTTTTCTGTCCTTTTCTTCACTGGAAAAAATCAAAATCTTACCACATGTATTTTTCTCATTTATAGTCCAAATATCCCACAGGAAAAAATACTACTACTTCTACTACTACTACTACTACTACTACTACTACTACTACTACTACTACTAATAATAATAATAATAATAATAATAATTATTATTATTATTATTATTATTATTATTATTATTATTATTATTATTATTATTATTATTATAATAGTTGTTGTTGTTAATATTGTTATTATTATTATTATTATTATTATTCATATCTCATCACACTTAAAATAAAACAGAATCACCTAAAGAGGAACTTTTCAATGAAATATAAGAACTGATTTATAGACAATAGATCTGGAAAATCTGATTTAAAAAAATCTTACAAAGATAGTTTTCACTTGTTCCAAAGAGAGATTTTTTTTTGTGCTTAATTCAGCAAAAAAAAAAAAAAAAAAAGATCTATTAGCAAAAAGAGCAGCTGTGATGGCCGAGTGTTCAAACCCTGCTCACAGCCATTTGTTGATTAACTCGTAAAAAGTGGGTTTAAACCTCAGATCCTGACATTTGGGAAAAGACCATATGATGAAGTGAAGATATTATAAATACAGGATCTGGAGAAAAAAAACATGGAAAATGTCTCAAGAAAAAATAATTGAATTTAACATTTTTTATATTGAATTACTCACAATAATAAAATTCCATCAATGGAACCACTGAAAACTATCTTAGTAAAATGTCTTGAAATCAGATTTTCCAGATCTATTGTTTATAAATCAGTTCTTATATTTCACTGAAAAGTTCCTCTTTAGGTGATTCTGTTTTATTTTAAGTGTGATGAGATATTAAGATTAGAAATGAAAAAAAATACACTTGGTCAGATTATGATTTTTACAGTGTACATACCCTGACCAAGGAAAATAAAACTCTCCCTGATTTTCACTGTTTCCATTGGGAATTTTTTTTTAAAGAATTATTTTTCAGATAATTTTTCTTTTGCTTAATTCAAGAAATTTATTTTTAATTTATTTCTTTTTTCTTTTTTTTGCAAGAAAATCAGCTGTGATGGCCGAGTGGTTAAGGCGTTGGACTCGAAATCCAATGGGGTTTCCCTGCGCAGGTTCAAACCCTGCTCACAGCGATATATTGACTACTTTATAAAAAGTGGGTTTAAACCACAGATTAGACATTAGGAAAAAGACCATATGATGAAGTGAAAATAATCCAAATACATATTTTTTGCTTGGATTAAGCATAAAAAATATCTTGATTTCAGTAAAGACATCTTGATTTAGCCCCCCCCCCCAAAAAAATACATACATTAATAAATAAAATAACTAAATAAAAATCTGTAAATGGAACAAGTGAAAAATTATTAAGATTTCTCAAAATCCAATGTCTTCATTTTTGGACAATCGATCAGATTTTTTTGCTCAAAATTGGCAAACAAGAAATCTTGAATTTAGCAAAGAAATCTGTCAATGGAATAACATTTTGTTCATAAATCACTTCTTATATTTAAGAAGAAGTGATACTTCTTATTTTCCTCTTTAAGTGGTTCTGTTTAATTACCTTGACCAAGGAAAATAAAACTCTACCTCATTTTCAATTTTTCCATTGGGAATTTTTTTGGAAAATTTTTTTTTCAGATTTTTTTATTTTTTTAGCTTAATTCAAGAATTTTTAAAAATTATTTTCTCCTAATTTTCAGCTGTGATGGCCGAGTGGTTAAGGCGTTGGACTCGAAATCCAATGGGGTTTCCCCGCGCAGGTTCAAACCCTGCTCACAGCGATATATATTGATTACTTTATAAACTGTTGGAACAGTGGGTTTAAACCTCACATCCTGACATTTGAAAAAACACCATATGATGAATTTAAAATAATATAAATACAGGATCTGGAAAAAATTTGCTTATTTCTTGCTTGGAGTTCAGTGAAGAAATCAAAATTTAAGCAAACCCCCCCCCCTATTTTTACTTTTTCCATTGGGGAATTGGTTTTGGAAAAAAAAAAAATTATTATTTTTTTCCTGACCAAGGAAAATAATTTTCACTTTTTCCACTGGGAGATTTTTTTTGGAAAAAAAAATTCAAATGTATGTAATTTTTTTTGCCTAATTCAAGAAAAAAAAATCTGATTTTTTCTTTGAAAATCAGCTGTGATGGCTGAGTGGTTAAAGCGTTGAATTTGTACGATACTTTCTACTTCCTTTGTACAATAATAATCTACACAATTTAGATTCTTATAATAACAATCTAAATTATATAAACTAAATGTGTCTAAAATGAACTCTTTTCGCCACATTGTACAAACTATTTAACACTAAAAATCTAAATCTTATACCAAGTGTATTTTTCTCATTTCTAGTCCAAATATCTCATCGCACTTAAAATAAAATAAAACAGAATCACCTAAATAATAAAGTGAGGAACTGGAAAATCTTTTTCACAAAGTTTTACTGACATTATTTTCACTTGTTCCATTGGCAGATTATTTTTTTTCTTAATTTAAGCTAAAATATCTTGAATAAATGATTGTCTTCATTGGTTTTTAGAGGTGTATTTGTATATATCCAGTGTAGTGATGATGTAGACATGCTTATGGTGAGGGTAATGAATGTATTTCTGTTCTATATTACTGGTTGTGTGATTGCTGTATTCATGACGGCCTTCTGATGTGATGTCACCGCAGCCGCAGCAGATGGAGCGCAGGAAGTGACTTTATTCACACAAATCACTGTCAAAATGCATCTGCTCTGAGTCATTCAGCATCACTTTAGTCACTTCAACCAAACACAAGTATGTCTTATCAAGTACCAAGACTTTGTGTTCATGAGCCAGAAAAGTATATCAAATGGACACTGAAAAAAAAAACATGGGAGCCTCTGTTTTAACAGGAAAACAAAATAAAATCCGTATTTTTCCCAGACCCTGTATTTATCTTTATTTACTTTAACACAGTGGTTCTTAAACCCGGCCCTCGTGGCCTAGTGTCCGTCATGTTTTGGATATCTCCTTCTTCTTTTTTTTAAATGTATTTAGTAAAAGCTAATTAAAAATATAAAATAAAATGAGAAATAAATATTTTTTTGAAATTAAAAATCTAAAACGAAAATCAAAAAATTATTATTCTTAAAAATGACATAAAAAATAAAAATTGTTTTAAAAAGTTTGAAAAAATTTTAAAATATTTAAAGTAAAAAAAACATTTAAAAAAATTACTTCATTTTAAAAAATCATAAAAAAATATATGTATAAAAATAATTAAATATCACCCTCTTTAAAAAATTTAATTAAATAAATAAGAATATAAAATAACATTTAAAAAATTTATATTTTTCATTTAAAAAAATTTTTTATAAAAATTTAATAAAAGATAAATAAATAAATACTGGGCCACAAGGACTGGATTTGAGAAACACTGCTTGAATATATTTAAGAAGAACTTTTTTTAAAATATCTCCCAATAGAAAAAGTTAAATTCTGGAGAATTTTATATCCAGTCAAATCAAAATCTAACCAAGTGTTTGTCATTTCTAGTCCAAATATCTCATCACACTTAAAATAAAAAAGAATCACCTAAAGAGGAACTTTTCAGTGAAATATAAAAACTGATTTATAGACAATAGATCTGAAAAATCAGATTCAAAGACATTTTACGAAGATAATTTTCAGTGGTTCCATTGATAGATTATTATTTTCATGAATTCAAGATTTATTTTTCAGTTTAATTCAAGCAAGTAATTTACACTTTTTTTTCCCCAGAGTTTGTTTTTTATATTATTTTCACTTCATCATATGGTCTGAGGTTTAAACCCACTGTTCCAACAGTTTATAAAGTAATCAATATCTCGCTGTGAGCAGGGTTTGAACCTGCGCGGGGAAACCCCATTGGATTTCAAATCCAACGCCTTAACCACTCGGCCATCACAGCTGATTTTTAAGTGAAAAATAAATAAATAAATGCATTTGGAAAAAAAAAAAATATTCCCAAAAAAATTCCCAATGGAAACAGTGAAAATTAGGGAGAGTTTTATTTTCCTTGGTCAGGGTAGGTACACTGTAAAAATCATAATCTGACCAAGTGTATTTTTTTTCATTTCTAGTCCAAATATCTCATCACACTTAAAATAAAACAGAATCACCTAAAGAGGAACTTTTCAGTGAAATATAAAAACTGATTTATAAACAATAGATCTGGAAAATCTGATTTCAAGAAAATTTACTAAAATAATTTCTAAATTGAGAGATTTTTATTATTTTCATGAATGTACACATTTTTTTTCCAGATCTTGTATTTATATTATTTTCACTTCATCATATGGTCATAAGGTATATGTCAGGATGTGAGGTTTAAACCCACTGTTCCAACAGTTTATAAAGTAATCAATATCTCGCTATGAGCAGGGTTTGAACCTGCGCGGGGAAACCCCATTGGATTTCGAGTCCAACGCCTTAACCACTCGGCCATCACAGCTGGGTCCTTAATAAAACATCAACCTTTGTTCGCTAAAATTAAAAAAAAATTAATAATATTTCATACAATTCCTTAAAATCAGATTTTCCAGATATATATTTCTATATATATCTGATTTTAAGTGTGATATTATATATTATATATTTGGACGAGAAAGAAGATGTTTTAAATGCATGTATTTTATTGACCTGAATGTCACTTTTTAACATCATCATGTCCATGGACTGCAGGAGAAAATGAACATTTTTGCAATAACCCTTCACAAACGTATTTACTCCTTTGTGTAGGTCGATGTTTTTATGAACATTGTCCCTCATAAATAAACTAATAAACTAAACTACAAATAATACCCCTCTCCGCTTTCCAGTGGAGGGGCAATAAAGTCTTAAGTTGCACACATCAGACTTTTTCCACATCTTCTCTGTTCTGTTGTTCACTTTTTACCTCTGTCTGACTTTTGTGCAGCAGCAGAATAACCTGTTTTCAAATACCATCATTATTTAACTGCAGTAGCCCTGGTGAACACTGTTTGTGCTCAAAACATGTTTATTTTTTAAGATAAAAAAAAAAAAAAGATTTACCCACATCTAATTTTCTAATTATATTTCCTGGAGTGTCTGTATTCCTTCCTTGTTTTGTTTTTTCCTGCACTTGATCTCAGTATTGTCAACACACTTTTCATCTGGTCAATGAAGCAAATTGGCATAGTAGTGATTTCTAAAATGTAGCTTTTACTGGAATAATTTCTGGCATTTTTCAGAAAAGATAACCAATATACCACACTTTCCTGCCACTTGTAAATTAAATGTAATTAAGAAAAACATGTTTTTTGGCATATTATTGAACTATTCACTCGACACACCAAATTTCCTGATGGTTCAACAGATTAGTGGAGTTTTCTTGTGAAAGAGTGGAAATTGATTGGCTACCAGCGCCACATCAAGCCTGAATAGGTGCAGTCATTTACTGACTCACAGCGAGTGATGAGCTGCAGTGATTATTTTTGATTAAATTCCAGCATTGTGGTTTGATCATTTCATTTTAGTGTTTATTTGATCAGTGAGGCTACAGACTCAAGCATCGCACATGTGGCATATTAATTTGTTTTACAACTTATTTTTTAACTTTTTTAATCTAAAATAATTTTTGTCTGCAGTTTGAAAAGTACGTGGGTTTAAATAAAAATCCCTCATTTTACAGATTAGTTGTTAAAACACCATATAGTTATTGGATAATATGTTTAATACTTTAATACACAGTTTGTAATAATACTAGAGATTATATTATCAGACTGGCTAAGCACAGTGGTGTGTAATGTTGGTAATTCTTTAGTTACAGACTGCTCATGTCCATTTAATTAGGAGGTTATTTACATTTACATTTGCTAGGATGACAGTGCTGATGCTAATGCTAGTATGATTATCAGATTAGCTGACTGGCTAAAGTAATACAGAGGATTTAGCCATTTCATTTATCAATAATATTTTTTATTCATCATGCTTTCGTGTCAACACTGCCAGCAGCCAGGAAAATGAGAAGTAGAAGCAGGAAATGTTCACTTTGACATAATTTGATAAAAGTTAAATTGTGATATCTTAAATCTAGCTAGCTAGCTGGTTAGTTTAAACTTTTGATAGTGGGGTAGTTTAATCTAAATGTTTGGAAGAATCAGACATTATAAAAGCACCAAAATTGGTAGAGATGAACTTTTAGAACATATCACATCATTTCAGAAGGGGTGGCAAAAATCCAGTCATGTGGTTATATCTTAAAATTAGTTTTTTTGTATAAAATCTCATTTTTTAGAATTTTTCCGAAGGCACACGGCCTACAGTCTCGTGCCCACGACCGATTCACACACGTGCTAATATTAAATACAGTATAACAGCATTCCCTCTCGTGTGATATTGCTAAATTAATGTTTGTTTTTTAAACTTCATTCATTCTGAGTGACTTCTAAAATTGAACATTCTTCTGTCTTTGCTTCTACTTATCTCTTTCCTTGCTGCTGGCAGTGTTGGCACGAAAGCATGATTATTAAAAAATATATGATTGATAAAAGACATAGCTAAATCCTCCGTATAACTTTAGCTAGCTAGCTAATGTGATGTTAGGCGATTCAGTCAGTGATGGACTATGGAGTTGAGCGACCAATGACATTACTTCAGGGGGTAGTATATGTAAATCAATCCGTCGCCATCCGAGGAAAAAAAATCTCGCAAACCGATGGCGAACGGTCAATAGGTAGCCCTGCGGCTAATGCTAAAGGGGCTACGAAATGTTTGACTAAGCTATCAACAGCCACTAGAAATAAATACTATATTAAAATATACATTTATACAAGGAAAAACGTATTCTGTACCTGTCCAGAAGGAAGAGAGCCAGCCCCTCATCAGCTTTTATTCCTTTCAAACATCTTAATTCCCTCCTTTGGTTAAAAGCACTGGTGTTTATCCTGGTTTTGGCTCGTGCTCGGTCATGTTCCCATTTTGTTTTCTTCTGCTCTTCTGTCAATTTTCTTTTTATCTGGTTCCAGCGAACATAATTGCAGGACAGTAAATAAATAATAAAAACAAATCCCGGAAAAAAACACAGAAGTCACTCAGTCACCTAACTTTACATACATTGTTAAGCCTGAAGGTGTGGCCTTTTACAGAAGCTAGTTCATCTTAAAGCAGTCCAATGATGTTGTCATAGTGATACAGGTCTGCCGTAAATCAGTCCAGTTTTGCCCTACCCGTGCAGGGAAGATTGCATTTGGAAATCACCTCTTTTTGCGCCGATAACCTCAAATACATTCTTAAAAATATTTTTATACATATTTGAAATTTTTTTAATGGAATTGAATTTACAATGGACATATTTTTTAAAGTAAAGTAAAGAATGTATATATATTAACTATTTTATTGAACTATAAAAATTTTTTTAAGTTTTTCATCGTGATTAATCGTGATTAGAGTTCCAAAGCATTTTGTCATTTTACAAATGCATATTATGTTAGACCACAGTATTGCTTTATTAGAAAAAAAAAAAGCCAATAAACTCTTTTGTATCATCCCATTTTCAGGTGCTGCTTTTGAGCCTTCATTATATTATTATTATTTTAAAATTTCCTCCTGTTTGTCATATCTTATTTTGGCAGATGTTAGTGTCTGCAACAGTACCTGTTTGTTTTTAATTTAAAAGAACAAACATTTGTACAAACCAAGCCTATTTGTTTTTCTATATTGATAAGAGTATTACAATACATTTCAATGACACAAAAATTGGAATTTGACTGCTATTAATCACAAGTTAACTATAACATTTAAGTGATTAATACATATAGAATAGAATGGTCTTTATTGTCATTAAGTTTTACACACATGTCAACATGTATTGTACACACTGAAATGTGTCCTCTGTATTTAACCCATCACTAGTAACAGTGGGCTGCCATATCAAGTGCCCAGGGAGCAGATGGAGGGGTGTGTTAGGTGTCTTGCTCAAGGGCACATCAGCCAACAACAACTCCCTGCCAACCCTTCAGTCAATGGACAACCCGCTTTACCAACTGAGCCACAGCCACCCTAAATATATATATATATTATAAATTAAAATAAATAACATTAAACATGTGGCTGTACAGTGGTGCAGTGGTTAGCACTCGTTCTTCATGCAAAGAAGGACCCTGGTTCAATTCCAGACCTTTCTGTGTGGAGTTAAACATGTTCTCTCTGTGTCTGTGTGGATTTCCTCCCACCATCCAAAGACATTCAGTAATAGGTTAATTGGTAAATCTAAATTGCCCATAGGTGGGATTATCTTTATTCCCTATGATGTCTGTATAGCAATTATTATTATTATATGAATGTAATAATAATATTAATATTAATAAAAACTTAATGGAAGCTTTGACAAATTAACCTGTTTGGATGGTGGGAGGATGCAGGAGAACCCACTCACCATCTGTATACTTACAGCTGTATCCTATAAAGTACAAAAACCCATGCTAATTACATTATGGAGGGTTGTTTGTATCTAAGGAATTCTTTAGTTTTTTGTATCATGAACAGAAATAGTGCCAGTATTGCACACATGTAGCATATCCATATATCCATATATATGTTTGCATACACTTGGCGTTGGTTCAGACTTATTGGAGTTGCTTCCACAGGCTTCGTCTCTGCCTCTGAATCTTAAGTACCTCTCGCTTTTTTCACTCCCAACTTATTTCCGGGGCTTTCGGATGCTTTTTCCCTCCTTTGATGCACAACATCAACTTCCTTTTCATGAGTGGAAGAGTGACAGATGTGCAAACGTTCTCCCCTCTTGTCTGTCTGTAACACATCACACTGGAATGATGAGCACCAGTGTAAGCCGGCCAAGCAAATCTCACTGCATATTATTTACAACACATTCACATCCTTTTTTTTTTTTTTTTGGTGTTTTTTAAGTCTGTGTTGTTGAAACAATAATGTCAGCAGAGACCCCGGCCCCTTTGCCCAAACATCTGAAAGAATACATCTACTTCATCTCCATGACTTGCAACATTTCAGCATGCGAAATAGATGGTTGCATCATTTAACTTCTTCAAAATAGCTCAAAGCTGGCGCCATTGACTGGCAGGAAGACACCACCGCCGCCGCCACCACCCCCACCGCTGTGGAGTACGACGATGACATAAGACTGTGATATCAAATGGGTTGGGGTTTTTTTTGGCAGTGATGGGATGCTCTTCTTCATGATCAGTGCATCTAGTTGAAGATGAGGAGAGTGTTCACTTACCCTGCCCACTTTTACCAACCAGACAGAGGGTTTGAACAGACAACCTTTGAGTCTGGGCGTGTCTTCTTTCACCTTAAGGCAACCGTCACTCATCTCGCAACATGTTTTCTGTTCAGGGTATTACATTCCAGCGTGAGGAGCTCCCAGTGGAAAACCTTTCTGGGACACAAGCTCGTTCCCAGATCAAAAGGACCTTGGCAACAACCATTTGGCCCTGTAGCAAGTAGAGACAACAACCCCCACCCCCACCCCCCACTACCAGCACCACGCATATGATAAACAACAACACACTTCTGAATACACTGGGCTACAGTAAAATGCTTCTGGAATAAAACTAATGAAATGTTCCCACATGTGTGTTAGTGATGAAGAAAACTCAAATATTAATTACCTCCACCAAGGAGGTTATGTTTTTATGTTTGTCTGTTTGTCTGTCTGTGTTCAAGATGAGTTGAAAACTTATGACGGATTTTGATTAAATTTGCAGGATGTGTTGGAATTGTGAACAGGAAGAACTGATTTCATTTTGGGGGTGATGGGGGGGGGGTCTACCTTGGCAGAGGTCTGCGCTCTCAGAGTGCTTTTCTAGTTAAATACTGGTTGGATGAAGTTTCCAAGATATGTCTGGGGTGAAGTGTGAAGTTCATGTGACCTCAGGATGTGAGGTTTAAACCCACCGTTCCAACAGTTTATAAAGGCACTGTGAGCAGGGTTTGAACCTGCGCAGGAAAACCCCATTGGATTTCGAGTCCAACGCCTTAACCGCTCAGCCATCACAGCTGAAATTTGGAAAATAAATAAATAAATATATATATATATATATATATATATATATATATATATATATATATATATATATATATATATATATATATATATATATACAATTCTTGAATTAAGAAAAAAAAATATCTGAAAAATAATTTTTCTCAAAAAAATCTGATCATCTGATTTATAGACAATAGATCTGGAAAATGTAATAGATTATTTTCAGTGGTTTCATTGATAGATTAAAAAAAATAATTTAGGGGGGGTGCTTAAATTTAGATTTGTTTACTGAAATCAAGATTTTATTTTATTTTATTTTATTTTTATGCTGACTCCAAGCAACAAACAACCAATTTTTTCCAGATCCTGTATTTATATCATTTTAAATTCATCACATGGTCTTTTTCCAAATGTCAGGATGTGAGGTTTAAACTCACTGTTCCAACAGTTTATAAAGTAGTCAATATATCGCTGTGAGCAGGGTTTGAACCTGCGCGGGGAAACCCCATTGGATTTCGAGTCCAACGCCTTAACCACTCGGCCATCACAGCTGATTTTTAGTAGAAAATTTAAAAAAAAAAAATCTTCAATTAAGCAAAAAAAAAATTTTAATCTGAAAAATAATTTTTCCCAAAAAAATTTCCAATGGAAAAAGTGAAAATTAGGTAGAGTTTTATTTTCCTTGGTCGGGGTATGTACACTGTAAAAATCATAATCTGACCAAGTGTATTTTTTTTTTCATTTCTAGTCCAAATATCTCATCATACTTAAAATAAAACAGAATCACCTAAAGAGGAACTTTTCAGAGAAATATAAGAGCTGATTTATAGACAATAGATCTAGAAAATCTGATTAAAGACATTTTACTAAGATAATAAGGTTTACATTTTTGCTTGTGTCAAAAAGAAACTACAACAGTATGATACAATAGTATCACTCCAATATTGACATTCAACCTATTATCAATCCTTAAAAAAAGTTTGCTTAAGGAGCGCTACCTGGACTCAAAATAAGTAATAAAAATTAGAGGTGCTCTATAGGAAAAAACAGCAAAAACAAAGAAAAATTCCAAGGCACTCTCTTAAAAGTGAAAAATAAAAAGCCTTTATTAAACTGGCTTGGTTACAAAAACCTATAAAATCATATAAAAACATATAAAAACCCCAACGCATTTCGGCATAAATGGCCTTCATCAGGGAGTAAGACTATTATCAATCCTATTGATATTTAGATCAATACGTCCAGTCCTACAGTATATAAGCATCTGTTTTTTTTCCTTTTTGTTTTTATGTTTAATTCAAGCAAACTCCAAGGTTGACAAGCCCTGGTTTAAATAGTTCCTCCATCTGTATTTTCTTAACATTAGTTGAATGTAAACTTCATATATATTTTCATCGTTCATCATCTACTTCATTATTTGTTTCTAAACTTTATGTGTAATATATAACATGTGTGGCTGCTCTGGTGCTGTAGTCTGCTTTGTGTTGGCAGTTGGTCATTTGTTGACTCCATTTCTGAGTTAATATTGGTGCAAAGAAACACTGAAGAACTTCAGAGTGAACAGAAGGATTTCCACTGATCATGAATGTTAGAGAAGTGAGACTGTTGTTAGCTTAGTAACGACGTTAGCATCAACCAAAGAAGGGATCTTCACAGGAGGAAGCACATGTGCACTCATTGGCTTCATTTATGGCTTCAGTAAATTATTTAAACATCACCACATCTTCACAAACTATATACTCGAAAAGGTTCTGAGAGCGCAGACCTGTGCCAAGGCAGACCCAGGTCACCACCAAAATATAATCATTGGTTCATTTCCCCATTAACACCATACCCTGAAATTAAAGTCCATCCATAAGTGTTATAGTTATGTTGTTAGTTAGTTAGTTAGTTAGTTAGTTAGTTAGTTAGTTAGTTAGTTAGTTAGTTAGTTAGTTAGTTAGTTAGTTAGTTAGTTAGTTAGTTGGTCAGTCAGTTGGTTAGTTCATTTGTTAGTTAGGTATCTAGTTATTGAATTAGTTTTGTTATTTTCAGTTACAAAATTACAGAATATTCACTATACATCTTTATAGAAACCAAGAAACAAAAAAAAACAAATCAAAACTATAAATATATATATATATATATATATATATATATATATATATATATATATATATATACATATACATATACATATATACACACACATCTGTCTATCCAACGATACAATGATAATAATAACTATTATTATTATTATTATTATTATTATTATTATTATTATTATTATTATTATTATTATTATTATTATTATTATTATTACCATTTTTTTTACTAGTTCTGTAACTGAAATAGGACAAGGCAGAAGTCTAGGTTTATTAAATGTTGTAGACAAACCAACAAACAAATCAGCGAAGCAACGCTGGCAAAAACATAACTTACGTGGCGGAGGAAGAAATACAAACCTTATTGCTCTGTGTATCTCTTAGAAATTTGATTTTCTTTTCAGAAACAAAATGAAAGCTAGTGGTTAATTGATTTTTTTGTATAATATAAAAAAATATTTAAATGGTTTCTTAAAAATACAAATCTGGTTTTGTTCACATACTCTTCCTGTAAAAAACAAACTATAGCTACATTTAATTTAATCGTTTACACAAAAAACCTTCTCAAATCTACAATTTTTCATTCTATTTTCATTTATAGTTTTTTATGTTTCAAATGTACAACCTCTTGCTTTATATTCTACAGTATTTTTTTTTTATAGTGTAGATAGTCTCATGGCAGGTTCTGGCAGCATTTGTCAAACTAGTCAACCACAAAGTATCTGCGGAAGGATGAACGTTACTCACTTAGTTGAAACATATTCCACAGTGACACCAAATGGACGTAAAATATCTGCCATCACCCACTTCCAGTTCTGTGTCTGTCAAAACGCATGGCCATTACTCAACTAGACATGCTGAGGAGTTTACAAAATCGCAGGGAAATGAGTAAAAAAAAAAACAGCTCACCAAGCTTCAAAAATGTTGCACTTCATATTACAGATCTCTAATTACATGGTAATTATATGGAAAGTGTAAACGAAGGCAATATTACCATGAAATTACATCAAAATTACCATATAATTTGCGATTCATGATGTAAAGTTTTACCAAAATATCCATTAAGGCAAAAAGAGTTATTTGAGAAAGTAAGTGAGGAGAGTGAGACGAGGTGAGAGAGGATTTCTACATTCACAGAAGAAGAGTTCAACAAAAAGTGCACGTTACAGCTGTGAATGAAGGAAAGAAAGTCTTTTTTTGTGGAGTACTGGTCAGGTCAGTGCGACCCAGACTGTATCTTCAGCAGCCCCCCCCTCAGGGAAGCTGAGTTTGAGACCCCTGACCCTTAATCTAAAGTCAATGAAAACACATCAGAAGAGACGTTTAATGAATAGCAATGGACACAGAGTGGTTAAATAATGCTTTTGTTAAAAAATATGAACAGTGAGCAATGATAAGTATAGTTTCTCCTGAACATGTAGGACCCCACATGGAAAGAACCTATAGGTTTTAATATATGGACAGATATAGGTTTAGCATATATGTGACATACGGAAAATGTTGTTTTATTTTATTTTTAATTATCAATATTATTGAATTATTTGGACTACATGAAGGATGACACTTAAATATACGTTGTGTGTTGATCACTAATCTGTTTGACTGTTTGTGTCGGCAGCTGTTATATACTCCTGAGTATTTTTTCATATGTACATATATATATATATATATATATATATATATATATATATTATATATATATATGTGTGTGTATATTCTAGCGACGCTCCATAGAACGTCCGGTAAAAATCTTACTAGTCCAATCACAATGCTTCAATATTGTTAAAATTGCCATTTTTTTTCTTAAGACATTTGAAGTTGATCATGTTATTCGTATTTTTATGGAACCATTGTAGATATAAACATTGTCATAATGTCATTATGCATTTTCAAACACACCACATCGACGAAATGCTGCAAACACAAGAAAGACGCACAACCAAAAACACAAACATTTTTGCACACAATTGCACAAAAATGCTGCAAATACCAAAACACGCAAACTCCCAAAACAACTGTGAGTCTGTGAGAGAGAAACTCTGCAAATTTACACCACAACAGAAAGGTGGTTCTCCAAAATAAAAGGGGTTCACCAAAATAAAATGGAAGAAGAAGATGAAGTTCATTCATTTCAGAGATTAGCATGTAAAGGTTTGTTTCCCTTCATCTTTTTTAAACACTGTTTTGGTATTTGCAGCATTTTTCTTTCGCATTTGTTTTGAGGCTTTGTACGTTTTTGCTTTTGCTTCATTTCTGTTATTGCAGCATTTTTCTCTTGCAGGACACGTGTTGTTGCATTTGTTTTATGTATTTGTGTTTTTGGCTGTGCATTTGCAGTGTTTCATTGATGCGATGCATTTGCCCCCGTCAGCCACCGTACATTTGAGATCATATTGGGCAGAAACGTAAAACAAATCACCCCCTGTATAGGATCATCCTGTTATTTTATTTTTAAATATCATCTTTTCGTGTTATGCATACTTACTTTGTTGTCTATTTCTCATGCTGCCACTGTCTCCTCATGACAGTAAAAAGAAAGTGAATATAAAATGAATAAGTTCCATTCATCACACGGCCTGTCACATGTGTCTGCAGCTTGAAAACCACTGGATACTACAGTCCTACCCAATGGGAATTTAGCAGCTTCCAAGACAGACACAGTATTTTCCTCAGAAGTTACTGAAGTCCATAACACAACATGCTACAACATTAAAGGCCTTTGCACACTGGGGGCAAATAAAGGACACAGAGATGCAAAAATATTCCCTTCACCATTCATACAAGTAGTAAAAATGAAAGTGTATTCTATAAACTCTACATGTGTCCTGGTATGTACAGTATGCTCTAAGGCAGGGGGCACAAACTCGTTTTAGTTCAGCGGCCACATTAAGCCCAACACGATCTGAAAAAGACCAGACCAGTAAAATGATAACAGTGTAAAACTAGAAAAGCACTCAGAGAGCGCAGACCTCCGCCAAGATATAGACCCCACCCCCTTCCGGATCACCACCAAAATCGAATAATTTCCAGATCTCCCCATTACCAACCTACCATGAGAATTTCATTAAAATCCGTCCATAGGTTTTGGAGTTATCTTGAACACAGACAGACAAACAGATAAAAAAACATAACCTCCTTGGTGGAGGTAATTACATAATGTTTCTTTCAAAATGTGAAGAACATCAAAAACTTAACATGTCTTAAGAAAAGCATGTGCAATTTTAACCATTTTCTGCCTCTGTCTATCAGTTTGTCATTTACACATGTGCAGAACCACTGACATTTAATTTAGAAATACACAAAACCTTTAATAACAGGCAGAATATTTGTAAAATCACACTTAGTTCTCTGCAGATATTTCATATTTATTCAGGTTTTTGTAAAAGGATGGTTTGTTAATATAAAGATTTTCATGGAATTTGACTTTTTTACATTAAAATCTGCAATATTCATTATTTATCTGTAATTGTGATCATATTTTATTGTTCTGACAGAATTGAGATCTAATTATTCTGATTCATGATTCTAGTACAGTATTATTATTTGCATTATATCATGGTAGACACCTCTACTGATCATGTAGATGTTCAGAAAAGCTAAGAGTAAATCCAAAGCTTATTTCAGAACAAAGAAAACAGACAACAAAACATGTTTTTTCAACAAAAATATAACATTAGCTGAATGGACAAACAAGCATTTAACCACAGACTACATGGGTTTTTATGAGTGAATCAGTGTTGCAGAAAATGACAGTTTTTACGTTCACGACTGAGCCAAATGGGAAATATCTGATGATGAAGCAAGGCTGTGTTCATTTTAGATAAATTATTCACAAGTATTGCTCAGATTAGTGGCTCTGAAGTGATTAAATATAATATATATCAGTAGGTGCTTTTGGTCACCGGAGGCTTTTTAAGTCTTTGAATGTATTTGTATTTTAATAGAGTGAAAACACAAAAATATTCAGCTTTTATGCACTTTTTATTAGAACATTCAAAATCTAACAAGGTGCTTACATAAATATTAAAAAGTATTATCCCACTAATATTCCTTTTTACATCAGTCATACCTTATTAAAAATAATGTTTTTCTCTGGCGGCAGATGTTCCACTGAGGTCAACTACAACCTTGCTCTTTTTTTCTTTTTTTCTTTTTTTCTTTTTTTCTACAGAAAAATAGAAGTTTTTCAATTTTTGTTTCATTCCTAAAGACAGCTGATCTCCTCTGTCATAATGTTTAAAATTATGTGTGTTTCATCTGATCCAGATTTGGATTCATCTATTTTGACCAAAGATGATCTGAAGGAAAACACCAATACACTGTAGATTTTGCAGTGTCAATTTGGAGACAATGGGACCAAATACACTCTAGACGAAGTTAAATAAACTCTCTAAGTGTTGATTTAACACTGCAAAATTTACTGTGTAGCTAACTTCAGTACATTAAGTTTCTAGATTGGTACTTTCATTTTAACTCTTTAAACTTCACTCATTTTCATTAAAATTTTATAAAGTCAATTGAAGGCTGTTCTTAAACCTTTTTTAATAACATGCAATTGGTGTTTGATTATATTATAAATGAAAATATTCAGATGAAAACTGGGATATTGGAGACAGGTCCTGTTAAATGATGCAATAGATAAAATATTTGAGGATATTTATTGATGTTTTAATGTATTTTGGACTACATATGGACAATTTTATTTGTTAGTTTTGGATGGTTTTTTTTGGACTATGACTGTCTTTGTTGAAATATGGTTCCTCTGCAGATAATTATGAGATATAAAGGTTCAGATCTGCTGTTTGACATTTGTATTTTGAACAAATAAGTGATTGTACCTGTTGTGGTTATTTTATCTGAACGTGTTTTATAGTTTCTGATGTGTGAGAACCTCTGTTTTCAAACTACATTAGGTCATGTGACATTTGGGACAGGTTTGAGTGGTTTGATTAACAACTTTGAGCGACAAACTTCCAGAAGTTTAAATGGTTAACATTTAATTAACCACATTAAGAAATATATATAGAAGAAACATAAATATGCTAGATAATACTTATTTAAGTAAAAGAAAAATACCTGCCTAGCTGATTTTAATGGAAATGAGTAGAATTGATATTAGAGCTCCCCCTATAGGCTGTAGAGAGTATGAAAAATCAAGCAGAACTAACTAGATATTCATCCATAGAAGAAAAGGGAGACTTGAACGGACAGGGGCGGTGTTCAGGACGTCGACGCGATTTCAACACTGAGATAGTTCAAAGAGGATTGTAACATTGTAAATGGTTAAATTTTACTTTTTTGAAAGATGACAGCACTGTTGAAAGAAAATATCTCACAAAATATATCCAGACCACCAAGGACGACTCTAGGTCTAAGTTTATTCTTTTTTCAGTCGAGCGTATGACAAAGGAAAGATAAATGTAATGTAGAAAAACTGTGTGTGCAATGTTCATGGAATCAAAAGCATTTAACATTAATATATTAGTGTATAAATGACTGTATAATATAGTTCAACAGAGGTTGTTAAATATAACTGAAAAAATAAACATGCTACAAGTCATTAAAGCCTTATTTCACTTGTGTTTGATTATTTTAATGTCACTGTGCATCGCCATGTCCTTTCTCTATGTCTAGTTTTGGAGGTGTACAGGAAACTATGAGTAAAAAAAAAAAAACAGTATTGAATGAGTCAGTACTCTCATCAGGTTCTGACGAATATAATTCAATTCAATTCAGTTTATTTGCCAGACACTTGTCCAAAATCTACATAAAAACAGATACAAATACACATCACAGTCCAAGACAATCAAACAAGAGAAGACACACAGAGAATTTAAAAAAATAAAAATACAGTCATTTAATCTAACTCTCACTCTGGATGTATACCTTCTGCTACTCACACTTGGATTTGAAAGAGCCACCATGATATTATTTATGGAATCATCCAGTCATTGTGTAAACCTATATTGGGGGCAATGAAGTGTGTTTACTCCAACAGATGCAAACATATGGCCAGTACTCCCTCATCTGGGTACCTTAAGTAAGATTCCTAAAGCATCATTGTTTGCTACTTGTAATTTCTGAATGCTGGACTTTTTGCAAAAAGCCCATATGTGTGCAGTGTAGAGTAATAATAATAATAATGGATTAGATTTATATAGCGCTTTTCAAGGCACCCAAAGCGCTTCACATTAGTGTTCCATTATTCATTCACTCTCACAAGCTCCCTCTGGTGGTGGTAAACTACATATGTAGTCACAGTTGCCCTGGGGCAGACTGACAGAAGCGTGGCTGCCATTTCGCGCCTACGGCCCCTCTCATTCATACACCAGTGTGAGTGACACTGGAGGCAAGGAGGGTAAAGTGTCTTGCCCAAGGACACAACGACTAGGACAGAGCAGGAATCGAACCGCCAACCCTTCGGTCAATGGACGACCCACTTTCCCAACTGAGCCATGGCCGTCATGTGCAGTACGCCTTAAAAAGGGCCACTTTAACCTGAGTGAAGCAAAATACAAGCTATAGCTTACAGGCTATCGTGTTTGCCTGTCCATATCACTTACAGCACTGTCTGTATATGTCGTAATCATCATTCCTATAATCTGTAATACAATGACCTAGGTCATTGTATTACAGATTACATTATGTATAATTTATAACATTACATTATTTATAATAAATAAAAAAACATACATATATATTCCATCTTCATGGTGCAGGAAACCTTGAGTAATTATTCTGCGGCCCTCTAGAATGTTGCAACAGCTCCTGTTCACTTTGAATGGATATTCCCAGCATTCCCAGGATTTTTTGTTTTTTATAACCGCCCACTGCGCCATTAACGCCCGTCACTTCAGATCCATATCACTCCGCAGGTAGTTCGGCCACTTTGAAAGTAAATATTCACTACATTGTAACAGCTATTTCATCCAGTCTGTTAGAGTAGTAGCAGTAATAAGCTGTAATAACAACAATACCCCAGGGTGCTGTTCGGCCCCGTCGGGAAATATTTTTCTGATAGTAACGTGTGGGCAATACATTATCCCTTACAAAACAGTCTTGAATAAGTCAGTACTCTAATCAGGTTCAGACAAATATAATAAATAAAAACACTATATTCCATCTTCATAGTGCTTAGATTTCCCAAAACACTCGACATGAAAGAAAAAAATAAAGGCACGCCATAAAGAAATATGTACAATGAAATGCACCCTGATTCAGCTTTTTGACTGCATTACATCTGGGTGTCATATTTCAGGCCATAGCAACGCAATCTGCAGCTGTGCAGAACGTCCAGACTTTAGTCCCGCACCCTGTCCGTCCCATTGTACAGTAGCATCTACCAAAAAGAAATACACACACAGCCATGAAAAAAACAAGATGAAAACATTATTTAAGATGGAAATTCTTTAATTACTTGATACAGCTCTACAGAGTGTAAGTGTTACATTCACAATGAGGTTGTTTTTGAATGAATAGATACGTTTCTGTTTCAGCTACGGCCACTTTATCCTGAGTTTACAAGAGAGCTAGCAGGAGAGACCTAGCCTGATTAAAAACACTGACATATACTGAAGCTATTTTACTTTATTACAGTATTATTGTCATTTTTTCAAGGATTTTGTGCTGAAGACTACTCTTCCCAATTCGACAACTACAACAAGAACGTATTTCATCGAACTCAATGGCTGTGTCCGAAACCACTCACTCGTTCCCTACTCCCTATATAGGGAAATACATGTAATGCATGACATAGTGCCCTACATAGGATACTCAATTGAAAACGTTTCGGACACTACTACGGCACTGTTTAAATGCGTCATCACCATCGAAGAATTAAAACGTAACAGTATCGTCTCAAAAAATGTAAATACTTTTTAATGTTTTTTGTATTACCGTCAGTGCAATAAAATAAAATATAAATAAACTTGGTTCAAGACTGTTTTACTGATATTAACTGTTAAACAACTCTTGTCTCACCTGTCATCCAACAGGCAGTTAACGTTTACCGTTACTGAACAGCTGTAGCTCTGCTGGTAAGAAGTCTGATATCAATCTGTCCGTGTTTCTTTTAATCATACAACTCTCCATAACATTTATCCTGTGGCAGAGTTTCTGAAGCAAATATTCATATTTGAGGTGGATCAATGCTCCTTCTGTAATACTGTTGATAAAACACCGGATAATTTTTTATTTTTTATTTTTTTTGGATGTACTGTATCTCAGTGTTTTTGGTCTAATATAAATAATTGGATTTCACTAAAAATTAACAGTATACCATCCTTTGAATTACATCATATCATTTTTACATGGATGATTTGGAATCTTCCTTATTAGGCATTATTAATATAATTATAATTCTGTAAGTATCATATTCACTGTGTAAAATGCAGTATCTGCAAGCTCTGGTTTTATTAATGACTTCAAGATTTTTTTTCATGTCTCAAAAAATAAGACATTGGACGACATTTACTCTTTTAACCAAAGAACTTCCTTTTGTATCTCTGCTCTGTGTTTAATTTGAGGTGTCTAATGTAAATCTTATTTATACATTGTTTAATATTGTATTTTACTGTAGTTTTTTTGTTTTGTTTTGTTTTAAATAGAAGTTGGCTGTAGAGGCTTTGCTGGACGTTCTCTCTGCAAAGTCCTAGGCCGGTTAGGCATGACAGGGGCAGCCAAGAAGAAGGCCATAAGATCAGCTAGCGAAACCGCAGAGAAAGCCACCAGGTGGCTATGGCTCAAAAGGGCAGATCCATGGTGTGCCGCTGGGACGTAAGTCGGGGCATGATCAACCTCGGCTGGGTCACCTGGGTGAGAGCGTCTGATTTTGCAAGACCCGAAACACTCAGTGATCCCAGGCTACATCACTGATGATGTGTCCCAGTTGCATCCAGGAGATGTTTCTTTCAGTTAGCAAGATTTTTTTTCATGTCTCAAAAAATAAGACATTGGACAACATTTATTCTTTTAACCAAAGAACTTCCTTTTGTATCTCTGCTCTGTGTTTAATTTGAGGTGTCTAATGTAAATCTTATTTATACATTGTTTAATATGGTATTTTACTATAGTTTATTTTTTTATTTATTTATTTTTTTTTACAAAATCCTCAAGTTTATGTTTATATATTTTAATTTGTCTTTAATTTTAAGTTTTATTCATTATCCTCATTGAGAGTCTGTATATTGTGATTTCAATAAAGTTTTTTTTTTAATCTCCGTCCTTCAGTCATTTTTCGATTCGTGCAATGCATGATGGGATATAGTGGTATTTAGTGACTATCGATGCACACTACATTTCGCGGTGGATTGTAGGGCTCATAAATAGTTCACTACATATTCGGACACCCCTACAAAATGGCGTGGTCCCTATATAGAGCCCTATGTAGGGAGTAGGGACTGGTTTCGGACACAGCCAATGTTTTATCGGACGCCATTAACACCTGCTACAGAGAACAAGATGGCGCCGCCCGCGAACTATGGTCAGATGTGCACGAGCGTCAGACACCGGACCGGTAATGTACACGTTAGTTTTTCCTATTCTCTACGGATATGTACATTTATTTTGACTCTGTTTCTTGAATAATGAAGAGAATTGTGTTTTGAAAGAGTGTGATAGGAACTATGACCTATTAAACTGAATATCCGTGTTTGTTGCACATATTTAACAGAGTCACTAGTGTCCAAAACCATCCACTAATGAGCAGCAATAACCTCATTCTAAAATATATATATATATATATATATATATATATATATATATATATATATATATATATATACTTTTACTGAGCTAAATAAGCGTAACCATTTTGTCATATGAATTTTAATACAATAAAATAAGTTCAATTTAGTTGATTTTAAATTGTTCAAATACATTGAACCACACAGTAAATCAGAATGTTCAGAATAATTAAATATATATACACACATATATCTATATATATATATATATATCTATATATATATATATATAAATTAAATTAATTAAATGTATATCAAAACAGCAAAGCAGTAGCTATTCTAAGTCTTATTTAAGAACTTAAAGGAAGTTTTAGCTAATATTCAGAGTTTTTCTTTGCATGAACAAAGGCTTATGATGGTAAAATTGTTGATTTCAAGAACAGATGCCATTTGTATTTCAGCTGTGTCACATCCACAACAGATATTTTCTCTTTTTAACTCTGCATGAAATACAACATATATCAAACAAATCTATTCTTATGTTTAACTTGGATCTTTTCAACAAATAGATATATGTATTTTAACATAACTAGTTCACAGAGTTTGATGAAACTGTGTCATCACCTAAAAACTGTTGTTTTCCTGTTACATCCATAACGTATTTCTTTTTTGCAATTTTCTTGTGCTCTGAATGTACTATGATAATTTGTTTTTTCTATCACTTCTCCAATATTTGATGCCCTTAACATATGCAACACTTATTTAGATACTGGGAGAGAATAAAAAGGAACTGGGTTATTTGTTGGCATTTTGAGTCCAAATGTCACGTCCAGAACACTGAAATTGCTCTACTGGTACAAGGAACAAATGATAAAATTCAGTAGAGGGGGGGCACACACATGTCTTTCATTTGGTAGGTTGGGCGGGCTGACACTCGTGGAAGTGAAACCTCTTGCTCATTTTAGGAAAGGCGGGGGGTGGGGGGGCAAAGACTTGGCAAAGTCTGCGCTCTCTGAGTGCTTTTCTAGTTTTTATATTTGATTTTAAAATCCTATGTTTACAGAAGTGTTTTCCCTGAATGATGCAGTTTGGCACATTTATTAAAAAAGTAAATCATACCATTTCTATTTATTTATTTAAAAAAATTAGGAAAGTAATGTTAAATTCAAGTCTGATGTTACCCAATCCCAAATTTTCCACACAATAAGACAAACCATCTGGTAATTCAGTGCTGTTTTCCCCTTTTTTTCTGTATCGTTATGGGATCGGTATCAGTAGATACTAAAACATCAGATATCTGGATCGGATCGGTGCATCTGTAGTCCTTTTAAAAATATGTTTCACCTTCAGGTCGTAACACAGTGGTTTCTCTTGACGGTGGTCATTAGACAGTGTCCCTGTCACTGAACAGCAGAAACTATGGTTGTATTAATAGGTTCAGCAGAGCGTAGTTCATGTAAACATAATGTCACCTACAGAGGACATACGTCAGTGGGCTGTGTCTCAGGAGGGGACTATATCCAGCGTCCACAGACTTGTCCTGAATCCAATGTCAGACTTTTATTTTGACAGACAAGCCATAAACTGGCCTTTGCTATGGTGATGCAAACCTTTGATTAAAAGGTGACAGAGTGAGTTTAATGTGTCCATCACTGGTCAAACGCCGAAGCACGAATGTGACCATGAGTGTGGAAATACAGTGAAAGAGTGGAACTGAAACTCCAACTGTTGATACAACAGAGAGCATGAAAACACCAACACGAAAAGATAGAATCCAAACAGCTTCCACAAATGTATGTTGACTACAATTTTGCTTGTGTATAAATACATTAATCATCTATGATGTTAATTAGTTTAGTTATATTGTTTATGAATCAACAGCACAATATGCTGTTCACTGGTTACTATTACACTATCATTGTTATGTGAACTGAATGGAGAGATGATGATACACACTAGAAAAATGCCTCTAAAAAACAAGTAAAACAGAAAATCAAGTATTTTGTACTTTTAATTCTCGGGTCATATAGAAACACTGAAAAATATCTAAAACTTCCAAGTGTATTATTCTTATTTCTAATTCAAATATCTCATCACATTTACAATAACACATAATCACTTAAAGAGGAACTTGTAATTGAGATATAACAACTTTTTCTTAGACAGTAGATCTTGAAAATCTTATTTCAAGAAATCTTTCCAAGATAATTTTCACTTGTTCCATTAGCAGATGTTTGTTTTTGCTTGAAATACACAAATAACTAATCTTGAAATAAGCAAAATGAAATCTGGAAATGAATCAATTTTATACCCCGTGTACACCATCAATTTAAACCTCATATTAAACTGACTGATATTTGTACATTCCTTGAGCTCCACTTTCAATGTAGTCCATGATTTTATTCTAGAAACGTTTATAGTTTGTGACACCACTCTCCTAAATTTCCCACTACAACACTTTTGAAACTTTGATTTTACCATCCTCAGTGTAGCCTCCGTCTTCTTTGACTGGCAAAGATCTTGATTAAATCTGCAGAAGAAACAAAAACTGCTGCATATCCAACAAATTAGAGGTGTCAACTCACACAGGAATATTTTATCACAAGACCTCTATGTTGGCTGAAATAGGGAAGGTAATTTTCAGTAGAAATTTCACATTACAAATTACAGACACTGAGGATTTCCATGGGATTAAGATCATAGACGACCTTCGCAATTACTACAAATTACTAGAGGTCCACAGGTAATACTAGTCCTGTGTGAATAGTGCTTAATATACCCATATGACCTAAATTCGATGTTTCAGGTTCACATTCATTACGCAAAACAGTGTTAGGCTTGCACAAATTGAGGTCTGACACCATCATTTTATAATCTCTTCATTTTCCACATGGATACACACATAATAGAGGGTTTAAAAAGCTCCACTTTAGATGATGCTTTGAAAAAAAAATCTCAATTTTAGTAACTTAAAATGTTGTTTACGTGAGGTAAAGAGGGCCTGAGGTAGAGACGATATCCCTTTTACAAAATAACAATGCTAATTTGAACTAGGGGTAAATATACAGACAGCTAACCCGAGTTTCACACAAAAATTGAAAGGTGAGGAACTGAAATGTATTTATTTGACATCTTTCAAGGACAAAAGTTAGAAAAAAAAAAGCCTCACAATATAAACTATAACAAGTTAGTATGTATAAGTCATTTTACCATTGGATATCTGTACAAGAATTTACTGATGTATTACTAAATGTGGAAAAAACAAACAAGTGCATACCCTGGGAAAAATCTAAATCTCACAAGTGTAAGATATAGATTTAGTCTGTTATTGGAGTATAGTCCACTTTACTACAGTCTGTTATAATCAAGGCCTGCATTGAAGGGTAAACACACATTTATCTACTTCAAAAAGATACCATTTACACACCTCTGTCCAGAGATTATCAAAGTATTTGACAATGACTGTAGATATAGATAATAGATGATATAGACTTTAACAGACTTATATAGATAATAGATTATATAGACTTAACAGACTGTATATAGATAACAGATGATATAGACGTTATCAGACTTTTTAACCATTGAAAACAGGTTGAAAACTCACTTTTATAGAATGTTACAAATCAAAGTCTAATTGCATTCAACATGTACATGTAATGCTTTTTCTTTTAATCTCACACTATAATAACATGTTCCGCGTGTGCAAAAAAGTGCCCACCTTCCCCCCTGAGCATTTGCCCCCCCAAAATATCTGTGCACACGACTGCTCCCAGCCAATGTTGAGTGAGATTAAAAAAGGTTGCCTTTACGTGTTTGTGTAAAATGGAGGGGTAGGGGTATGGGGTAGGGGCCAAACGGTTAATTGGGATTCAGCCTTACAACTGCAACAAATTAAATCAATACTTAATCCGTTTTATCTATTTATGTCAGAAAGCGTTGTGTTTTTTTGCTCACATTCATTCCACTGAAATAGAAAAGCATAAATGCTGCAGGGTTTCCTTTAGAACATGCTGTGGAATGTTTCAATCACTACAAGGACAGAAAATGTTCAAATCAGAACAATCATTTATCGATCAGAAAAACAGTCAATTTGTAAACTGCTAGCAGTGAAAACAACACACAGAATGAGCTGTTATCAGATGTTCTCCCCATGAAGTAAAGAAACTGTGGTTTTATAGCTGACTGGAGACCTTTCATTTAATTACAGAACGTCACAGAACGTTCACAGTTGAAAAGAACAGTTGAAAACAACATCACTGGCACCATTATGTTTGTACAAACCAAACCCATCTGGAGACGATGGGTTTGGACACCAAAATACCACACCCCATTTCTCCTTCATTCAAACTCTTTAAACACCTTCTATTTAGTTTTAGTTCATTATAAAACACTATAAAAGATAACAAATACATAAGCAAGTAAAAATAAAAAAAAAAAACAGTGCAAGAGAATCCAAAAGTTCTAATATGCTTAGATAGATCCCCTTTTGTTAACTTAATTAACACTCAAAATGAATCAAATGCAACAAGTAACTTAAATAAAGTTAATAAAACAATACAACAAAAACACAAATTCAAAAAGAAATGACCATTACTAGAATAACACATGGACATGAATTAAATATAGACTTTAAAGACAAATAATGAACAAGGAAACAAAAAAAAAAAAACATTCGGAAAATGAGGGGTTATTTATAAAAGCAGGTTTAGTACGACCTTTGAAAGTAGTAAAGGAGGAACATGGTCAGAACATCCAAAGACCGTTTATGTTATATATGGTCTGTGTTTTCGTCTCCGCATCTGAACCCACTTTATCCTCACTCGGGTCGCGGGGATCACTTGGGGCTTAATCCAGCTACAATGGGTGAAGGTTGGGTACACCCTGTATGAGTTGCCAGTTCATCATAGGGCTGAACATATATAGACAATCACTCTCACATTCACACCTATGGGCAATTTAGATTAACCAATTAACCTGGCAGGGTCTGGTGTGGGAATTGAACCAAGGTCCTTCTTGCTGTGAGGTACGAGTGCTAACCACTGCACCACCGTGCTGCCCATGGTTAGTATTTTTAGCCCCCACCCCTCCCAGATCACCACCAAAATGTAATCATTTCCAGATCTCCCCCTTACTAACCTACCCTGAAAATTTGATCAAAATCTGCCCACAAGTTTTTGAGTTATCTTGTACACAACAGTTGTGCGCCTTAGCAAACTACTTTCATCAGTTGTTCGGCAGTGTCTGTGGCTGCTACGTTCAGGTGCACAACTGTTAGCAGTGACACCATGCATCGATCGCTATTGAGAGAAAGCAGTACCAAACAATTACGAGGTGTGAGTTTCTGTTCGGTGACGGTTTTGTTAAGCAAATAAATAACTCATTCAAACGCATATTGTTTTGAGGAGACGCATTTTTGTGACCCCAGGAAACCTGCTGGAACTACTTTCGCTTTGACAAACACTAGAGCAGAACTTGACTCACAGGACACTGTCGTGGTTACGTCACTGTGAGTGCACCAGAGTAAAGACGCTGATTTTATACAAATTCATGTGAAAAATAGTGAACTATCCCTTTAACATGTGATTTGACGATGCCATTGGTAACATATTGTTTTAAGTTGGCAGTCTTAGGGAGTCTTTAAGCTAGTTTTGAACTGTGTTTTGAAAGCCATACATGTGTAATTTGTCACATAACATTTTGTGGTCAACGGTGTCAAAAGCTTTTAAGTTGATATACTATTGATTCCATTAATAATACATGATAGATTTCTTCTTTTTCCCACTGGGTTTGGAAGTTTTTTCTTGCCGAGAAGGAGGGTCTAAGGACAGGGGATGCCTGGGACTTTTCATGTATTTCTGTAGATGATTATGTTTTTGTAAAGCCCTCTGAGATGACTTTGTTGTGATTTAGGGCTTTATAAATAAAATTGAATTGAATACATAAAATATCATAGTGACCATTGACGTTAAATGACAATTTCTGACAGTGACGGTAAATTTCCATCACAAACATCATCACCATCATTTTAGATCATTATAATGCACAATATGGTCTTTTTTGTTAATTTAACTGTCATACATATAATATAATTTAATTAATAAAATAAGTGTTGCATACATGATCTATTTATTATCCTTGCTCTACACAAATAAACAAATAAATATATAAATGTTCTGAGCTACCCAATCCATCAATTTGTGATTACGAAGCTGAAAATAAATGATTTCACTTAAGAGTAAACTCAAGACTCGGCTCATTATCAGAACTAATAATTTATAAACGCATTAACAAGAGCACAAATAATATAATATAATTACTGCTGCTAATCATCCCACTTCCTTCCAAACTGTCTTTCTTTAGCAGTGAAATCCGCTTACAGAGCTGCCGCATGTATGTATATGATAAAATAAATAAAATCTACTTGTATTTACTTTGCCTCACATCATGCACAGGCTTGTTCTTGTTCTTGTTTATACTTAGAGGCTTATTCTAAATCACTTACTTAACACAGGACCAGTCTTTTCTTGTTATCTACCCTCAGTCTTCTGTGAGGTGAATCTTAAACAGCCACGTGTGATAGAAGATAGACTGTAGAGTGCAGTCAGAAAGATTTATTACAGGTTGGGCAGAAAGCTTGACTAGATATCCAGATTGCTTTAATTTGTATAAGTGTGCAGCCAAAAAAAAACCCAAAACAGCTTAGTCTATAAGTGAAGCCTTCAGTCCGAGGTGAAAAGTTAATTGTTAAAACTGGCCCGACTGAACATAAGAGTCCAGCAAACATTACTGAAAGCGTGTAAAAAAAACAAAAACAAAACACGCCTTGTTTATCAGCTGTCAGAAAGTCCAAGCTGGAAAAAAAAAAAAAAACACGAGACATTGCATTCTGATTTGGATTTAAAGTGTGTTTATTGATCGCTCCCCCTTCTTATGTCAGTGAATGATATAGCAGCATTTTGAAGATCTCTGCAATTGATCTAGTCCTACTTTAGATAGCAAGCACCTGAATTACTTATTCATTACTCAAGTGCTTGACTGACAACAGTTTGAAGTACTGACTAATTCACTTTGCCAAAAAATCTATTGGGCACAAACTGACATTTTCAGGATGAGCGGTCTCTGCAAGTCTTTTGAATCAAATTGAATGAAAGGGAGAAAAAAAGTAGTGTTTTTCCTGCCTGTTAATTAGTTCTTATAACAGGAATGTGGGAAAGGAAGTGTGTCCTCTATCACACCCCAGTTAATCCCTTGAATATTAGGGGGGGCGGGGGTACCTCAACGGGCCCCTCATAGGCTCACATGAATACCAAAGATGGACTTTTTTTGAAGTGAAAAAGAAAGCCTCACCTATCTAATTTCCTGTTTTGTGTGATAGTGGTTTTCTCTATTGAAAGACATTCACATCATAGGACGAGCCTACACTCTCCTTTTCTTCCCGCTCACTCCACGCACGCACATGCACGGAAAATGAAACAAAAGGAACTTAAAAAAAAAATAAAAAATAGAAGAAAGAAACTGGCTGCTGATGCACAGACCATCAATTCATAAGTGAGTTCCTACGTGCTCGTGTCCTGCATGGGATCAGTTGGCTCACACTTCTCTACAGACTCTGACTTATACGATTGGTAAACCACCCAGTGTGTTGTTCTTTTACCCTTGACTTAAAACAGAGAAGATTGTGTCCTGAAGACAAATGAGGCCGACTGCTGGCACAGAATGAAAGGTATCGTTTAATCTTGGCCTCGGATACAATCTAAGTGGGTTAATTAGGGCAAAACACCACTCCTTCCACCACGGGGAAGATGTTGTGTTGATATATATCACAACAAGGGCACAATCTGAGATGCATGGTTAAGGGGATGATTTACATAGAGACTTCAAATTATAATCTCCAAAGAGTGGAGGCAATATTGCCAGCTGTTTGAAGACCAAGCATTTAGATGCCATCAGCTGCACTCGGGTCACCCCATGTGGCCACAGATTTAACTGGATGGAAGCTTACGTCTCATTTAACAAAATAAAATTAAGAGTTTGGTTCCAAAATGCAATAAAAGCCAAATATGAAAATGTGATGTTATTGCCAGAAAATTCCCCTTCATCATTTGTTCATTTACATACTCAGGGTTTGCCCCACTGCATTACTGTATAAGCCTGGAGGGGCCACCAGAGCTTGCTTGGAGGAGGTATGGGGTCACAGGTCAGCACAGGACATAGGTGAGTCACTTAGTGCAGATCCTGTTGTCTATGGCTCCTTATGCAGATACTGCTGAGAGAGTTACCACCCCCCATAGATGATGCTAAAACTAAGTATGGCCAAGCTATGTCTCATGTTCAATCTTCTACAGCAAATAAAAATCACATATAATAAATGCTGTCAATACTGTAACAAACATGAAACAGCTTGAGGTGTCCACTCTGTCATGATTACCTCCGCCAAGGAGGTTATGTTTTTGCTGCCGTTTATCTGTTTGTTTGTCTGTTTGTTTGTCTGTGTTCAAGATAACTCAAAAATTTATGGACGGATTTTAATGAAATTTTCAGGATATGTTGTAAATGTGAACAGGAAGAACTGATTTCATTTTGGGGGTGATCGTGGTGGTGGTGGGGGGGGGGGGGGTCTACCTTGGCGGAGGTCTGTGCTCTGAGTGCTTTTCTAGTTTGACACAATGTCTAGTGACAAACCTGGCTGTCAGTCTGTGAAATGTAATTTTTGACAGCACTAATATTTATGTCTGTTGTGGTTTTTTAGCTGATGGAATAATAACTGGTCCACATTCTGACACAGCAGCCAGTGGTAATGGACCTTAAAGCTGAAAACCACTTGGAATAAAATGGAAAAAAATAGATAACGGAGTCTATTCTGGGCTGCTATAGAAAAAAGTTAATGTAACCACTCTGAATGATGACCTGTTGCTCCTGCTGAAATAAACAGTTCATTCTAAAGGTAGAAAAAAGTGATTCACTTTTATAGGAATTAGATCTTTAGACATAAGAAATGTTTTCACATTGGACCTTCAGGCAAGTCAGTAAGTAACAATAGTAAAAAAAAAAAAAAATTCTTCATTCTTTCAAAGAATGCATTGGTTAGTTTGCTTTTACTGTAACCTTGACTATCAAATACATTTGTACACCAAAGGTACTGATAAATCTGAATATGTATAGTTGAACTCAAGGGTCAGGAACAGTTGCTGTCTGCTGTTTATTGAAAAGATTCATGTAAATCAGCCTCATTCATAAACCAGCAGTAATGACATTCACCAGTGAAGGAAGTACTGGACACCGCAGCATCAAATAAATCACCTATCTTCACATTTTTCACCTACAAAGTTACACAACAGGCGACACCAGGAGGCAGAGAAACCAGACGGATCAGAGAAAATGACAGCTTATTTATCATGTCAATCTTTGATGTAGCTCGCATATATCTTCTAGTATTAAAAAAAAAAAAAGCTTTTCCTCTGGGCTTTAGTCTTTGATCCAAATTCAAATGCAGTTTTAGTTCACAGACAGTTCCTTCCAGGGTGAAGATACGTAGATACTGTTTACTGATTTCATACGAGCATTTCTGCATATTTCAGAATTGGGATCGATAACGTCCAACCTCAGGTGGCTGCAAGACCCAGACCCAGACATAAGAATATAACAGTAATATTTATCGTAAACACAGACTAATTCCTATTGACAAAACTTAACAGAAAAACAGGAATAGGGAGTCCTTGGTCACAATCGAGGTTAAGTTGTGGAACAGGTAAACAGCTGGATTGATCCAGGGCATCTGTGGCTCAGTGGGCAGAGCAGGTTGTCCAATAACTGAAGGGTTGGCATTTTGAATCCTGCTCTGTCCTAGTAATGTGCTGTTGTGTCCATGAGCAAGACACTTGTTTTGCCTCCGCTGCTCACACTGGTGTATGGATGTTTGGTGGTGGTCAGAGGTAGAGCTGCAAATAAATGACAGGGTGGGTTCATGCATAGTTAATCTCACCCAAGGGTGGGATTATTTTAATCCCTTTTGTGTCTGTGTGTGTCCACAGAGACATATCATGCTCTAACTCAATGAATACTTGAGATATTACCATGGAATTACATGGTCATATACATATAGTTAATGCACATCAGGTGCAATATTTTATTTGAGTAAAGGTCAAAGGTCAAATGTCAAGGTCACATTTAACGAAAAGTTCAAAATCATATTATCAGTTATAACTCAAGAACAGAGGGTCACAGTACTTCCAGATTGGTATCAAACGATGCGGAATAAGGATTTCTCCAATTTTCATAATAGTAACACTGCTTGTGTGTGTCAAGCATAGACATATCACGTTATAACTTAATAAATACTGGATATATTATCATAATATTACATGCACTGATACATATATAACGAAATTATCGATATTGCAAAAGGTCGCATCTAGCAGAAAGTTCAAAATCACATTATTGACTCTAATTCTAGAATGGGTTGTCATAGAAACTTGAGATTGGCATAAAACAGGGGTGAGATTAGACATTCTCTGAATACTAGTTTTTATTATTTGAATCAGATAGGGCTTGGGCTTTATTTTATTACATGTACCGTAAATAACCAATCATGTGATCCCTTTTGATCTGTACGAGATACATGTAACATGGATGTTGCAGAGGTGAAACAGAGACTAGCCTGTGGTGACTTCATGTTGGGGCACATACATATCCCATATGCGCACATTTGAAAAATGTTGGTCTGCGGGGTGTGGGCTCTACAGAACTGTCAATCAAAACGAGCCAGGTCGGGCTCGGGTCTAGTTCTATCGGGCCCAGGCCGGTTTGGGTCTGAATATTAAGGCCCGTCTCATGGTCGAGTCAGAGGGGTCGTAGGCACAAAATGGCAGCCGTGCTTCTGTCAGTCTTCCCCAGGGCAACTACAAATGTAGTTGACCACCACTAGAGCGTGCATGTGAGAGTGAATGAATAATGGATATACTGTGCACTTTGAGTATGTGTGAACATAGAACAGAGCTATATAGATGTAATCCATTATAATTATTATCATGATGATGATCCAAACTGGTCTCAACCATCAGAGTACCAACTGAAATAAAGTGTAGGTTAAGTCAAACACATGCAATGATTTTTTTTTTTATTGATAAAAAAACAACTAGAAAATCACCCAAAAAGCATTTGTCTCTAACTTGCGAACACACTCTCCATTTTCACAAATACTGTTATATTTGATTTAGGTTTGACAAATAAATCATCCTCTAATTAAGCTAGAATGTTTAATGATGTTTTGCTGGTATGATTTTTTTTTTTTCCCAATTAAGGCATCAATTTAAATGTTTTCTTAATAGATGACATTATTTCATGAGGGGAAAAATGATTATCTTATTACTTATTGCACCATTATTACATAAAGCAGTGCTACAAAGAATAATCACAATTATGTATTACACCTAAATGATATAGTGCACCTTCTCCTTCAAGGTAAAAAATAATTAGGATTTATAAAAAAAAAAGTAATCAATACTACAAATTAATTTTAAAAGTTATGAGCAATTCCATTCTTTAAAAACATTCATTTATTTTCAAGGCTAAAAAAAGAAGAAAGAAATTATCCTGTAGTAATAAGATCAAATACATGATGGAAGCAACAGAAAATTTATTTATGGGAGACTTTGGATTTAATTTATGCAGTGTTGGGTGTAGCTGAAGAAACACTAATACAACAGGATTTATAATGTATTTATGCAGAGATAGATGGTCATTCTTCTACTATATAGATGAACAGCAGTGTCAGAAGGTCATGGCTACATACCAACTAGGGATGGTAACGCATCAACGTTGTCCGGTCATAATTTTCTGTCATCGGTTAAAAAAAAAGAAGCCATCCTGCATCTGTCATTCTACTGGACAAACTGGAGTCATCTCTTATAACGAATTGCTGAAGCAATTTGGTTAAAATGTTTTTTGTTTTTTAAAGACGCATTTCCAAACCATGAAACAAGACAGAAAGATAAAAAATGATTCAATAAAAGCATGATAAAACAAGGTCTGTATGGTCCTGTCGATGTTAAAAATAGACAATTTCCTCAAACAAAACAAGTGCTCGTGTCCATTTTTTTTGTACACAGCTTTGCAGTTTGCCTCAAAGTTCAGTTTATTGTCGATGACAGTACCAAGATATTTGTATGTGTCCACACACTCCCGAACATGCTAAGAAGTTTACCAAACTCTCAATCTCACTCCAAGTGACTAAATCCATTGAATTCTTTATCTTCAGTGTTGCTTCTGAACAACTCCAGAGGTAGATGAAACAGTTTTTTGGTTGTTGTCTGACTCAACATTTGTTCTGATTCCAATTTTTCTGGCCTTTTGGAATTCCATCAGGATGGTTTTAGTTGTGACTGAAGTCCGTACTTTCTTTATCCATCCTATAACTTGCAGGAAAGTTGAATGGTGCATCCACCTGCCCTGAAGCTGCTCTCTCCATCTATCAACCACTGCTCCCACAGGTAACACAAGAAGAATGCCTTAAAGCTCTGGTTCATGTGGATGTCAAGTGTCTGGATTACTTTAGTTAAGCCTCCAGGGATCAGTGTGAAAATAAGCAACATGTGAAATTACTGTATATATTTGAATCATTTCAAATATGAGTAAATGGGTGATTGTCACGAAATGTGAAACTATTGGAGTAATGAGAAAGTGCATTGCAGTAATGCCATGGCTCAGCTCAATAATGCTAACTGTAGCATTAGGTATTATGACCTAGCTAAATAATGACCTTTGTCACATTCTGAAAAATAGTACTTTTATTACCAGACACAATTTTTTTTAAATTATGAAATGATAACTAATTTGGGTAATGGGAATCAGTTTTGTCATGTTCTTGTAGTTATGAGACAAACTATACAAATTTACAGGAGCATAAAATAAAGGTGACTCAGCTTGTAGCCATATTGGATCTTCTGTTAGTACAGATGCATTGTGGGTAGTTTCAGCTCATATTCAAATTCCTATAGCTTTTCAAAGCAGTTCTCAAATATATTGCAGTAATGACAATAACAAATCATGCGCATGATCTTTTCTTGATTTATTATGAATATTCATGAATAAAATAACCAAAAAACAACACTGAATGAAACCTTTGAAATATATCAATGCATTTGTAGTTGTATTTATTTTTTTATTTATTTATTATGTTTTCTCCTCATTCAAAGACCAGAAATTATGGCATTTGGGTAATGTATAAATAGTGGAAAATAAAAATGGAATGTTTTAAAATGACCTAATTTGAAAGGAGAAAAAAAAGTACATTTTCCTCTGCAGTAAAATAATTCTATATGTATGATTTATTTCATATTTAACCACTAAAATCTCATTGATTTTACCCATAAGTCGCACCCCAGCCAAACTACCAAATAATACACTTAGGTATAGTCTGTCTGCCGCCATATACCCTGGACTACACCACTGCTGATATAATATGACAAATGAAGGACATTCCACTGGCTACACTCAAACTGTTCACTCCTACAGGGATGATGAGGACACACTGGAGACACGAGACAATAAAAATCAATCTGCATTCATTTATAATTTAAGAGTCCAGATGTGTCAGAGAGAATTATCCTCATGATAAACTTGACTGTAGAGATGGTGAAGGTGAATGTTGTGATAATGTGGTCCAACAATGAACCACGTCAGCAACTCGTCCAGTTAAACTTGAGGAATTCTAATTAATAAGATTCTAATTCTATTCATGCTGCTATTGATTAGTTGATTAACTGTGTAAAAAAAAACGTAGCATGCACATCATGTTTAAAGCATCAACTGTTTTATTATCTCTGAATGGGAGGAACCTGCCAACTGGGAACTGATGCATTTGTGATGGATAGGTTAAGCTGTAGCAACTGTCTGACAGTATCTACAACAGATACGTGTAGAATATTTGCACAGCATTGATTTTCATTTAGGTGTTCTTAATCAAACTCCATGAGACCCTGCCAATTGAAGACAGATCTATTGTCTAAAAATAAGTTCTTATATCCCACTGAAACATTACTTTTTAGGTGATTATGTTGTATTTTAACAGGATAATGTTCACTCTTTTCAATTGGAGTATTTTTTGTGCTTAATTCAAGCAAAAAAATAAATAAAATCCAATCCATTGTGAGAACATAAGCTGTGATGGCCGAGTGGTTAAGGCGTTAGATTCGAAATCTGATGGGGTTTCCCTGCGCAGGTTCAACCCCTGCTCACAGTGATATGTTGATTACTTTATAATCTCTGGAAACAAATCTTACTGACCATGATTTTCACGTGTTTCATCAATAGATGTTTTTGCTTAATCTCTATGCTAAGGAACAGTTCACATCATGTTTTCATCAGGGTTTGTCAGCAAGATAACTCAATTTTTACCCAATTCAAGCAAGAAATCCATCAATTGTTGCTAGACTCTTTGGATTATTTTACCATCATCTGGCAAATGGAAAAATGCCTAGAGTAATCAATATACTGCTGTGAGCAGGGCTTGAACCTGCACACCTACACACAATGCCTTAACCACTCTGCTATCACAGCTTGCTTTTAAGTATTAGATAGGATTATTCTTTTGCTTGAATTAAGCAAAAAAAATTTTTTAATATGCCAATGAAATATGATTTTCCAGATCTATTGTCTAAAAATAAGTTCTTATATCTCACTGAAACTTTAATCTTTAGGTGATTATATCGTATTTTAAGAGTGATGTAATATTTTTTTTACTAGAAATGAGAATAATGTAGCCTGGCAAGCCCGACTATGATATGAATTCATAGTCTGGATACGATCCATAGGCATGAGTTTAAGCGTACGGGTGGGATCAATAGCTGTCTTTCAAACTGCTCTGCACTTAATAGGCCAGGGCTATGACCAATCAGAGCAACGAACAATGTGACGTATACAGAGCAACGAAAACAAGTCTAAACTAGCATCTATCTGGTTGTTTTAACATCCTATAAGCTAGGCTAATTAACATAAACACCGGTAACAGTGTAGGAAAATGATCCAACTGGGTCCCTTTACATGCTGCTTATCCAACCATAGACTGTATATAAATTCATACTTCTTCAATCCTGTCATCATTGTGCTAAGCCGCACCCTACAATCTCTCTACATAAATAGAGCGTTGTGATTAGACCAGTAATAATCCTGGCTGAGGCTCTATGAAGCGTCGCCAGACCAACGATTCAGGCAAAAATATTTGTAGCCACTAGAAGCTGGCTAGTTTACTAGGCTATGAAAAATGCACTTGGTAAAATGTACATTTTCCAGTCTAGAAGAGAAACTGCAAAAAATATATTAATCTCATCATGCTAGCACTCATCCAATACACCAATTGATACCCACCTAGTATCAATACTATTGATAGATAAACCTACAGTATATCAGCATCTGGTATAGTAGCTTTACCTGACATTAAAAGTGAGTAAAAAAAAATAGTAAAATCTTGTTGTTATATAATATATGTTTAAAGCTCCATGTTCTATCACAGTTCAAATCACCTCACTTATATTATCTGTTGAATTGTATTAACCTTTTGCTAATTTGGCAACAACCCTTCAGCAGATGGTCTATTTTTTTCTGTATTTGTAAGTTGCTATTTCTCGGATGGTGACATTAACAACAGACTGTGAACACATGCGTTTTACACAACAAACCAATATAACACTAACCTAACGAGGTTTACAGTAAGCGACGGTGTTACATACACTTTTCTGCATCTTGTCATATCATTTTTCCTGTTTAAGTAAATGAAACCTAAGTAGAACTATTAGTGTCAGGTCAGTGACTGTTTAATGCCAGTAATGCAAATTGAGTATATAATTTAATAACATTTGACAAGATGATGTACTGTATGCATACAGCCATGGTAATTAAGTTTTTTCATTACAGTCAAAGTCCATAAAAGACAGAACATAGAATGCTGTGCTGGTTTTTAGTTTGTATTTAATTAGCTATCACGCCGTACACAAGCCACATTTAGTTTGAAGTTTATTAGGTTTTCAAAACTGCTTTGTCCACATCCACGATAATCAGCACGGATCAGCCTACACTTTGAAGACTGGTAATTCTAATGATGTGCTAAAGCATCGCAGGTCACCACTGGAGCACATTAAGTCACTTGTTATTCATTAAAAACACTTTAATGAGACCCTGATGAATTGTCTTAACTGGAACACAAGCTATTTGGAATAGCTAATAAGATTTAGTAGCGTAGATGTAGCAGGCTGGCTGTTATAGAAACGGCAGTGTAAACATTGTGATACGCTCTATAACATAACGAGGTAAGCTGTTAGCTGCTGTTCTTTGAAACATCTGAGGTTTTATGAAGTAGAGTGAACATGCAAAAGGCGCAACATCAAAGAGCTGGTATTTTTACCATTAAAGGAAAAGGTCGACACAAAAAAACCCAAAGAAACCCAAATTAAAATATGATCACGACAACAACAGATTTTGTGAAATAATGTGTGAATATAAATATTGTGAGGATTCCATCAGATGTGACCTTTCCAGATGCTTTCAGAGGGACTGGAACACATCCTTTTGACAGAACTATACCTTATACGCAGCTGATGCACTCTGAGTTTCCAATGCTGCCATTACAGAAGGTTTTAAAGATGACTGAAAGGGAGGGATTGATAGATTTAGTGCTTCCTGAGTGCACCAGAACAACACCCAGCACCCCCCCCCCATGCGGACGTATGACTCCTTCAAGACTAAAGTGGGCCACAAGAGACAAAAAGTTGTCATTAAATTTCAAATTTAATGACAATGTAATAATGTTTAATGTATTTAACATTTTAGTAGGCTGCATTTTTATTGTTTTTATACAGTGTGCTTTTATATTTAGCGTTCGTATATTTTTTTTGTATACTGGGAGGAGCATCCTAAACTAACCTCATTGTACCATAGTGCACTATGACAATAAAGTCTATTCTATTCTATTTTCAAATGAGGTGAAATTATGGAATGGAATGCTGTAAATATAAATGTAAATATATGCAATTTATTAATGGTTTTCAAAACATTGGTTTGGAAAGGTATTTTATTTAATCTTCCTATATTTATTTTAAACATTTAGAATAAAATAAACAATATAACAGAAAATAACTTGGCAATTGTGTCAAAAACAAATCATAATTGACATGAAACTGATCTATTCCACAAAATAAGTGTAGTTCTCACTGACTGTTGACTGTCCATAAATAATCCTAATGATTAAGAAAGAAACCATTTACAAAAGAACTTCTGTTCCAAATCACTTGAAAAAAATTCATAAACTGATGGACGCAGTTATGGACTGTGTGCCTGGTTACGGACCCCCCCCCCCACCCACCCACCCAAACCACACTGCATGTGCGCCACATTTATTGTACATTTATCATTATCTATGTACAACTGTCCAATTTATCATAATATCAATTTGAGGTCATATCACCCACCCCTAATGGTGACATGAAGCAAAATATTTAACATAGGGTTAGTTTTTTTTTTTTAGATATTTATGTAAAAATAATTTCATATAATTTTGCTTTTTTATACTTTCCAATATGTCCATCAGATAATTTTTATGTGGGTCATCTACATGTACTAAACAAAGATTGTTTTCACGCATTATTCATAGTCAATATCTGAAAAAAAAAAGTTACTTGTTTGCGTTTAATGATTGACATCTGAACTGTGGGTCGTTCCCTTTGGCAAAGTCTGTCTATGTTGCAGATTTATTTTGTGTATTTTGGCTTTATTTGATAGATGAAGTGTAGAGAGACAGGAAAAGACAGGGGGCGGAGGGGTGACATGCAGGGAATGTCCTCAGGCTTTAACTGAACCTGGGTTTCTGTGATAAGGCTTTGGCCTATGGGATGTGCATTACCAGGAGAGTCACAGGGACACGGCCCCTTTGGCAAAATTTATCTGACAGAAAGTGTACAGAAAGGCCTAAGACATCAGTAAGGGAGTCATCATGCACTTGATGATTTGATAGTGGGACAACTAAGTGGTCACAGACTGAACAGGAACATAGTACTTTATATGAAGACCATATATCGACTAAAACCATCCACTCATTTAAAATAATTTTTTTCTTTCCCAAAAAATGTTCACACCAGAGTGAAAAATGTGTTCTCTGTATCATGTTTAGTTGTTTCAGTATCTCCTTCTTGGACAATAACCTTTTCCATTTGTGTGTAATTACTTTGGGGCTTGATAAATCACTTCGTACTAAATTAATATATTTACATTTTCTCCTCCCACTACATGTAAATGCTCCATATTGCATATTCATTGTGCCAAAAAGTATAATATTAATAATAATTTTGTACATTTGTTGCCTGTGTACTGCAACTTCTTACCGTCATTGTCTTGTAATATATCCAGCAATAGCTAAAAATAAATAAATTAAAGACAGAATGTGGACAATTCCTTAAAAAAATGTGTTCCTTAAAAATACATGAGTGAAAGAAACTTAAAGTGATCCTATGGAATTTTGACATCAGACCTATTTTCTGAGTGAGCCAGAGTGTAGGAAATGTGTAGAGATTCATTTTATTTTTTTTATTTCATGTGGTCTTTAGTGGCTCTTGCTAGGCTAGTAAAAGTGAATGTCTTTTATATTAGCTGGCCACTACTAGCCTAGCAACAACTGCCTCTGATTTTACATAGACTGCATGAAATAAAAAAATGTAAAAAATCTCTACACATTTCCTACACTCTGGCTCACTCAGAAAATAGGTCTGAGTATCACTTGAAGTGTCTTTCACTCATGTATTTTTAAGTCAATCGGCTGATAAACCTGGTTAACTGATAATGGTTTCCCATTAAGTAGACACTGGACAACATCAACATTGGTTTTGTGTCGTGTTTCTAGTCTGATCAATCTTGGGTCAATGTTCCTTTGGCTTTCCTACATCAAGTCTTTGGTGAAAAATTTAGCTCTATGGGTCTACAGTTGACAAAATAATGTTCCGTGAATTTAAACTTTTGAGCGCTCCCTTGTGGCCAAGGTTTATGGTATCTTTATGATCCTCGAAGGGTAATTTATTCTGCAGCCAACAGTACAGAACATTCACAAACACAAACATAAACACAAATAACCAATACAATAAAAACAGTAATTGTAATAAAAGTACCACATTAAAAGGTTTCATTGAGAAGCTGGATGGCAGATGGAATAAAATAGTTTTTGAACCTATTAGATCTACACATGGGTTGGCTATAACACCGACATGAGGGGAGGAGTCTGAATTCACCAGGCAGTGGGTGACTGAAATCAGAAGTGATCCCCCTTGCCTTTTTCAGGGACCTACTTTTGTACAGGGAAATCTACAAATGGTGAATCATCCAAAATCTAATCAGTTTTTGCTCTCTGTGATATTCATTGATATATAAAATGTTGAATTTCTAAACTAAATATCTTTGAAGTTATTACATGAGCATGAATGCTGGCACAAGCAATGCTTTTTTTTAGTCCATAAATAATAGAATAGAATATCCTTTATTACCTCCGCCAAGGACGTATTCAATTCACGTCTGTTTGTCTGTTTGTCTATCTGAATGTCAGCAGGATTACGCAAAAAGTTCTGAACGGATATTGATCAAATTTTCAGGATGTGTTGGAGGTGTCACAACGAAGGAATGATTACATTTTGGTGGTGATCTGGAAGAGATCCTTGATTCTGGATCACTTTACAAAGGAATTCTCCATTTATTGCAATCTAAAATTTCAAAGTGATCCAGAATCCAGGATCTCTTCCGGATCACCACCAAAATGTTATAATTTGTTCCTTGTGACACTTCCAACACATCCTGAAAATGTTATCAAAATCCATTCAGAGCTTCTTGCGTAATCTTGCTGAAAGCCACACAGACAAATAAATAAACAGACAAACAAACAAACACCTCTTTGGCGAACGTCTCTTCATTCAAAGGGGGGAGGTCTGCCTTGGCAGAGGTTTGTGCTCTCAGAGTGCTTTTCGAGTTGTCATTGGTTTCACAACGAAATTTTAAATTGACACTTGTGTATTTGCATGAAAAAAAAAAAAAAACATTGCACAATAAAACAGTCACAGTATTATGATGGTAGAGTGAATGTTGCATCGATATTGCACACAGTGTGTGATGACAGTGAAATTGCACAGGTTTGATATAAATGAGGCGGTAAAAGAATTAAAATAAGGATATTGCACCAGGCTGGAGAGTGTTTTTGGGGTCTTATTTTAGAGTGTTTGTGGGGAATGGTCGAAGAACATATATGACGCTCCACCTGGTGGCAACATTTTGAAATGGACAGCGATGATGTCATGACACAAGGCATCCAAAGGTCATGACCTTTCATTTGCACTTGATTTGAAATCAATCCAACAAATAGTAGCAGAAAGAGCATGTAGGGATTTTAAACTTATGAGCAATAGTTTATGGGCAATCGTCCAAAAGCGAATCAATTTGTCTTCATGATTTTCATTGATGTGGAAAATATGGTATTTGTAGTAGTTGGACCAAAAACATACTGTAATGTCCTTGAAACTCTGTTCAGTGATGTAAATATAAGAGATTTGGATAAATATATAATTAAAATGAAATATTCCGTACATATAATAAGCAGTTATTTGTCTGTAGTTTAGTTTCCAGTTTGACCAGTGGGTAGTTTTATCTGTGACCTGGTTTCTTTGCATATTAATTGAGTTTCCATCTTCTTCATCCTCCCAAGCAGGGGGATTTCACAGATAAGTCTGTTTGTAGTACACTGATAATTGGTGCAATGTGTTTCACAGACCATCAGCCAAGTAATTCAGGCTAATTAGACATGTCTCATACCAACTGAGAGAAGAGGAAGTGAACTTTAAGAGTGTCTGAGCTGTTGTTAAAGGTGAACAGAGACGGAGAGAACAGGGTATAGAGGAAGACTCCGTGATGAGTCATGAGACACTCACACCTTGACAGTAATTTAGAGAGAGAGGAGGGAGTCGGGAGTGAAGCCAGGTTCAGCATTTCATGATTTACCATCGTTGAAATAAAAATATGGCAATGTACCGTCTGTAAATAGAGCTACAGTGTCACTCAGAAGGATGGATGTGAGTCATTTTCCACAACAAAACAGTTCAGGAGTCACTGGAGACTTTTCTATACGGCAAAATTGTTCAATAAAACCTCAAATAGATTTATAACTAACACACCACAGCCATAGGAATGTGCAACATATGATCACTTTTTTTATTATTATTATTTTACTTTATTTTGATTTATTCACATGCTCATGTCACAGAGAGAAAAATTACAGTCATCTTTTTTTCTGAAATCCAGGTTGGTACTGTAAATTTGAAGGCAGATGTTCTATAAAATTTATACTTGTGTGTGTCTAGGTTGTGTATAAACCATGATATTTATGTCTTGGGAGTTGCACTTTGTGACGCATGCTCGGAATAGTTTTTATAGTAAAAGTTTTCACCAAGTAAATAAGTAATTTTGTTGCCTATATTGAATATAGTGAGCTAGTTTTTACCTTAAACTTTTTATCGGGGAAGTGACCATTGTTGGTGATTTCCATAGAGACTATTTGATTGTTTGTCAATGTACACCAAGATCTCTGGTTTACATATATGTAATGTCTAATACTAAACCTAACACTAATCCCAATGCTAACAGTCAGCCTAAACCTAATGCTAACCCAAAACCTAACCCCAATGCTAACAGTAACGCTAACAGCAATGCTAACAGCACTTCATCCTAGTGCTAATCCTACACCTAATCCTATTGCCAACCTTAAACCTAACCCTAATGCTAAACCAAAATTTAAACCTAACGTTAATGCTAACTCATGCTAACCATAAAACTTACCATACTTAGCAAACTACCTGTAATGTGAAGCACAAACTTTACCCTTACAGTAACCTAAAGCCTAAACCTAATTCTAACCCTAAAGCTAACCCATGTTATCTGTATACAATTCATAATGTCATGTTGGACATTTTTAAGATGTAAATGGTGAAGAAGTGATTTTTAAATTTTTTTTAATCATGAGTTTCTAACCTTATAACAGTTGTTTTACTTTACTTACTTTATAATCAAGTGCTGCTCAAAAATGTTAAAGCAAGAGAAAAGGAGACTGTTGTCATGCCAACCCACAAGGAGGGAGATGATGTCCAACAACACACTCTGATCAAAATGTTAAATATCTGAGTATTTTAGTCAGTGCCTTATAAAAGGGTTCAATGAGAAGTAAAATAAATGAGGAAAAATTCTAATAAGAAAATGAGTTTCAGGTCTTGCTATCCAGTGTAAAAGTCCTGTGTCAGAGCCGTTCATCTATCACACTTTCGTCTCCGTGCAGCCTTAGTAACATACAACATTATGTATTTTGGTGTGCATTTGTGGGTGTAAATAGACAAATAGCTGCTGCTTGGCCAGTCGAGCCCAAACCAACAGTCAGCAGTTACTTTAATTAAAGCCGCAAACGACAGAGATCAGGGAAGAACATGTGTAGAATATAAAAGTAAATGATGCCACACTATTTCATGCAGCTATGGAAGAATAGAAACAGCATGTGGAGATAATAAATGTGACTCTATGGGGATTCATTGATCATGATTGGCCATTTCAGCTGTCAATCACTTGTTTTTTCATCTCTTTCAGAAAAAGAGACAATCTACCTCCATTACTTGTTCTCACTTTGAGCTCAATACATACCGACAGTTTGTGAGATTGTCCTTTAAAGGGTTCTCTGTGGTATTGATATTTCAAATTCTCAACAGCGGGGGAGAGTCTTGTACAAGAAGATATTTAGTATGACCAAAACCACCAACAAATCAACATTCCATAAGTTTTCAGCTTCAAACTAAAAGTCATTGGTGGTTATTTTTAACAGACAATCATAATAACGCTAAGTGATAGTTTACATTATAGCCCCGTTAGCTTAGCACTGTTTTAGACAGAAAACTGACAGTTGGTTTGAATTAAGCTAAAAGACAAAAAAGGACGAAAACGACACCAACAAAGAAAGAAGAAATTTTGAATTAGGCAAAAATAAATAAATTTTTTAAAAAAATCTGCCAATGGAACTATTGAAAATGATCATGGTCAGATTTCTTGAAATAATTATTTTCCAGATCTGTTGTTTAAAAGTCAGTTCTTACATCTTAATTACAAGTTACTGTCTTATTTTAAGTGTGAGATATTTTGACTAGAAATGAGAAAAATATACTTGGTAAGATTTAGATGTTTGCTGAATTGTTTTGTGTTCTTATTAGAGGTCGACTGAATTGATCCTTCAGCTGAATTTAGCTATTCTTTAATGATAATGATAATGAATGTGCTTTATTCAGTCAATCAGACAATGGAGTGATGACATAACATTCTCAACCAATAGACATACTGGATGACAAAAAAGAATATAATAGTAACACATTATAATACTGTCTTTGTAACCCTTGTCATTACCACCGTCTGAGACTGAAGGGGTTTAGGCTGAAATTAAACTTATTACGCCTACCCCTTTTACTAAAAAGTAAAGCTTCCACATTTAGGATAGTGAACATAAAAAAAAGATTACAATAGATTCTTTGCATTAATTTTCAGTTCAATAACGTAAGTATAGCCAAGTGCCTTATGCACTTTAATTGCTTTTCAGCTGTTCTTGTTTTTGATCATTTTCAACTGTTAATTTTTTTTTTTTTTTTACATTTTCTTAAATATTTTCAGTGTTCTGCAGGTTTTGATACTTTCATCAAGTTTATTCCACAGTGTTACGCCAGCTATGGAAATACAGTTAAGTTTTTTTTATTTGTCCTTGCCTTGTTTTGCTTAAAAAGATACATTCCTCTTAGATTGTATTGATTCTCTCTACATTTAAACAGTGTTTGAATTTGTTTTGGAAGGCTATTGTTATGATTAATCGGCCACTGCAGATTAATCAATCTGCAGTGGCCGATTTTTAAGTCAGGCACATCTGAGGCAGCTACTTAATATGAACCATGATGCTTCAATCCTTACATTCCAATGTCCTAAAGTCGTATATTTATTGTCATGATCGGTTTTAATCTGTGATTTGGCTTGGCTTCTTTGTACTCCATTTCAGATGTGAAGTGTTTTTGAGCCACATTGAAGTAGTTCGATATTGTTTTCTTAGCCTTACCTTGCCTTTGTTATTGTCTTCGATACTTCAGAATGTTCTGTTTACTCTTGTGGTTTCTCTATGCCTTTCTTTCACCTTTTATATTTTGTTTCTACTTGCATTCACAATAAACTTCAAAGTTGAAAAGCTCAGGAGTATCAGTATCTGTACATGCAGCATGAGTGACTGAATTATGAATTTTATTGATTTTATTTTAACAGACAAGCTCAAGTTGTCATAAACAGAATTTTTTAATGTCATAAATAATCTCAAATGGAAAAACGCCAGGGCACTGAAGCATTAAACTGAGAGTTAAAACAAATAACTGAATGTAAACCCAATTGTGGTAAAAGAGGCTTTTATTTTATTTTTTTATGTTCTAATAAAACTACTTTGAGTCTGTAAAAATGCCAAAATACAATTTTAACCATTTGTAACCTTATGTATGTATCGTTCCCTCTGTTTAAAAATGACAGCTTCGACAGGAAAAAGTTAATTATAATAATACATTTTATTATTAGGCACCTTTCTTGGCACTCAAGGTCACTGTACAGTAAACAGAACAATATAACAGTAAAAAACTAAAAGCAGGTTAAAAATTGGACAGTACAATTGTGGTTTCTAAGAGGAAGCGGTCCTAAACAGAATGGTGTGCAGCACTTTTTTTTTGTTTGAATATACTATAAAAATAAAGTGAAATGATTGGATTGACGTTCTTCTATCTCACTGAAAAGTTCCTCTTTAGGTTATTATGTCTTATTGTAAGTGTGATGAGATATTTGAACTAGAAATGAGAAAAATACACTTGGTTAGATTTAGATTTTTTCCCAGTGTATAGCCTATATAAGCTGTAAGAAGTGCTCATGCAGAATATTGCTTTAAGTCAGTTGCGTTTACATTCATGTGTTTTTCAGAGGTGACCTCGAGGCAGCATGGTTCCAAAGAGAATGAGAGAACAGACCTTAATACTTGACGACTCTGCAAGAACCCTTCTCACTGAACCGTCCTTGAGTTTGACACTAAATCCCTACCAGCTTCAGGACTAATAGCCTATATCTGACAATGACCTTTGACCTCCCCACAGATTCAGAAACTCCATGTTTTTAAGCTCCAAAAAACTATCTACTTTTCCTTGGGCTTCATGTTAAAATAGGGAGCTGCAGTCAAGCAAATGAACAGAAACAGGTGCAATTATTACAAGAATCAGTATTTCAGTGTGTGAAAGATTACTATGCATAAAGTTTTTCTTTTTTTCCCATTTGCGGAGGCAAAATTCACACTATTTAGTATTCATATTTAAAATAATAATGACAGACCCTGAGTGAAAGTAAAAAATTATCAAGTCCATTTCTGGTTCTAATCCATTCACCTCACTGCTGAAATAATAATTGCAGCAGCCAGAACAGTGGATCAATATGTTAATGTTATATAAAAAAAACACATTTACCCTTATATATATATAAAATAGGACAGTTGAGAATAACACCCTGAAAGGCTCTTCAAACTCCAATCTGTGTCACAGCAGGACTGTGTTTTCATCTAACCTAGCAGTCAAACATGCGTTTCAGTCTTTGCTATGGAGTTGAACTAAGGTTGAATCTAAAATATCAAAAGTCCATCTGCAAAATTTTAGCAGTCTGGCAGCATTCGGCTATGCTCCAACATCTGTCACAGCCCAGACGCAGATATTTCGCACTCAGCCTCAGCAGCACATCCATTTATTGTTATAATCTCTGCTGTAATCAGCGACACAAATGCCTCCAGCTAATTGATTAAAGTGATCTCTGTATTTTACAGCAACATCATTCGCATCCTTGTAATTCTGCCAGCTGCATTGGCTGCATGTCCGCCTGCATTTACTTAATGTTTAATATTATTAGCAGTCGATTCCTATCAGACGTAAGAGATTTGTTATATTTTAACAGAGGGACTGGGCAATTGGAGAATTCCTGGCTTTTATCCATCACATCAGTGAAAACAATACTGTTGTAAATCACCTTAACCATAACTGTGGCATTTCTAATTCCACTTATTGCAGTTTTCATCCTTCTTCCCATGATATGATTGTCTTTGTATGACTGTGAGTTAAAGTAATGAGCAGATAGACCTTTAGATATTATACAGCTGACTAAATTTGTTCAGCCTATATTTCGACATGTATTCAACACAGTAGAAGCAGGACCATTTTAAGTTACATGACCTTTGGGAATTTTTTTCCTTCTAAATTAATTGAAAAATAAAACACATTGTGATAAGTCAGTGTTTCTCAACCTTTTTTGAACAAAGGCTTACTAACAGCATCATAAGCCTCTTACTGCCCTCCCTTATTCCTGCAAAATTTGGGATGAGGGGAGGGGTGGTGGTGGTACATTATTCAACGGGTGTAGTCATACATACTTTGTTTGGTCCATTTAAAATGGACCAAACTTAATTTCTCTGAAAGGCCTGACTTAGGTGGGAATACTAACTTGTGAATTTGAATCAGACACTCTGGGTGGGTTCACTTCTGGTGTAAATATATTTAAAACAAAATGAGGTACCTTGTGCCTTTTTTGTGCTTAATGAGCCACTGTCAGAGCTAGAAGTAGCTGAGCCACATGGGTAGAACTGGTCTACAAGTAAAATGCTTCTGGAATAAAACTAATGAAATATTACTACATGTGTGTTACTAGCTGCGTTTCCATTACAGTTTTTTGCAAAACAACAGCAATATTCCTATTCCTACGTTTCAAACGTGTGTCCATTGACGGTTGTTCTAGGAAGGAGCGTCGTAGCTCTCGTGAAATATCATCCCGCAAGATTTCACTGCTGGAAGATGACCCCATCTGTTGCGTGGTATCGTTATGGTAACAGCGACTAAGGTTCCCCTGTCAGTTTTCAACAGGAGACGCAGACTATGGGCGATGGTTCATAGGCCAAGTCCTTATTTGTGGCAAAAGGCATGAATCACGGATTTCTTGGAGAGGATAGTGGATCACGCCATTTTCACTCTGAGGGAAGTGATCATGTGACCATGTACGTCACATCCCGTGATGTATAATTGCGGAAAAAGTGTTTACATAGCGCTTTTGCGATATGTTAAAATATGGAAACGTATTTAAAAAACACCTCATGAAACCACCTCAGTTTAGTATTTACAGTTTGCGAATTTCCAAGGGTAATGGAAACACAGCTACTGATAAAGAAAACTCAAGGCTTAAATGCTGGTTGGCTCAGATTTCCAAGATGACTCTGAGGTCAAAATGTGAATTTTTTTTACAATGAACAAGAGAATAGGGTTTAGTCCAAAGGAATTTTGGTCCCAGATCTACTTCAAAACACTGTCTGCACATTATGATCCATTCACTTCAGAGGTTCTTTCAGTGGAATATTTACTAATCCATTGTATACATGTATATAAATGTCAGGTTTTTCACCCTGACATACAATAGTTCAAACAACAAACCAGCATATACGTGTAGGCTTGGGTACCGAACAGTAGTAAGCAGACAAACATTGATCTGAATGTGGAACCTGAACTAAAATGATTAATATCTTAATGTCTATTTTTTAATTTCACAAATTCATCCCACGGGTTGGATTGGACCCTTTCACAGGTCAGATTTGGCCCCCGGGCCTTGTGTTTGACACCTGTGTTTTATACCGACTGATTAATTGTCTTGGGGGCGGGTGTTTTGCAATGGTAAATGGACTGCACTTATATAGTGTTTTTCCACCTTCCTGGTGTTCAAAACGCTTTACATTAGCCCCACATTCACCCATTCACAACCATTAAATGACTAGCAATGGTAGTGGATAAAGCACAAGTTTGTGTTGTCTGCGAAAACAACTGTAATTGCATAATTTTGACTTCAGTTTTCACAAACCTTTAAAGAAAAATAACCACTTGCCTTTGGAGAAATGTAGCACTTTGTTCTTGCATGGAAATATTAATCTAAAAGAAGCTGCAAAAGAAAGTAAATGTATTCTCATTGTGAATCCAGAATGATTCAGCGTTGGACATGGTAACTTTATACCATTTTCCCACTGACTGTATCAACTCAGATCACCTCTGCTCATCACAGTACGTTTCATTTCTTTTATGTATGGGAAGAAACTACTAGGATCTATTGGATATTTGCTTCTAATATCATCTTTACTGAGATTCCAAGTGAGCTAAAGTGATAATAAATGAGCTGAAAAATCATACAAATCCCAGGTTGGTTGATTCTGAATTATTCCTGAGGCCATTATATGTTTGTGTTTTTGTGTTTTGATGAAGACTGAGCCAAAATAGCAGGAAATTGCTGAAAATGTCAGAGCAAATTTTGAAGTACACTCCAGGCTGTATAAAAAGACCACAGATATGAAGTCTGGAGGAGAGAAAAAATGTAAAAAAAAAATATCATGTGGATTATCGGCCCTCAGAGACAGACAGACAGATAGAAACCCACTGCAACCAATAGTTTAAGGGAAATAATAGACAGACAGACAGACAGTGTGTGTATACCAAAACTGAGTCAAGTTGCATTAAGTTGAGGCATACTGAGCTGACATCATCTGCAAATAAGTAGCAAAAGCTGACAGTTCAGTCAAACCACTCATATTGTATTTGAGTGGCAGAAAATCTCTAGATTTTGGCACCCAGGGGCTCATGTCAGTGCACTTCCATTAAAATAATCTTTACATATGGACACAAATACTCCACAGAGGAGCCATTCTATCCAAACAGATAAAGCTGGCTTTGAAACCAGTCCAAAATGTTCAAAACAGAAATGAGATTATAGCTTAATGCAGCCAGTCAAATGTAGTTCATGTAAAAAAAAAAATACACTAACAAACTAGAACATTTGTCTAAATAAACATTAAGACACTGGCACGGCTGAACTAAACAAAAGGAATGAAGTCTGAAGAAGAAAGTTAGTCAGTCCAGACCTAATTCCTCATAACAGACTCCATATTGGCTCAAAGTTGTGCTTGATTCTTTTTTTTTTCTTTGCTTTTTGCTCAATGCAGAAACACACAGGACGGAGAGGGACAGCTGACTGACAGCGTTTCAGACTACAGTAAAACACAAATTTATAAGTTTTATATTTTTCATTATAGTTTAGTTTGAGTTGTATTTTTAAAGGGATAGTTCACTATTTTTCACATGAATTTGTATACAGTCAGCATCTTTACTCTGGTGCACCTACAGTGACTTACCCCCGACAGTGTCCTGTGAGTCGAGTTCTGGTCCGGTTTTGGTCAAAGTAGTCTGGGCAAGTTTCCTGGGGTGATGAAAATAAAACGTGTATTTTCAAAACTATATTCTTTCGAATGAGTGATTTATTTGCTTAACAAAACCATCACAGAGCAAAAACTAACACCTCGTAATTGTGCTAATTAATCAATAGCGATCAATGCGCTAGCGTTGTCATTGCTAAGACCTGTGCACCTGCACGTAGCAGCCACAAACACTGTCTAACTACTGATGAAAGTAGTTTGATAAGGTGCACAGCTGTTGGCAGTGACAATGCGCATTGACACTCCCAACAAATCCTGAATATTTTATCAAAATCCGTTCTGAACTTTTTGCGTAATCCTGCTGACAGACAGACAGACAGACAGACTCAAATATAATACCTCCTTGGTGGACCTGTCTTCATTTGAAGGGGAGAGGTCTGCACCCTCTTTTATAGTTTTAATTGATATTTTGAATTGATAGTTTTTGCTTGCACTTTTAAAAATCTTTGTAATTATTGACACAAATTAAACAACATACAATTACGCTAATTAATTTTTAAGAATAATATTTTTTTAAAACACAGAATAAATAAATTTTCCATGGAAACCTTTATTCGGCATTAATAACGTTTCTATGAAAACAAGTAGGAAATTGTTTTAATCCCAAATTACTTTATTCACTATAAATAATTCTGAATTAAGAAAACATTCAAACGTAACCATTGAGAACAATAAAAAATACAGAGGGAGACTTGAGCCACTGTGGCCAAAGAGTCAGACAACATTAACATTCAATAAACAACCCTGCTCACTGTTTTTTTTCTGCTGCCCAGAGACGGAGACGAAGGATTGCGGGTTAACAAGGGGGTGTATTTTTGTCATTTTCCTAACGAGGGTGATGACATTCCCTTTTACGCCCCCCGAGAATCACCTTCTGCCTATTAGACTAAGACCAAAGACGGGACACAAAACCCCATCAGTGGCCGGCCTACACAGAGGTCATCCCATTTGTGCATTTTCTCATACATCAATTGAAAAGTTTGATTTGATTACAACGACCGTATTACAGATACAGCCTCTGCTCAGAAGTAAATGTTTATTGATCAAGAAAGACTTGAGCATGTAAATTCTGATTTGTATGTGTGCGTTGTCTGGTGCTGGTAGCTGCAGAGTAGAATCCATCACTATTGGCATGTAGACCTGATTACTGGAGAGACTCTGAAAGTCTCATAGACCTATGATAAAGAACTCTGTCCAGGCCTCTTTACAACCACATCACTCAGGGTGTCTGCACAAAGGCAAAGGAACAGTGCATTGCAAAAAAAAAACCCAAACCAAAAAAATAAATAAAAAATTGTTGCAGCCCTCCTCTTGGCACAATTGCTTTAACTTGGATCTGTCCCAGCAGAAGACACAGCGTCTTCTGTTCTGGACCCCAAGAACACATTTAAACACTTGAGTAAGAAATGTTACAGAATATCATAGAGGAGAAACGCATACTTCAATTGGATAAGAACCCTTATTTAAATCATGTTATAATATAAGACTGTGCGAAACACAAGTAAAATTCACAGGGAGAGCGAGCGGAGGCATCGCACTCGCATTTGATTTTGGTTTTTAAATGGTCTTAAGATTCAGCAGCAAAGCCAATTTGTTCACAGGAGTGGGCGGGGTGGGTCCATTCTGATCTAAAACACCGTAGCAGGGAAAGAGAAAAATAAAATGTGAAAAACGATCTTGCCAGCAGTGGGTATGGTAATCAGGATGGAGTTAGAATTTTGCAAGTGCAGGCAGAAAATGCTCAGTGTGACTAAGCTCTGGGATCATATAGAAAGTCTAAAGAGTGAAGCGTTTTATCTAAGAGGCCTGTTATTGAAACTGAAACATCATCTTGTTAAAAGTGTATATATTCAATTAACTACAGAGGAAATCAGTTGCAATTCAAGCCAAAGAAAACGAGACTGTATAATAGATGTTTCTCAACATGTCATTAGGTGGTAGCATTGAGTGGATTTTCTTTTGTGTGTGTGTGTGTGTGTGTGTGTGTGTGTGTGTGTGTGTGTTATAGTGTCTTTTCAAGCCTTTCTGCCTCACTCTGGCTGTTTATGTTGGTCAATAGGCCACAGCTATCTAAAAACGTCAGTCTATTCAATGATTCAAACTTATAAAATGACTGACTCATAAAGCTGTTATTTCATTAATATTACTTTGTTCTCCATTCTTATTGAATACATTGTGTGTTGGTTCTATTTAAAAAAAAAAACCTCTAGATTGTTTTGTTTCCAGCTGTCTTTTCACGGTAGAAAAATGACTTGAAGTCGAACAACAGAGTTTACCGGTAGTTCTTCATACATGTCCATGACGCAGTGATGAGGCGTCTCCGATTGGCTCTCAAATCTCACTCTCATTCTCGCTCTCTGTGTGTGTTTGCCTTTACCAGAGTAACATCCAGCTAGGTTTGCTTGTTCTGAAAATGTGCAGGGAAAAATTATGCTTTATTTCCACAGAGAGCACATGAATCAGTTTGATCCGCCATTTTTTTCAGGTTTGTGCAGCAGCTACTGTGGCGCCGTCTTCTCTCGTATATGTTAATGCTAATGCTACTTCAGATTCGATGCAATCAGGGACAGGTTTAACCTCACGTGGGTCCATTTGACGTCAGATGGACTGGCTTTTTCTGGGTCCCTTGTTCTTCTTGTTGTTTTCCGTGAATGTAGTATGCAGCCAGTGGAGGTGACAAACCACTTTCAAAGGCAGCATGTGATGGTAAATTGGGGTGACCCATCAGATTCCAAAAAGAGCGTGGAAAAGTGGTTTTCAGCGGAATGACACCTTTTAAGTGCTTTTCTACTTTTCAGTTGCACATCCACAACCTATACACTTGACCCCCACTCAACTACTACTGTTAGATTCTGTAGTAATTACTGTTTGTGACTGAATATGAAAGTGGTGTTTGATTTTAATGTATTTATTTTTGCTTTTTTAAATGAAATTCTTAATTTTCATAAAAACCATTTACCTACATTATTCGTCTCTGAATATGAAACAAAATTCTATTCACGAAAGGAAAACGAAACCCCCGAGACATAAATACTATATACATTACTGTGCGTACTGTACATAACTACGTAATGTATGTAGCCTAAATATGTCATAGCATCCCCTTGGCTATGAGGGAGCTACCCATGATGCTTTTCATGAACCTTTGATCCTCATTCATCACAGAGTACTAACCATACATGCGTAAAGGACAGAGCCAGCGAGGCACATATCATATACCATATATCATATCATATCATATATCATATCATATCATATACCATATATCATATCATATATCATATCATATCATATATCATATCATATACCATATATTCATATAATATATCATATCATATATACCATATATCATATCATATCATATACCATATATCATATATCATAGATAGAGAGACAGACATACAGACATCCTATTCTTTATCCATAAGGTTTAATCTCATCTGATCTCTTCTGGGAAGGTTTTGCATAAGGTTTAGGAGTGTGTTTATGAATATTTTTGACCATTCCTCCAAAAGTATTTGTTTCCATCACACACTGATCCCAAACTGTTACCATAAACTTTGGAGCATGGAAATGTTCATAGAGAATTTGAACAATGCAGCCTTTCCACTGTCACACCATGCATTTCATACAAATAGCGGAGTCTGCACTCAGAGTCTGCGTGCGAGAAATGAGTGCGAGGTTTCACTTTCACTTCCGCGAGTGCTGGTTCACCTCAACATACCGAATCAAAGACATGCATGAACATTTCAGCGAAATATGTCCATAATTTTTTTTTTTATCTCGTCACGAAACCCTAGCTCACAGAAAACGGCTTGAAACAAAATGATTATAAGCAAATGTTTCACAGAACTGATGCACAATCCATTCAAACATATTGGTGACCACTGCAATATAAATGAAATAACGAATGGAGTTGACCTTTAAAAACAAACTATATAAAATCCTGTACATAACTGAGTTCCTCCTGAATCCTGGGTACCTTCTCTGTGTGTTTTCAACAATCTATCATAACCAACACAAGCCAGTGCTATTTAGATCTGAGTGTACGGGCAGTAAAATCATCAACCCAAACAGGTACTGAGTCATCTGTGAAGCAGCCTCACAGCCAGTTTGGCCTGAACTGATTGAGATACTTTCACAGAATCACTGTAGATTTGTCAGATGTTTTTTTTTCTTGGGAAATGAACAACCAGTCACTGAATCTTTTGATTGGCCACCATGAAAGATGTCCTGTTGTATTCTATGTTTTGTAACAGAAAGAGACCACACAATGGGTATTATAAAAGGGAATAATAGCTGACAAACTCCTTTTATTGCCTATACATGACTCCACTTGCTGTTTGCGAAACAAAATCACTGAAGTGAAAGTCACAAAACTGTATTGCTACATATTCTGACCTATTTTTAAGTGGGTATTAAAAAAAATACTTATTTCTTACTAGATTGAGCAGTAAAAATAGAAAGTAAAGGAAGCTATGCTGCTTCAAGATGAAAAAAATATCTATTCAAGGTTGGTTTGCTTCATAAAGTAATGTAGTTATATGCAAATATCTAACTTTGTTTTGAACGTCACAGGTTTTACTGAGCTGGGTATATTATTTGCATATTCTGTTCCTTATTTTAAGAGTTGGAAAAGATGTCACTCAAATAGAAAAGCAGAATTGGTTACATTTTGACATTTTCTTTTAGTATTAGAATGGATTATATTATATTAGATGACATTACATTACATTAACTACTGTATTACTATATTGATCCTTTGTCAGACCACTCAGGAAATTGAGGTTCCATTAACAGCACAACACTGGATATACATACAAGAAGTACCACAAGGAAAAAAAGCAATGAAAAATAAATAGAATAATAACTATACTATAACTATAACTGAAAATTTGCAATTGCAGCAGAAACACATGGCAAAGTAGTCATATTATTATTATTATTATTATTATTATTATACAAAATATTATTTAAAAAATAATATACATACACACACATACTACAAAATACACGAATAATTCTCTACACATGTACATGCATATCAGAATAAAAGTACTATTAGTAGTAGAAATAAGCAGCAAAGTAGTAAATAATAATAATAATAACTATTTTATTATGTTATCAAATATAATATAGTATTAGGTCCATTAGGTCTTTGAATGGCAAAACATTTCTTGGTTTAAAGGGATAGTTCACTATTTTTCATATGAATTAGTATAGAATCGGTGTCTTTACTCTGGTGCACCCATAGTGACTTACCCCTGACAGATTTTTTGGGGTCAACAACATATGTGCTTCTTCTCAAAGCCGTATGTGTTGGATTGTGTGATTTATTTCCATAAAAAAAACCTTCACAGAGCAAAAATCACACCTCGTTATTGCTTGGAGCTACTTTCTTTCAATAGCGATCAATGCACATTGTCATTGCTAACAGCTGTGCGCCTCCACAAACACTGCCAAACAACTGATGAAAGTAGTAGTAGTAGTTTGCTAAGGCTGTTAAGCTGTTAGCAGTGACAATGTGCATTGATCACTATTAAGAGAAAGTAGTGCCAAGCAATGACGAGGCGTGAGTTTTTGTTCCATGGCAGATTTTTTATGCAAATAAATCACTCATTCGAACACATATTGTTTTGAGAAGCAATACGTATTTTGTTGACCCCAGGAAACTGCCGGGACTACTTTAGCTCTGACTAAACCCGGACCCAGGACACTGTCGGGGGTAAGTCTCTGTGGGTGCATCAGAGTAAAGATGCTGATTCCATACAAATTTATGTGAAAAATAGTGGATTATACCTTTCAGAAAAGTATCCAGTTAAACCCCACTGTCACATGTTTTTTCTTAACACGTGACTGTGTTTATGCTGGAATAACCAGGCACTAATACATCAGTGTCTGAAATAACCAGCAGCTGTTCAGTCAAACTCTACACTGATATTTTTGGGTGTGAATCCTTAATCATATGTTGTTGGTTTGCTATGATAATCAGCAGATGGTGAAATGTGCTGCAGAGTTGTTTCTCATAAAACCAGAGGAACTATGTTTTGCTGGGCTGTACATTCCCCTGTTCATGTTCACATGCTCAGTTAAAACTGCAGGTTGATGACTGAAGGGTTTGTACTGAAATGCAACAGGCTTTCATCTGAGGAGGAAGCACCTGTCTGAGTCACTGAAAAGGAAATGATGTCACCCCTTCACAGCCATGTTACTGTGTGCGTTATCTTCTGTCTGCTTGTCACATCAGCTGAAAGTGGAGCTGATTTCCAGGAAGCTCTACCCGCTTCTGGTAAAGTCTAAAGTAGAAGAAACTGACACAACCTGACAGAGTTCAAGTCAATATCAACAACTTTACCCTTCAGCACTTCAGGGGTATTTACTGGAACCAAACCAAGCTTTTTTTTCTTGAATTATTCATGATTAATTATCAAGGATATACTTTTTTTCTCTTTAAAAATAAATACTATATATATATAAATAAAACACTGCCAAGGCTTGATTTTTTTATTCACGTGTGATGTGACGTGATGAGCGTTAGGTGTTGACCCATCTGTTGTCCGAAGGTGAGACGATGTGACTGCAAACAAACATGAGGTTCTATCTTGTCTGAATCCTGAGATATTACTACTTATGTGTTTTAGCTGTTGACCTTTAGTGTGATCTTGACCTTTGACCTTCATTGCTCAAAATCCAATGGGTTCTTCCTTGACCCATTATCTATGATTCCTGAAAGTTTAACCAAAATCCATTCTGAACTTTTTGCACAATCCTGCTGACAGACAGACAGACAGACAGACAGACAGACAGACAGACAGACAGACAGACAGACAGACAGACAGACAGACAGACAGACAGACAGACAGACAGACAGACAGACAGACAGACAGACAGACAGACAGACAGACAGACAGACAGACAGACAGACAGACAGACAGGCTTGGCTTGGTTATAAAAACTTATAAAATCTTATAAAAACGCGTTTAGGCACCAAAGTCTTCATCAGGGAGTCAAACATAACGACAATATTGTAGTATTGTATTCATTAATTTGTAAAAAATTACTCTCAACCCCTTTTCTGCTTCTAGTTCATTAACATTCACTGTATTTACTTTTTTTTTTTTTTTACAAAATTAAACGTTTTCCTTGTAATATTTTGGCTTTTTGTTTAATTATTGTTTGGATTATCATGTGATTTAGTTATTTATTTACTACCTAGATTGCTTCAATGCAAAGTTAAATGAATATTTGGTCAAACCCATTATTGACCCTTTTTTATTTGGTTTACTTTTATATTTATTATGTCTAATGCAAATGCAAATAATCATATGTGATTAATTATATCTATACATATCTTATTTTTTATTTATTTTATCACTTGTATATGTGCTGTTAATCACTTTTTTGTTTCCTTCCATTTCATTGACACATCATTGTCATCATCATCATGACAATGAATATATTCTAGCTAATATTTCAAGTTTTAAGTGTCAAAAAACACATAAAACTGGCTTCATTTGTTAGAAAAGTACTGTTAATAAGAACAACGATGTACTTACAACTAGAGACCATATAGTATGAAATGGACATTTTTGGACATGTAATAATTTCAGTGGTTCCATTCTACTATATCTGTACTTGTCTATCATTTGGAGGTTATTGTAAATGAGAAATAATTACAGTGCTGTCCTGTATGCCATTATTCCCCAGCTGTAATTATTATTCCATTCAAGTTAATGGCCAAAACCAGCGGGTTTGCCGGGACCCATTTGTGGTCCATGTGAGCTGCTACTGGAGTCACAGAGAGCTTTAAGTGGCGCCCCCATGAATAGCCCCCAGGTGGCACATGGGCCTTTGTGTCCCTTTAATTTGGCTCATGTATAAGCCCAGATGCATAGGGCCGGTTTTTGCCGATCGCAGTATACTTTTTCTTTTGCATTCACAGCACTATCACCCGGAAATCCAAGTAGGAATCATTAGTGTGGGGACGCCACCTGCACAAGTGCAAAAGCCTGGAGCTCAAAAGTACTACAGCACAACTGGGTATTCAGTATGAGCTGCTGCTACTGCTGCTGAAGTGAGGGATGGGCAACTGATGTGGCTTTGTAGCACAGACGTTCTGACGGATACTTAAAGTAATCTGAAAGTTAGTGCAAGCAATTAAAAAACATCTTTAGTAGATGTGGGACTGACTTTTGATTCCACACCGTTCAACAGTGGCCTTGATTGCACCTGGTTGTAAAATATATCTGATGTTAATGGTTCATAATTGGATAACGCTAATTACCTCACCCTCCTGGAGGAGAGGCAAGAGGTACTGGTGTTAGTTTGGTTTGTCTGTGTGTTTATTAACACTGTAGCAGCAAAACTATTGGTTAAATTCATACCAAATTGGGTTTATAGATTGCCCACCCAGACCCACCCAGATAGATGTGGTTATATTTTGGGGAAAGTAGGTCAAAGTTTAAATTTATTTTATTTTTTTATCAGGTTTTTTTTCCTCATTTTCTTATAATGGGTGAGATTTCACATGTCTGTAGCATCAAAACTATTGGTTGAATTAATACCAAATTGGGTTTATAGATTTTTTTAATTGAATCTTTATTTACCCAGGTGTGTCCCGTTGAGATCAATGATCTCTTTTTTAAGGGAGACCTGCCCTATCGGTGCATGTACAGTGATGGTGTGAGGAAACCGGTGTCTCGTCTCATCATCTAAACCCGCTTTATCCTCACTAGAGTCGCAGGGGTCACTGGGGGCCTAATCCAACTACAATGGGTGAAGGGGGGGTACACCCTGTATGAGTCTCCAGTTCATTGCAGAACATATATAGACAAAAAATGACTCTCACATTCACACCTATGGGCAAATTAGATTAACCAATTAACCTATCAGTGTTTGTGCTTGGATGGTGGGAGTACCCGGAGAAAACCAGGTACTCTACTCCGCCCTCTTTTTTTTTCTATTTTCTTATAATGGATCAAATTTCATATGTCTGTAAAATATCCGTTTTGTTTAAATTTTCATAAAACTTTGCACAAATATAGAAATACTTCATTTGCTGACATTACAACATGCATAGACATGAAATGAAATATCGCGATATATTGCAGAACAAATATAGTCGTACACACTTAGTATAAAACCAAAGAAATGTGATAATGTATGAGTGCAACGGTAGTTTAATTCTGTTTTACTGTACATTGAATAGACTGACAGCAGCTGCAGGAAGCATTTCCTGAATCACTCAGCCTTACATTTAGATTGGATCAGCTGGGTGGCGAAGGTTTTCGCTGAAACAAGTCCAGGGCATGAAGTGGGTGCAAATCATTGTATACTATACATATAATTTCTCCACGCCGTAGTCTATTACAAATACCACACGCCCCCACCCCCACCCTTCAGTACACTGCATTGACATTACAGATTATATTAACTGAAGTTCAACACAAAAAGCTTAGGTTTTATTTTGTATCGGTCTAAGTGTAGGAAAAAAAAAAGATGTTTTTCATCATTTGTAGCTTTATCATTATGCTCTAATGCAAGGATGTCAAACATGCAACCCACAGAATCAATTTACAAAACACAAAAATTACTCTGAAAGTGTTAGCAGTCATGAGTGTCAAACTCATGGTCGTTCAGGGACCACGTCCAGCGCATCTCAAGCAGGTCACACCAGTGAACTAATAACAATCTATAAACAAGACTAAGGAGACTGTAAACCTCCACCAATGCTAATAGGGTCACAGTCAAAAATAGGAGGATCTAACCTCTGTAGCCCTTAGATTGTATAATGATATGAACCATTGACCTTGCCTGGCAAGCCCGATTATGATATGAATTCATATGATCCATAGACTGAGCTTAAGCGTACAGGTTGGATCTACGGCTCTGCATCTAATAGGCCATCGCCATGACCAATCAGAGCAACAAACAATGTGATGTATGCAGAGCAACGAAACCAAGTTTAAACTAGTGTCTATCTGGTTGTTTTAACATCCTATAGGCTAGGCTAATTAACGTTAACACACTGGTAACAGTTGAGGAAAAAGATCAGACCGGGTCCCATCATATGTTCTGTAGTTACCATGGAAATGGCAATATCTAACAACAACATTGATGCACCAGTTGGATCAATGACACTTGGTTGATGTTCATTGGTCTAGCTCAGGCATGGGCAAACCATTCCCAAAGGGCCAGTGTGGCTGCAGGTTTTTGTTCCAACCAAGTAGCAGCACACCAGACTTGATTCAATTAATCAACTGAACTCAGTCTTCAGAGAGTTGATTGGTCAAACTGTGAACTCTTGGATGGTTGGAGCAAAAACCTGCAGCCACACCGGCCCTTCGTGGAATAGTTTGCCCATGCCTGGTCTAGCTAATACATTTTAATATTAATGTCCAGGAAACTCACAACAAAGCATTTCCATCATTCTCAAAATCCTACAGAACAACTGAGAATCCAAAAGAGAGATTCTGTAAACTTTGAAAGAGCAGTACAACAAACCAACTGAGTAAATGTAGTAAATTAGAACAATGTGGAAGCAGACTGTCATGTGTGCAACCAAGTTAGGCAATTAAGTAAAAGAGTTCACCAGAAAACTCAAAAACAGGGGGAAAAATAAAAATTGTGCACTTCCCTGGCTAAATAATGGTATATTTAATTTAATTTAATGAAAGAAAGACTGAAAAGACCCATGAAAACTAAAACCATTACTGATAGCCACAGGTTCACTTCATTACCCAACCACGCTACAAAAAACTATTAGAATGGCCAAAGCCAGTTTTTTTGTAACTATTATTAATGAGGCAAAAGGTCAAACTAAACTGATTTGGGAACAAATGAAGAATTTAATGAGAATAAAGCACAGGCCCAAAGAAATTACAAGAGCTGAAAATAAATGACAAGCTAATAGAAGATCCACCATGAATTGCTTCAGCTTTTAATAAATATTCTACTGACTCTGAGGCTGACAGTCCACAAACATTTCCTTTAGTAGCTATCATTAAATCTGATAACACATGTATATATTTTCTTTATTAAACCCATCACTGAAACAAGTGGTGCCAGGCCTCTCAACACTCTTTTTGGAGTTACGACCACTTACAATCATGTGACCTTGATTTTGACCTTTCAAGATCACTCATAGTCAAAGGTCATGACATCCTTTTGAAGCCCATGCCAGGTTTCCTATCTTTTAATAATAGTAATGTAGTCTCTATGTCCAGATGTTTTATTCTTATAATCCTTTTTTTAGGTATTGGTATAGGTATTGTATAGGTATAGGCATGTTTGTATTTTAGGGATTGACCCCTGACGTCTTGGGTCAACAATCAGTCAATTTCTATACACACACATGATGTAGAATTGAAAGACAAATGTTTTGGAGCTCATTGGATGTCTCTTACATCAATAGTTCAAAAGTTATATCCACAATTCGATTTTGGCCTTTTTTGTGACCTTGACCTTTGACCCAGAATCTGACCTTCAGGGTTCTGATGTCAATGCACATCAACAGTGAGAGCAAATTAAGCTATATGCAAGTCTGTGTATACAGGGATGAAAAGGATGTTCCTGATTTTCCCTGTAACTGGTCATTGCAAAAACACATTTCTGGTGACCTTGACCTTTGACCTACATTTACCAAAATGTAATGGGATGTATCTTGGGCAACATCTCATCTTTTCTGAAAATTTCATGGAAATTGGTCTAGTATTTTTTTTTTTTTTGCATAAAGTAGATGAAAGACTGACAGACCCAAAATAAATGAACCAAAAACCATCCCTTGACCTCCCCTTTTCGGAAATATTCATTTAATGATGTACTCCTACTGAAAAAAAAAACATTTTCCTATGTTTTCCCTGCTTTTTGTATAATAACCTTCAAACATCATTTCAGTATGATTATTAAAGTACATGATCAGTAAATTAAACCCTTGAAAATACCCGATTTTCACTGGATAATATTGTGTTAAATGGAGATAAATCATTTAAGAAAAGTTCAATCCATTTGGGAATTGTAACATAAGCAGTGCTGGCTCTTTATGGGATAATATTATTCATCCAAGTCGACACATTTTGTAGTATTTCATTCCTCCATCATAAAAGAGAAGAAGCATCAAGAGTTTTGCACAACATCTGAAGAGTAAGTAATTGGCAATAAACTAACCAATTAAATGTTATATTGCACTAAAATGAATATCTGATAGCTAATGCTGCCAGCTTTTTCATTGTAAAAATAAATAACATGGACTGTTATTAACTAGTGAGATAAGGCTGGTTTGTGTCATCTGTATGCGAGCAGGTTGTGAACAGTACAAAAGTTTAATGGGAGAATGTATCAGATTGTGAGATGCATTTCAGTCTATTAATCCCATGAAAATGTCACCATTAATGAATTATTTTGTATGCAGGGAACACAGCAGCAGGACTGGAGAAGTAGAGCAGCGTGATGAGGAAACAGGTGCATGTTCAGGGTTTAGGAGAGGTCCTAATTATGAATTATAGCCCAGTTTACGACTTCTACCAGAGAAGCATCAGCATTAATGTTCTGCAAATATAACTTCTGAAAGTCAAGGGTCTTCCATTTATCCTGAAAAATAAATCTGCATCTATGTCACATAAATGGGTGCATATTAACCATATTAACCAAATCTATGATAATTTGATCACTTTTTGACACTTAGCTATAGTAATTACAGTCCATTCATGACTGCAATTTTTATTTGAGTTAATTTCCTCAACAGTTGGGTTTATCTTTAAACACTCGTCTCATCTTATACTATGCATTATTGATTTATTTGGATGATTAACATGACTCGCAAGCACACGCTTTACTAATTCAAAACATTATAGGTGAGTACACTACAAAAAACTAAATCTTAATAAGTGTATTTTTAGGCTGTCAAATAATTAAAATTTCTAATCAGATTAATTAGACGATTGCTTTGAATTCATTTAACACACTTTATTCATCCCTAGAACAAACATTTTGATTTTAAAGGTGATTAAATATTAAATTTTAATCTATATTAATTGCATTTTATTTTTCATGACCAGAAGCTCTCAAGAAGTGAGTATATCTGCACTTTATGTCTTTGTCGTAAACTGGATGACACATTAGTTTCCTGCTAGCAGAATCATGACTGACGAGCGCTTGGCATTAATGAGGTATTTTAAACTGGAAGTGTTTAGGTGAAAAGAAAATGCTTTATTTTGGTTGACTATTCTGGATCTGGCTTTTTTTGTACTCTAATTAACCACAGAATTCACTAAGAAACAATAAATACAGAGAAAAAATATAAATATATATAAATATATAATATATATATATATATATATATATATATATATATATATATATATATATATATATACAAAACTGGCTAAAATTCACCAAAAAAAATAAAGTCCACTTCAGTTGTCGAGATGAAATTCAGAGTTTGAGCCATATTCATTGGAAACATGAGTCAAAATTTGTTAAAAAATAAATAAAATACTAAACAGATGAAGAAAAAACAACTACATTCATACATCAATGGTTCCTGTTTCTGTCTTGCTGTTTAATGAAACGCTAGTGAAGTTTCCTTCCTGTTTTGTGTTGGAGAGAATGACGCAGTGTGACCCAATTTAGAATTACATCAAACAGAAAAAACATTTAATCCTTATTTCATGGTGACTTCCAAATGAAATTCTCTCTAAATTTAACCTTTCCCAAGTAATTGATTTTAAATGATTCTCTATATTTTTTAGATAAAAAAAAAACAAAAAACAGATTTTTCCCTATATCTAATTTAACCCATAAATATCCAAACACACATTGTTGACCTAAACTATCTTTAATATATGTTGATCCACTCATTCTATCAATGCATGTAAATAATTGGTGTAAAATACAGTTGAATGTGGAAAACACTGTTATCATCTGCAGTTGACCAGTAAAACCCATTGACTTTGATCAATGGCAGTGGATGGACACACTCAGTTATTGATGTATTTGTGGAATATATACATTTTTCATCAGTTTTCTCCATTTCTGATTTAATAACTTTTGCATTTACTCTGATCTTTAATGAACATCAACATGATCAGCAGATTAAATGTAAGAAAATTCCTAATTTACACTGAAAAAGGGTGAAAAATATAGTTAATCATATTTCCATGGTCATCAGATATGATTCATTTAGATGTTCAGAGGCTGCGTAATTACTGTGGAAACACTTTCGCCTTCTACAATGTCGATTCACCAGTGAAACACAGGGAGTTGGATCAATGACACTGGATTGATGTTAATTTAATGATATACTCTTACTGAAAAAAAATCTTCACTTCTCTTTATTTTTTTATATAATAACCTTCAAACATAATCTCAGTATGTTGATTAAAGTACATGATCGGTAATTAAATATTATGAAAATAACAGATTTTCACAAAAACAAATATAAAATGGGTAGGACAATATGTGATAAATGGACATGGATGGATAGACACACTTGTTTTGTGCTCAGTTATTGATATATTTGTGGAATATATGAATTTTTCATCAGTTTTCTCCATTTCCGATTTAATAATTTTCAATTTAATCTGAGTTTTATTGAATGTCAACATGATTCGCAGATTAAATGTAAGAACATACAGTACCTAATTTACACTGAAAAAGGGTGAAAAATACAATTGATCATATCGTCATAGTCATCATTTTGATGTTCAGAGGTTCCATAGTTACCGTGGAAACACAGTCACCTCTTACAATGTCGATTCATCAGTAAAACCCATGGAGTCTGATCAATGACAGTGGGTTGATGTTGATTTAATGATATACTCTTAATTAAAGTTAAAAAGATTAAAGGACATGATGATCAGTTAATTAAATACTGGAAATAATATATATATATGATAAACGGATGGATGGACTTGTTTTGTACACAGTTATTGATATATTTGTGGAAAATATGACGTTTTCATCAGTTTTCTCCATTTCTGATTTAATAACATGTAATTGACTCAGAATTTGAATGAATGTCAACATGATCAGCTGATTAAATGTGAGAAATGATCTAATTTACACTGAAAAAAGGTGTAAAATACAGTTTAGCATATTTTCACAGTTATCAGATATGACTCATTTGGATGTTCAGAGGCTCTGTAGTTACCATGGAAACACTGCTGTCTTCTATAATTTTGAATCACCAGTAAAACCAATGGAGTTGGATGATTGACAGTGAATCACTGACACTTGGTTGATGTTCATTTAATTATATACTCTCACTGAAAAAGTCATTCATTCTTGTGTCTTCTTTGTTTTTTTATGTGTATAACCTTCAAAACATAATCTCAGCATGATGATTAAAGTACATGAGTATATTAAATACTGGAAAATAACAGATTTTCACACACAAAAAAATTATACAGGATATGATAAATGGACATGTATAGACGGACACATTTGTTTTATGCTGCACTGTAATAAAGTTAGCAGAACTCAAAAAAATAAAAGGCAATCAATTGCTTCAATTATTTTAAGTTGAGGAACTTAAAAAATAGTTTTTTCCAGACCTTAAAATTTGGATGCTTATTAAAGTACAGTGGTACCTCTACTTAAGAAATTAATTTGTTCCGGAAGTGTTTTCATAAGGTGAATTTTTCGGAAAAAGAGTCGCATTTTACATGTAAAAGACCTAAATCTTTCCAAAGCTCCCAATAATTCTCCTCAAACCCTTTAAAAATTATAAAAATTTACCGATTTTGTATGAAACATGCTTTAAAAGAAAATGTAGATTTAGATTTTAGGCTAATGGTGGTGTCTGGGACAGAAGATTTGAGCCACTTTTGTGTTTACTCTGAGCTTTAATGAACATTAACATGATCAGCAGATTAAATGTAAGAAAATACCTAATTAACACAGAAAAAAGGTGGAAAATACATTTGATCATATTTTCATTGTCATCAGATACAGTAGGACTCATTTGGACGTTCAGAGGCAGCATATTAAATGTAAGAAAATACCTAACTCACTGAAAAAAAAACACTGAATACATTATAACAAATGATTGTAAATCACCTAACAAGTTAAATAGAGAGACACATTTATTTTGGAATTGCTACCAAAATAGCACTGGGTCTTCATGAGACAACTGTGCATAAAAACTCAGACAAATCCAAATGTTAACGTTGTATTGAAAGCTGAAGAAAAATCAATTTTTTCAGTCAAATCTATCATTAACTGGACATAAATGAAGTATCTATGTGCGAAAGATGTTTTCATGTTCACTACAGAGGCTCCATCTGATGCTGCTGAAAAGCTAAGAAACTGTATTTTACATGATTTATTTAAAGGTATTGACATGGTTAATAGTTAAAAAATGATCAGACATTCAGATGAGTAGATGCTTTTCATCTTTGAGGGTTAATACCACTTCACATCAAACACTTCTGATGACAGGAGCCTCAACTCCAACAAAACTATTAGAATTTTATTTCCACAACAGTCTGTGACAGTGACAGGACTTGAAAAGCTGTTTGCTGTGACTCCATATTTAACAAACCTGCCACATGTCTAACTACAACATAATGTACTAATTACACTGGTCTACTTTATACATATATATATATATATATATATATATATATATATATATATATATATATATATATATATATATATATATATATATATATATATATATATATATATATATAAAATAGGTTAATTGGTTAATCTAAATTACCCAGAAAAGTGTGAATGTGAGAGTGATTGTTTGTTTATATATATGCAGCCCTGAGACGAACTGGCGTCTCATATAGGGTGTACCCCGCCTTCGGACCACTGTAGCTGGACCCCCCGCGACCCTAGTGAGGATAAAGCGGGTTCAGATGACGAGTGAACCCAGTGTTTTTGTTTTGTTGATAATTTTTAACAAACCAAAGACACTGGTTGTCATATTTTAGTTGACTAAAATAATTTTTAAAATGTAAGTTTGATTTTAGTCTCAATTTAGTCATCTAAATCATTTTAGTGTTAGTCTAGTTTCAGTTTACCAAAATTTATGAAATTTTATGTTATGAATTTTAGTCGACTAAAATTATTTTAGATTTCGTCGACTAAAATGTTATGACTTTTAGTTGAATGAAACTACACTAAAACTACAACGACTAAATTGTGACTAAAACTAAAATTACATTTTCGTCATGAGACTAAAACTAAATTAAAACTGCAAGCAGTCTCAAAAGCCGATGTTGAAGCTGAAGCAACTTATGTAGTGGTATTTTTTCCCCAAAACTTTGCAAAATTTGCGACAGCGCAGCACAAAAACAATGCAACTTTTCTGAAAAATGTGGATAACTTGTGATGTCCCACTTGTCTAGATCGTGTTCACTGATTTTGAGCTTATTTGGCCCAACAGCCAAGGAGGAGTTCATTAAATTCCAATGACAACGAAAATCCACAACTCAAAGTTTTTACAATTTCAATCCAAGATGGCAGACTTACTGTTGGTTTATGGGCGTGGCCATCTCTAGGTTTTTTGTTCATCATCATATGGCGAACATGTGTACCGATTTTCATAGCTCTAACTTCACTAGGGCGTGATCTGGCCTAATACAAACTATTTTCACTTTCCTAGGGGGCGCTGTAGACACATTTTTTTTTACTGACTTTTACGAAACCTTTAAATACTCGCAATTTTTCACACTTCTGAGGTGAGTTTTTATGCATGTTCAGGGGTTCAAATTAGAGCTAAAATGGCAGATCAAACTACAAGCATTATCAATAGGCCTTGTGCTCGACGTGGGACAACCTAAACACAGCCAGACTGATTGTTCCTCCATACTCCTCTAACTGTACTGAAATCCCGAAATGGTTATGGGTGAATTTTGATTATTGAGTTGACACATTTCCTCTCTTCAAACTTTTTTTTTCTTTTCATGTTTAATAATTTAATGAACGACGCCCGAGTCACACAAATCTCATGTAAAAAGAAGGGAATGAACGCTCAAAGCTGACGCCATTAAATAGAATGTCTAATATGGCGGATGATGAAAAGAAGTGGAGCTCTTCAGTCGTCAGTCCTGGTTTGACATAGGCTACTGTACCCACGGGAAACATCAAGGTCTTATCGATGCCCGCCCTCTCCATTGAGTCCCCTTCATCACATTCGCAGCGTCCCATTTTTAGATTAAAGTAATCCCATGGAGGCATGTTCTTCTTTTGGCACTCAGGAGGCACAAAGGGAATTGTGAAAATGATGTATATTACAGCAATTTCTCTGTTTGTTTAGCGTTGTTTGTGTTCGCTGCTTCAGTTGTGTCTGTAATGTGTTTAACTTTTTTTTTTTTTTTTTTACTTCAGACAGAATGTGCAGACATGTAATGTAAGACTAGGCCTATGTGAACAGATGTTTTCAGACAGGAAGCAGAAACAGCCCCCTTCCCCCCTTGTCAGCACTTTGCAGTTTCAACTACCTTACTTCCCCTTTCACTAAGCAACAGCTACAATATCATAAACACCATACAGAGCTGTTTGTCTTTATAGGACAGGCCACAATTCCTATAAATAATCACAAAATCAAAAATTTTTTTTGGTCTTTGTTTTCGTGCAAAAAATAAGCCCGTTAAATTATGATAATACTTACTTTTTTTAATTACCCAAATAAAAAAGATATGAATAATCTGGGAAAAAAAATTACATTTCTTAAGAAAAATATGTAAAATTTTAACAATATCATGCCTCAACGGCGGGGAAGGGCTAAGGGGTGAAATGGAATTCAGCTTATTTGTCGGCTCCAAAATAGTATTCTGACCTTTAATGTGTTGTAGGGAGATGTAAGGGGGGGGGGGGTTCTCGTGCCTGGCACCACTTGTTTGTTATACCATTATTTGACTGTAGATAATGTTGGTCTGGATGTGGAACCACAGCCTTGATTGTAGAATTTTTCCACCTAGCAAATTCCTGGATTAGAAACTTTAGTGGTCTACATTTGGTGCCTGGGCCAGAGGTTTGACACTCCTGCTGTAATACAACTATGAAACGAGTGAATTTATATATTCAACACATTCACCTATCAGATGTCAGGTATTTTAATTTTTGTTATGCGCTGCCAAATTCCCTCACCTGCGACACCTCCGATAAATCCGTTTCCCTTGAGTTAAACTTTGCTTCAAGTAATAAATGCAGAATCACACTCTGGGTGGCTTTTGTCTTGAGAGTGTATGATGTTATTCATTAGGAAACAACAACACAACTGAGTGGCGTTGAAACTGTTACATAATTAAAATTGTAAATGGGAATATTATTTGAAAATGATGGAATAAAAAATGCCTAATCTATCGTTCTCAGCTGGCAGGAGAACCTTCTTGGCTCTGTGGGTGTATTGATTTAGTTGGTTCTCTCATTTGGATTGTTGACAAGAGGCAAATACTTACAGCGGAGCTAAATGACTACTATTTAAATTGGTTTTAGTGATTCAGCAGTTGGCTGTTTACCTGGAGGGGAGAGAAAAAAAAAAAAACTTACTGCAGCTTCTGTTTATCAGACCGTTGAGCTGTGGACACACACATTTGCAGGACAGACTTTGTCTCTTTTAATCACCGGGTGTTGTTTTTAATGTCTATGTGAGACAGGCTTTCATTTAGCTTCAAGGTACACAAGAGTTTGACCTGTGAAGAGTGTTTTTGCTTCAGCAGGATGGGCACAGTTTGTGTGTGGGCTGTCGAACTGCAAAGGTCAAGCTTAACAAAGACTAAAGAGTTTGTTACTGTTCCTTCATGTATCTGTTCTTAGCTATTTATTTTTAGATGCGTCTGTAGAGAAGGCATGTCCGTCGGTCAGTTGATTTCCCTGATGTGGTTGTTCATTAGTTTACCTGTTCATCATTTTCTATGCTTCCATTGTTTTTTATTACCCCGCCTCCCAAAGAGGGGGGGGCAAAAGGTACTGGTTTTGGTTCAGATTGTTAACACTCTAGCACAGGGGTGGACAACTCCAGGCCTCGAGGGCCGGTATCCTGGAAGTTTTGGATGTTTCCCCATAATTATCAGTCTTCTGCAGAGCTGGATGATGAGCTGATCATTAATTGAATCAGATGTGCTGGAAGAGGGAAATATCGAAAACCTGTAGGATTCCAACCCTCGAAGACCGGAGTTGCCCACCCCTGCTCTAGCAGCAAAAATATTGTTTGGATTCATACTAAATTGAGTTCATAGACTGACAGTGACCTAGCCTGGCAAGCCTGACTATGATCATCATTTTTTACACTATTTTGTCTTATGAGAGCTTATCTTACTTTTTTTCATCTTATATTATCTCATGTTATCTCATCTCATTTTATCTTATCTCATTTCATGTTATCTTATCTCATTTTATCTTATCTCATCTCATGTTATCTTATCTCATCTCATGTTATCTTTTCTCATTTTATCTTCTTACATCTTATCTTACCTTTTTTTTAATCTTATCTTTTCATTCTGAATACTTACTACAGACACATGATCAAGGGCCGACAAATGATATATGATGTAAAACACTTCATAAGAGCCTTATTATACATCAGGTGCAAATGGAACTAGCATTACTTAACTATCGTGCTTCTCCTTTGATTAAGATTTCATCCACTTCCTCTTCTTTTCACCATCATAAGTGGTAGAATGGCAGATAGATGTAGTGTGTTTTACTGGATGAACTCAGACACACATTACTGCAGGATGTTGAACTGTAGAAGTGAACATGAAAGTAGGAAGAATTTGGTCTCAACACCAGCTCATGTTAATCTCTGATGTGTGTCCATTCTCACTGTTATCTACTGCTGATCAGACACTGGCGTATGCACCCATACAACCTACATTTGTGGTTCATATGCAGATTCTTTACACAAAGCAACAATAGACGTGCACATATTGGAGCGTGACAGAACCGTTTTCTAATCTCTTCATTTTTCCTATCCGTGATGATTCACATGAATAGCAGTTTATAAAATATATTTACTTTATAAAGCATTTCCCAAAATCTCATTTTACATTTGGATACAAGGCATACAAGAAAAGATCACTTTTTCAAAACATCCATTAACCCATATATAGACCTGGGGCTGCTATATTTTAGACTTTCTCACTGAAAAAAAAAAGAAAAAAATGCAACAACACAAAATGCAAGTTGCTACATCCTACGTTAATACACTCGGACGTAACGTTTGGAAAGTATACATTTAATAATGAAATGATGTCACAATCATGGCGAGTTTAAAGCAGCTGGAAAAGTGACGATGAAAACAGAATATGTAATTTTTTATCCGTGTTTAGATGTGCGTTTTCAGGAGGAAATCTTTGTTTATATGAAGATGCAACAGTGGGAAAAATTCACTTGGATATGGATGCTAGGCTGCTAGGTGGTACTGTGATAGAACACTGGCATGTCTGAGAGTTTTGATTGATGGCAGTTGTTTGGGTCTTCATGGGTTAAAAAGTCAGTCGATAGAAGAGATCGTAGAGTTCAATGTTTGAGGGATTTTTTTTTTTATTTTTTTTTTCTAATTTGACAGAAATATTTATTGTGTCTCAAGGATCAACTGCTGTGATTTTATTGGCCAAAAGGTCAGGGCTGTTACGAGCGTACAAAGTAGATTCTTGGCCATAACTGTTCGTAACCGAAAGAGCTGCAACAGATAATGATGCAAGAAGAGTGAATGCATCTGATTGAACTTGCGGCTCTTGCTCTGGCAGCAGTTTTTTTTTTTTTGTTTTTTTTTTACCCTGGAAGAAGTTAAAAACAATGTAAAATATGCAACAAGAAGAAACAGACATGAAAAGGAAATTGCACTGTGGAGAAAAGGCATTATAAAGAAACAGATTTGAACCCAGTTAATTCTATGATAAATGAATTAATTTATTTATGTTATTCACCGAGGAGGTTAATGTTTTCATTAGGGTTTGTTTTTGTTTTGTCTAACTCTTAGTAAAGATAACTAAAAAATGATTATATGTTGGTGTTGATCCAGATCATTAGTCGCTTTTCTATTCAGCCTCAAATTGCACAAATATAAGTTATGCATAAGAATTAGCTAAATGGAAAATTTTGACAACACCCTCGTTTTTTGATTAATTCAAATTTTTTTTGCTGGCAAGAGGTGTTTTTTTTTAGCCTCGCTGTACTAGACGCCCCTAGTGGCAGCAAATCTTATGTGCTACCGTAGTAGTCTAGTTACGTTCAATGTCACTTTTGGCTAGATTTACCTGAAAGTGGTCGACGAATCACAGTGAAGTATAGAGTCAGAGGGCGGTCTTAACAAAGTGACGCTGCAACAATTTGGAGAGAAACAACCATAGAAGAAGAAGAACAACGGGTGGTGATTTCATTTTATCAAAGTTGAGTGAAGAATAAGAAAACATCAGCAATTTTTAAATTATTTTTACATAATCCACCATTTTGTTTAGTCATTCCTAACTTTCTCCAGTGAACTTTCCAGCGTCTAACTACGTCATCCTAAAGATTACGCTGATTGGTTGTAGTACTGTCTTATTGCATAAAGAGGGATTTGAAAGACAACCTTTTAGCCCCGCCTCCCCTGACTATAAAGCATGATTAGACCCATACATGTAATGAATAGGGATAGTGAAGCTAGGCTAGTGTTTTTTTGGTTATAGCACAAATGGTATATTGGACAAAACAACAATGGAACGACCTTTTTTCACAACTACAGTCAGGGAAATTATTTTAAAAAAAAGATGTTGAAGGATGTTATAACGAGCGAAGGAGGAGAGTTTTTTTAAAAAAAAAACATTGTCCAGTATCTGTGGAAACACCAACACTCAATTTTTTTAAAAATTTGTTTTGGTTCTGTTTTATTCTCTGGTTCTGTTGTCATTGTGTTCAGTTTCTTTATTAAATCACATACCCCTCAGATGTAATGACATCTTTCAGCTTTGCAAATTACAGCTACAGAGGATAGCGGTTAGCATATAGCCGATGCAAGTGCATGTGTTGACAACTAATTAGAATGTTATTAGAACGTACTTGCAGTATATGTAGTTTACCTCCACTATAGTGTGAATGTGAGAGTGAATGAATGATGGATCTAATGTATTCCTTTGAATATGTGTTCATAGAAAAGTGCTATATAAATCTAATGTATTATTATTATTATTATTAATAATATGAATATGAATAAATTAATCATTGCATGGGGTCTGAAGGTCTGTGCTCTCGGAGTGCTTTCCTAGTTTTTTAATTTGACAGTCTTCTCATAACAATAATAATAATAATAACAATAGCTTGTGGTCCATTCCAGAGTTGGCACCTTTTAACCTTTACTTGCGTAAAGAGATGAGTTTGAAATTGTACTTTCACCACAATCTATTTTTACATAAGTATATGCACTTCTGCTTTTGTCGAGCTGTTACTTGTATAGTTGGCAACATATGCACTGACCTTAGGTGTCTGTGCTGTGGTAGTCAGACAACTCAAACTTCAGAATGTTCTTCCAGACCTTCTTTGCTCTCTCTTGGCTCTGCGTTTCATTAAAGTTAGCATTAGATATCTATATGAATGCCAAGATGTTTCCAGCTTCCACAGTCCAATCTTTCCCAAAGTTCCAAACATTGGCGTCTACTTTAGTCTTAGAAACACACCTTTACTGAACTTTAGCTGCTCCAACTCACAAAGTAGTCGTGCATCTCTAACAACCAGCACAGGAGTGGTGTTGAAAGGGAATGTTCTGGGAAAGAGTTTCTTTTATTGTTAGTGTCTTCAGGTCGTCTTTTGGCTCAGCGTCTCCAGTGCAGTGTTTGCTGGGAGCTGTCTCCTGCTGCTAGCATTAGAAACTGTACTCTGTGCATTGTTGCCTTTTTATTACCAAGTTTCTTTTACTGAAGGAAGTTTTTCTTTTTTTTTTCTCCTTCTAACTCGTACTTTAAATTAAGCCATAAAAAGCCAAATGATCACCATCAACCAAAACCATCTGGATTCTTCTATAAAACTGGTCCCTAAAAACAGGACATTCAGACTAGATGTAAACTGTCATGCATGAAGGACTAAAAGTGCCCAAATGAAATAAATACATCATTAAATAATGAATGAAATATGTCATTATATAATCAAATTTGGAATGAAATACATAAATGTGTTTCATTAAAATTTTATTAAAATATTGATTAAAATACCAATTTATTTTAGGTTACACATTTTATTTTATTTTATTTTTTTAATTAATTAATTTATTTAATTTTGGCACTTTGAGTCCTCCACAGTTCTGTAGTGAGTTTGAGTCTATTTTCAAAGTATATATTCACTGAGATAAAAGAGAAGTTATTTTTCAGATACAACATTTTTATATAACTTTTTAATTTCGTCTCTGTCTGTCCTGATTTTGTTCTGTCAGTTATTAAATAATTTTTTCAGCACTGTGCATATGAGTCCTTCTCTGCACTTCCCCCCATCATGACAAATCCACATGTAACAGAAAAAACAACATTAAAAATGATGTGCATGGTAGATTATATTATCGTACATTTTTGAACTAATTATACAAAATACATCAAACGTTTTACAAAATGTATTTATTTACGATTCACATTCCTTTATTTGGTATTGGTTTATTTATCCTCAAAGTCTGTTCAGATACATTATTTTTTTGGTTTAATGTCCTTTATGTGAACACAATAACTGGAATGACATTCAGTTCAGAAATTCCTTGTTTTTCATATCAATACATGTGAATAATTAGTGTAAAATGTAGTTGTCATCTTTTCATGGTCATCACATATGACCTGTTGGGACATTCAAAGGCTCTGTAGTTGCCATGGAAACATCATTTTCTACAGCATTGATTCATCAGTAAAACTGGAGCTGCACAATATATTGTTTGAGAATCGACATCGCAATGTACGTGTGTGTAATAGTTACAACATCAGGTCCTGCAATCATTTATTTGATTTTTTTTTATTTATTTGTCTATATTTTTTAATTTCATTTTTTATTCTCAATTTAACATTTTTATTTATTTATTTTAATGTAATATTATTATTTCAGCTACAAGAAGGATGATACTGAAATGTATGTTCAGTATCAACCTCTAATCTCTTTGACTGTTTGCGTCGGCAATACACAGCTTTTTTTTTTTAGTATTTTGTTCATATCGCAATGTATATATATATATATATATATATATATATATATATATATATATATATCTATATCGCAGGTTTAAAAAAAATTGGCATGTCAGTTTTTTCTAATATCGTGCAGCTCTAACCTCTATACATTTTGGGCAAAATGGGTGAAAATTAAATTTTCATCACATTTTTCACACTATTTTATCTTATTAAATCTTAACTTACTTTTTAAAATCTTATCTCATCTAATTTTATCTTTTCTTATTTTATCTTATCTTGCTTTATTTGATCTTATTATATCTTATCATATATATCGCAGGGATAAAAAAAAAAAAAAGCAATGTCAGTTTTTTCTAATACCATGCACTAAGTAAAACCCATGTAGTAGTAGTTTTATAAATGACAGTGGTTGTACACTTGTTTTTATGTTCAGTTAATGAAAGTATATCTAAGCATTAATTAATGAATATCTTCATGATCAGTTAATTAAATAAAGTGAAATTCCAGGCTTTCAGTAAATAAAAAAAAAAAACACAAGTAAAACACAGATGATAATATTTCAATAAATAGTGATAAATCCCTTCAGAAAGATGAAATATATAGAAAGCAATCATTTGGGAGCTGGTACAGCAGTAGCCGTGGGTCTATATGGATAACACCACTCCACCACAGACATCTTACATCTTACTGATGCCTTCCTGTGCAGCATATTAAAACATATGCTAATGCTGTGGAGTTAGCTGCTGTTTGGTGTCAGTTGGTGATTCATAACGTCCTGTTAACATCTTTGTGGTCACATGATGGGTTTATCTGTTGTTGAAAGTCTGTTAAGACCTGCTACGAGTATCTCCAACGACCTCTCCATTCTTTCTCCAACAGAGACATCACATTTGTCTCCATCTTGCCCCAGAATGTGCCTATTCCCTGTTGCTTTCCACGGTGTCACAGCCAGTTTGTCTTTCTCCATTAAAGCTCTGATGTTCTGGAAAGAGCTGAGCCCAGACTCTGAGCAGACACGTTTTATTATTCATTACATTTCATCTTTTGCATCTCTGCACAGTCTGGCCTCGCCGCTGGTTCAAATGGTATCGCAAAATAAGTTTGACGTCTCTTATAATGGTGGGGATCTCACTTTAATGAGTTTGATGTGATTCATTCAGTGTGTTATTTCGGTTTGGGACGGAAAAATGTTGAATGATTCTTTTAGACGCAGTGTTAGGAGACTTGTAACCCCCTGAACGCATCGTCAGCCTACTACTGCTGGAATAGATTAGGTTCTATATTGATTTTTAATCTTAATCATAATCATATTTTAATCTTAATTGTAACTTTTAATCATAACTTATTCTGAATTAGTTTTTATCTTAGAGCTATTTACATTCTGTATTTATTAATTAATCTTGCCTAACATTGCGTGGGTGAGAATATTTTAATCAGTGTGTGTGTGTGTGTGTGTGTGTGTCTGCAGAGACATATCATGCTATAACTCAATGAATACTTTAGATATCACCATAAAATTACATGGGCATATAAATATAGTTAATGTGCATCAGATGCAATGATCCAATTGAATAAAGGTCAAAGGTCAATGAACTAAAGGGTCAAAATCACATTATAAGTTATAACTCGAGTATGGAGGGTCAGAGTTCAAACTAAAACCAAAAATAAGACAAAGAAACAAACAAAATTTCATCTAAATCTATTCAGAACTTTTTGTGTAATCTTGCAGACAGACAAACAAACAAACAAACAAATGGACAGACAGACAAACGGACTTCTCTTCAGGTTGCGGAGGTTTGCGCTCTGAGGGTTTTTCTAGTTTTGGGTTTTAATTTGAAAAATGAATGAATGAATGATACATGGATTTCCTAAGAATGGTGATGTTTTTGTGGTACTTGGTTACTAGGTCATATTCAGTCACTAGTCAAAACATTTCACCTCAAACAAATGTGAAACTAAATCTCCTGGTGTATGAATGAGCATATACTGTTCAGCTGGGGTTTTTATTTTTTTATTTTTTTCTAAACATTAAGCAGGATGTTGAACTCAGGGGTTTTCTGTGTCACTGATGGAGCAGTTAACACCATGTGGTTACAAGTTACAGGAAGAAGACAAAAAGGTATGGGAAATGAAATGCATGCTGGGTCTATAAAAGACGTGGTGGTTCACCAAACGATGGGCTAAAATTTTTTTTTTTTAGTTCTATTTGTGGCCTGATGCTTTTCACACCAGATACAAGAGCATGGAGACACTTCTTTTTCTATTTCCTCAATTCAACTACATGGCCCCAAAGGAGGAAGCATATTTCAAAATGCTTGAGCCAGAAGACTTGCAGTCGCCAAAAATGAAGGACGATTCGAGCAGGTTGGTGTGTGAACATCTCGTATTTTCATTTGTTAACTTTGAGCTTTGGTGCAGCTAATATGTCACAATGAATCTGTTTTTGTTAAAAGAGATGAGCGCAGCAGTTTTTTTTGACACTAAAGACAAGTATTGTTCTTACTAAAGTGCTGCACATCATCACCACAGCATAGATATAATTATATAATCATATGCAGGATTTGTCTTTTCATTCTTTGAAAGTAGTCTCTAATCCTGAGGGTATGTGCGGTTTTACTTTTATTGCTTAAAAACCGATAAAGCAACAGCTTCTCCATACTACTTGTACTAATGTGCAGCATCATAATGTATAGTATATGGGATGTTTTTTTTTCCAGAATACTGCGTTTTTATTGTTACTGAAAGCTACGCTCCCTGAGGATATGTGAGGTTGTTAAAATCTGCTGCTTTTCTGTTAAAACATGTGCATGCTTGACTTCTCTTCTTATTTATAGTCTACCACAAAGACATTGTGTAATTTGTAAAATGTCATGTAAGCCACTTAAAAAAAAAAAAAAAAAAACCTATCTGTGAAGAGTAATTCTCCAATAAGTTGCTGATTTGGTCGTAGTGTCATCTTCGCACATGTTTGTGAAACTTGATGTATTTTCTCTTTTGTCTCCAGACTGAAAGACAAAGAGAGAAAGAGCCGACTAAGCCTTTTTCTCACCAAGTCGGGCTCTCATGAAAACGTCAGTCCTCATAAAAAGACAAATACGACATCCAGCAAGTGAGGAAAAATCCATTAATTTCATATACAGGCATCTTGTTGTTTTGACAAGTGTTATTCATTTTTAACCTCAGTTCCCAGTTGCATCTATGACTCATTGCACGCTTATAAAAAAAAAAAAAAAAAAAAAAAAAAGGCATCTCGACATCTCATGAGACAAGAATCCAAAACATTATTACTGCATCATTAGGAAAGAGCTGACCGCATCTCTGATTTTTGCAGCATCTCACCGGAGGCGGCACTGAAATGGAGTGACTCCTTTGAAGAAGTTATGAAAGACTCAGGTCAGATTAACACTCCAAAGTGTTATGTCAAGTTGCTGCCTAGAATAGTTTCTTTTGGTGTCAAACAATTTGCTCTACAAACTCATAGAGCGAATAAGGCAATGAATAGTTAATAGACAGTCCACTGAGAGTTTCACTACATCTTTTAATGTTTGTTTGCACAGTTAGTAAAACAGAAACTGTGCAACTTCCTCATAATCTCTTAACGTTGTTACAATGAAACACTGGTAGCTACTGCATGGCCTCATTTGGGAGAATTTTTATATAGTGTAAAAGTAATCATTTCAACTCTTAGTTTTCTGACTCCAGTATGTGGACAGTATGGGGTGTCGTCCTTTTGTCCTCTGTAGGGGACAAAAGTTTTTACAGATTTACTTCAAAAAGCTGTCCATTGTAAATGACATTCCATTAAAAAATTAATTCTGAATAAATAAAAAATATATTTTTTAAATGTATTTGAAAAAACTGTTGTATTGTGCAGTTTCCAATCAAGATGTAAAAAATAAATAAATAATGTTTTCACTTTCTTGGATGTCAGCAGGATATGGGTGCTTCTTCATTGTAAAAAAAAAAAAAAAAAAAAAAAATTTGTTGAGATTATTTCAAATTTTATAGCAACCTTCTGCACTAGTGATTATTTTTCTGATAAAATGCCATGATTTATTATACTGAACTCCATATGGAACACCGTAAAAATGACACACAAATAATTTTGTTGGATATCTTTTTATTTTACTTAATATTAATATTGCAAAAAGGTCACAGGTCACATTTAGCACAAAGGTCAAAATCACATTATTGGCTCTAATTCAACAACAGGTTGTCATAGAAACTTGAGATTGGCACAAAATGGGGGCCAGATTAGGCATTCTCTGAATACTTGTTTTCAAATGTATTTAAGATCCTCATAAGGTACATCCTGGAGGAAAAATATGTCTAAATTTGTCTTTTATTATTTGGTCTAAAAAGCCTATAAAAGTACCAGACACCAAAATGAACCCAGTTTCATAGAAGCACCCACGTTTCCTCTACCCCTGTATCGCCTCTACCATAACAAAAGCATTTTCCCATTTGTTTGTAACATTAAGTGTCTAAAAAAACTGTTTTTATCTCTGTTTTTCTATACCAGAGGGAGTAGAAACATTTTCTCAGTTCCTCAGGTCAGAGTTCAGTGAGGAAAACATCGAGTTCTGGCTGGCCTGTGAAGAGTACAAGACCATCGACTCTGAAACAAAGCTGATGTCCAAAGCCAAATATATTTATACAGTTTATATAGAATCAGACGCCCCAAAAGAGGTAAGGCATGGTTTATATATATATATATATGTATATATATATATATATTTATTTTTTTTATTTATTTATTTATTTATTTTTTATTTATCAGAACCTGCTTGGATGCTATGGATGAAATGAAATGAAACCATTGGTGGTTTTTCCATTAGATATATGCACAAAACTTTAGCAATATTTACTAAATGTAAAAAAAAAAAAAAAACATAGATAGATCTTCAATTTCTTGTTCATTTATTGCCTGGTACATTTATTTGAACAAACATAATAACAACAAAATTAGCTCAAAGTACTTCAGTACATCAGTAGCTATTGCACTATTCTGTAACCCTTTTCTGGCTTTTGACTCAAGACATTCATTTCAAATTAATTTGTTTTGATCATGGAATAGTTTGTTGTACTATGTTGAAAATAAATGTTCATTTTGGATAGACAGACAGATAGACAGACAGACAGTTGGAACAGAAGTAAATCACAAATGCAATCATTTATTTATTATTCTGAGATGACGTCATTCCATAAACATGGTGATAAATTGAATGTTCTTTTACAGATATATTCATTATTATTATTATATATTATCCTTCTATCCTGTATGAATTTACACATGCTGCACCGTGTTTCTTTTAAAACTCATCTGTCAACATCCTTTTTTTTTTTAATTCACCTGAATGTACGTAGTTGTGAGAAAAACATTTTTACATTGTAGTTTTAGTTAATATAGCATTTGCACTACACCCAAAAGACTTTAATCTAAAAATTGGGTTAGGTCGAAGTGTTTGATTTTCCATTAGGTAAATTTTTTTTATATATATTTGGACAATTTGATAATCAGTGAAAAAGCAACTAATAATGCTCAAACATTTTTTCGGACTTATTTGTCACTCTGCGTTGCTTTTGTTTTGCGATATTTCGGTCAACGTGATAAAAAATAACAGTCGCAACATGTGAGACACAGCAGATCCCTGAGCCTGCAGCAGGTTAACCTTTGTAAGCAATGGTTATGAACAGCAGCTCAGTGAGGTCAGGCGTTCTGTGCATGCACTTGTGTGAAAGCAGACAGTTGTGTTTTCAGTGGTTTTCATTCTTTACTTTGCAAAAAGCGACACGACCACCGACAGTGATGCTTTCAAGTCCTGTAGCAGATCTGACCGTTAAGAACTGGTTTGACACCATTCTTTGCGGAATTATGAAGCATCACCCACACACTTTCAGTCTCAGACTAATGCACGTATATGTAAATATGAAAGGCACTTTAGGGGCATACTGCAGTGATGTGAAAGCACATACCAGCTGGTGTGCTTTGCAGAGAGATACAAATGTAAATGAGTGTAACCTTCAGTTTTAACAGTGGATTTTGTGTACATAAATTGATTTTTATTTTTTTTCATACTTTATTGCTGACTTCAAATGTGAAAAGTGCTTTGAAACACATGACTGATTCCCATTATTACATTTATCATATGCTGTTTTTGTTAAATAAGCATCTCATTAATATTAATAATTGGCTCCAAATGTGTTTCATGATTCGCTTCAAATCACGTGATGTAAAAAATGAAAAAAGTGAACGTATTTCCCCTTATTATTAACTTTAAACAAACCAAACTCTTATCTATCATGTTATAATTTACAAGAAACAAAGAATAGTTCTAACTGATAGTTGTAACTTTGGTGGAATTATTACTAAAAATACATTATACTCATGTGTTTGAACTCAGGTTATGTTGATTTTCCCATCTGTTTAAAGTGTTTTAACTTCACACTGTTCCTCTGAACACTGTCATCACCATCACCATCACCATCTGAAGTGTACTCAGTTGGAAACAAGTCTTAAAGGACCTTGTTATAACCCGAATTATATTGTTTTTCTTTAGAGCTTGAAGAAAATTGAATCCACATGCAATAAATCCACAAAAAGAAGGTGTTATACCTGTTTTACAAAGCATAAATACATTTAAAGTTAACTATTTTTAACCAAATGCGTGTAATATGAACAGAACAGAGTACAGGTTTGTTTGTTTGTTTGTTTGTTTGTTTTTTAATTTTGTACATTTTAATCATGTATGAGATCGGTTGTGTTCCTGCAAATGGAATCAACATTTAGTTTGGGTTATGGAAATACCCAGTGTTTGGTTTACAACAGAAAAGGTCTGCAGGAGATGTATTTAAAATAAAAAAAAAAAAAGATTCACAGTGTTTTTAGTAACGTATAAACCAAACCACAGTCTTTTTCCAAACCATTAGCAGCAGCATAATCTTATGAAGGTTAACATGTTGTTGTGTGATTTGTAATATTCGTGTTTATTAAGTAAATGTTTGGTTTCCTGTATTACCTTTTCTGTCATTGCGTGTGTGTGTGTGGGGGGGTAGAAACACATTCGATTTCCGAATAATATTGAACAGTTTCTAGCAAATTTCAAATACAGTTTTGGACCAAAAGCCACATCCCTAGTTCAGACCAATGACAGTTTGTTTCAGATGATTTTCACTCTGCGTTAAATATTTGAATCAGATTAATCATGATGATGTATTAGTGAGTGTTAATGCCTTAATTTTGACAGCCCTAATAAAAAAGTAATGAAAATGATTAACCAGATTGCCAGATCATTGACAAATTCAGTTTTTTCAAGGGTTCATGTTACATTTTGCAGGAATTAATTTATCCACTGAACTCACTTAGCTTATATGCAACGTCAGTAACAAGAGCTCCATTCCATTTTAATCATTGTCCTAATTTACGTGTGTCTCCACTCACTTTACTTCATCCTCTTCTCCCTCAGGTCAACATCGACTACAGCACCAAGGCAGCCATCCAGGGGAACATATCTCAGCCCACGAGGAGCTGTTTCGAGGCAGCACAGATGAAAGTCTACAGCTTGATGAAAAAAGACTCCTACCCCAGGTTCCTGCACTCTGACATTTATCTGCGTCTCACTAAAAGAAAAGGCCCCGGGGCCACCATGTTTCGCAGAAGGTCACGCTCCTGTGTATTCAATGAAAGAGGCGAGGCCACAACTCAACCTTCAGCTTGGTAGTAGCGTTGAATTCCCAGCATTTATTTATTAGCAGGTTTTGCTTCAGCTGATTGTGTTATTTTTGTCAGAGTGGATTATATCACTTAGATTGATCTGTGGCTACATGTCGGTCATCAACATGTAAGACGTCTATCGCACAGCAGGAAATAAAACAGGACTGGTAGTAGTGTGAATTCAGAAAAGGTCAAAAGGGCACTACATCAGAGAACTATGGTTATATGAAAGTAATGGACACCCCCCCCAGCCAATAAGAAGCACATTCTCAGAAATAAAAGACTCATATTCTCTGTGACTGCACTTTTCAACCTGTAGCTAGAGGTGTCAGAGGTGGGGAAAAAAAGTTTAATTTAAGTTAAAAGTATGGATCTTGTCAAGAGACTATACTGAAAAATGTTGTGTTTGTGCATCATGAGCAAGAGGTTTTCTCTACAGTCATGGGAAAAACATTATTAGACCACCAAAAGTCATCAAAAACAATAGGTATGTTATCAAGTACTAGCTCCTGTGTGTGTCATGTGACTGAAGCAGACAGAAAAGAAAACATGGAATGAATAAAATAACAATTTTTGAGAGTACACTAGCATAGATCAGTGTTTTTCAACCTTAATTGATAAAGAATATACAATAAAGCAAATAAAATAAAATATGCACGAATACAAAATATATATCGAGTTACAAGATGATCACAATCTATAAAAAAAACATGAGAAACTGTGAAGCTGAAACTGCAAAAATCACAATCTCACCAAATGTATTTTTCTCATTTCTAGTCAAAATATATTATCACGCTTAAAATAAGACATAATCTAATAAAGAGTAACTTTTAAGTGAGATATAAAAATCGGTTTTAGACAATAGATCTTATTTCAAGAAATTTTATCCAGATAATTTACCAGATTTTTAATTCAAGCAAAATATCAATTCAAGCCAATATCTTTTCAATATGTCTTAAAATAATATTTCAATATGTTTTTTTTTTTATATCTGCCTGAAAACTTCCTCTTATGTATTATTTTCATTAGGATGACATATTTGGACTAGAAATGTGAAAAATATTGATAAGATTTTTCTTTTTCCTTGATGTACAATTTGAAGTGGTTTGGCGTATTATCATGAAAACATAGAAAATAGATAGATATTGGCTCTGAAATTAAACTACTTTGAGCTATTTTTGTTGTTATCATTATATGTGCTCAAAGAAATGTACCAGGTATTAAATGAACAAGAAATTGAAGAAAACAAGGGATGGTCTAATCATTTTTTCCTGCGACTGTGGAACATTATCAGGAGTGCAAATACTATTACTCTGCAGAATGGATTAGATTTATGTACTATTTCCTATATAATACTGGACTGTTTCCATTTTATGCTCCTTTTACACCCATCCAACTACATCTCAGAGGTAAAAAAAAAAAGGTACATATATTTTCTTCATCACATATCTGACAGTTTAGTCAAAGCTAAGGCAAATCTACACAATTCAATACAGATGTGTTTTAAGTGGTAATTGTTCTACAGTTCACCTGATTTCAACTTCTCTATTAAAAAGGCAACAATAGAGCTTCAATTGTTTTATTTGTACGGTCTAATCTCATGCTTTTTAAACTTCCACCTCCTATTAATAAGGAGAAGTTAATACAATTGACAGTTATTGTGATGAATAGGTTCAACTAACAAAATTATAGACCAGGGGTGTTAAACATGTGGCCTGGGGCCCAAATCTGGCTCCTGAAAGGGTACAGTCTGGCCACTGGAGTGAGTACAGACTTCTAAAAAACGCCATTTCCCAACCTCTACACGATGATTCACTGGATGGAAAAGAAGTTCACAGAACCACAGAGGGTGCTAATGTAGCATTAAACTTCAGCCTGTACAACATTGAGTTAGCTATCTGTTAGTTAGCCTGAGGGGTTGAGTTAGCTAGTGGTGGTCAACATTGAGTTAGCTGTTGAAACGTAACAAGAATCCTGTAATTAAAGATTGACTTAACATTATTTCAGTCACAATTTAGCCTCCTCCATGAAGTTACACTGGAAAAAATTCTAATCTTACCAAGTATCCAAATATGTCATCACGCTTAAAATAAGACATAATCATCTAAAGAGTAGCTTTTCAGTGGCATATAAGATCTTATTTTTAGACAAAAGATCTTGAAAATGTTATTTCAAAAAATCTTACCAAGATAATTTTCACTTGTTTCATTAGCAGATTTTGTGTAGCTTGAAATAAGCAAAAAATAATAATTTTTTTCAAAGATTTCAGATCTATTGTCTAAAAATAGATAATTTTTTATATCTCACTGAAGAGTTACACTTCAGGTGATTGTGTCTTATTTTAAGTGTGTTAAGATATTTGGACTAGAAATGAGAATTATTTTCAATGTATTTAAGTTGAAACTGATGATTTATTACAGATCAAACTGCACTGTTACGGTCTAATTGTTTTCAACCAAAGCCCTCTACGATTGTTTTGACTTGCAGTGATTGGTCCCAACTTAGTTTTGGCAAAATTGTGACCAGTGTTTACCTCCAGCTTCACACTGTTTTGCCTCCAACTAGTATCGTGGCATTGCATTCACGTGAGCCATGAAGGGGTCTGTTAAAAGACTAAATCCCACTCCTTTTCGAGTACAATAAAGATGTTTTGTTGACCATCATGATAGCTCTTTTGATGTGTACTCGAAATAAACTGAACTGAAAAAAAATAAATAAATAAATAATCCAGTGAAGGAGAAGATTTACCATATTCAAATCAGTACGGTCAGTTTTAGCAGTAGTTCTAATTCCACACCTTTTTTTTTTTTTGGTCTAACTATGATCACTTCTGGCTCCAAAAAGCCTATATGACAACAGGAAAATTACAAACGACTGCCCTCAAAAGGTCAATAAACCAATGACTGACGACACAGTATCCTGTCAGATGTAGGAAGCACATGTATAGAAATCCTCCACTCAAACTAATACAGACAAATGTATTAAAGAAGAGTGCCAGCACTGATTCAGTTCCAGGTATAGAACTGTCTGACCTGTGGCTGTGAAAATATAACTGACTCTCATATTATATTGACATTATGCAGAGTATTTGTGTTTCCCTGTGTAACATTTATGAATTTTCTGTCATATTCACAGGCAAACATTTTATGTAAAGGCATTTCACAACTTGGATTATTCATAAATTGGGTCTTTTGTAAATTGAAGTATTACTATAGTTTATTAAGGCATTGTTACATTATCAGCTTTTATTATATTGAGTTGAAATATAGCTGAGTTCATAATGTAATAAGTTATTACATTATGACATAATGTAATAAAATCATGAGTGTATAATGAGTCATTTATTACATTATGGACTTTTATTACATATGAGTTATAATATTATGGACTTTTATTACATATGAGTTATTATATTATGGACTTTTATTACATATGAGTTATTATATTATGGACTTTTATTACATATGAGTTATTACATTAAGGACTTTTATTACATACGAGTTATTATATTATGGACTTTTATTACATATAAGTTATTACATTATGGACTTTTATTACATATGAGTTATAACATTAAGGACTTTTATTACATACGAGTTATTATATTATGGACTTTTATTACATATGAGTTATAATATAATGAGCTGTTATTACGTTATGAGTTGCTACAGGGTGGTCTAATAATTTTTTCCGTGACTGTAGCTCCTTGACTTAAACATGGTAATATGCTGTCGGTGCCTTTCTCTGCAGCAGCTGTGGAATACTTTCTTCTTCCTTCTTCATTTCTTCAACTGTTGCCAGACTTGAATGACAGTAGCAAACAGAATCTGAGCCGAACATGGTGCTGACAGTCTGCATCCTGACTTACGGACATAATTAGGCACCACTTTGACTTCAAACATGTTCCTATTCAGCTGTTTTGTCCTGTGATCCATGAAAAAGTACCTTTTACACCGTTAACACACCCCTACAATGTCATTTGTCCACGTCTCATTAAAACAGAGCTATAATTCTATCCTCCCAACTCTTCAATACCCACTAGAATAACTCTGAGTGAAAGCTCGCAGCCATAGTGACTGCAACCACTGAAACTTTTTAATGAGGAATTTACTGTATGTGTCTCATATCTCATCCTCGTTTCATCCGCATTTGTTACTAAAGAAAATGCTTACGTTCTATTTTAATACTAATATGAATGTTTGTTAACAATGATTGCAATTTAACTGTCATCTAATATTCTGTAATTTAAGATATGATTGTTTGTGTCGCCTTGCTGTTGTAAAATGTACATATTTTAATGTGTGGAGAAATTCAAATAAACACTTCTCTTATGAAAACAGTTTTAATGAAGCCTTCAGTGACATTAATTAGCTTGAATGACTACATCTAAATGTGACAAATGGAGTCATAATGTCTGCATATTACACTTGCGGGGGAAAATTGCAATTGTGTGTAGCTCCTTTTTTTTTTTTCTTCTCCTAAATCCCTGAAAAATTAATAGATCTTATCAGCTCCCACCACTCCAGTGCAGAATTATTCATGTTACTGTACTGTATATGTATGCGCCAGCTATACAAAGAAAAATATGTGTTAATTTGAAACTGTCGGTGATCCCATAGAGTTTACTCTCAGCCCAAACTGTTGAATATGCAAAAAGAACATATACATATATAGTCATTCATGCTATATGAATATATATTACAATACCCCTGCTTATACAGTGGGTTATTTTAGCTCGTTAACACACATTTCAGAGTTTTTTTTGTCAGCTTCAGAGGAATAAAGTCCATATCAGCCCAACTTACTGTCGTTGTACAAAAACCTGCATGGAATACCTCACAGTTCACATTAATTATGCATCAATATAGACAGCAGCAGCATGCATACTGCAGCTCCTGCTAGCTTCTCGCTCAAATACCCAGAAAGGGGAGAAAACCTAATGATTTGTTAACAAAGGTAGATGCTAAGCTGGCCTGCCAAATTCATCATGGTTTAAGATTAGCTACCCCGCTATGAATTTGCTGGCAGATTTCTTTTTTTTTTCTCTTCCCATTGGTATTTAAATGTGTGACTCAGTCTGTGCTAAATGCCTCTGAAATTATCCACATGTTAAATATGTATTGTACAACCTCTGAAGAAGAAACAAAAGCCTAAGAAAGCAGTTTGCCTGGAGATAAGAAGCTTGTAATACAAGACCAGTAACAGTGAGTGAGAATTCTGAAACAAAATAATTTATTTTAAGGTTTTTCCAGTTGAGTTTTTGACAGATCAAGAACATGGTTTTCAAACAAAAACTTGGGCTTTTGTTACAAACTATAATCCCCCTATTTTCCATTTCACAAGCTTATTTGATCCCACAATATGGGGCTACTTGACCCCAATTAAAGGTGGGGTACGAGATTTTAGAAAACTGGTCCCAGCTGATAAATTATGAAAACACACAATTCAAAAGTCCAAACCTCATTCTTCAGATGAGCTGATCATTTGAATCAGGTGTGTTGGAGCAGGGTGACATATAAAACATGCAGGACAGTGGACCCTAAGGACCAGGGCTGAAGACCACTGATCGAATGGACGTACATGTAAAAATATTCATAATGAAGAGAAGCTAAACTGCGTCAGGATTCTGTCCATAAAGAATTGTCCAGTGTTAATTTTGTCGCAAAATTTTTAATTTACTTTTAGTCTCATGATGAAAATATAATTTTAGTTTTAGTCACAATTTAGTCATCTAAATCATTTTAGTGTTAGTCTAGTTTCAGATCAAATTTTATGTTATGTTTACTAAAATAATTTCAGTCGACTAAAATAATTTTAGCTACCTTTAGAAGTCAGGTAACTAACATTACTTTAGTCGACTAAAATAATTTTAGTCGACTAAAATATGACAACCAGTGTTTTTGTTTTGTTAAAAATTATCACTCATCATCTGAACCCGCTTTATCCTCACTAGGGTCACAGGGGTCACTGCGAGCCAAATCCAGCTACAATAGGTGAAGGCGGGGTACACCCTGTATGAGTCTCCAGTTCATCTCAGGGCTGAACATATATAGACAAACAATCACTGTCACATTCACACCTATGGGTGATTTAGATTAACCAGTTAACCAGTTAACCTATCAGTGCATGTGTTTGGAAGGTGGGAGGAAACTGGAGTACCTGGAGAAAACCCACACAGACACGAGGAGAACATGTAAACTCCACACAGAAAGGTCTGGTGTGGGAATCGAACCAGGGACCTTCTTGCTGTGAGGAACGAGTGCTAACCACTGCACCCCCACATTCTGATTTTGTACTATAGCGCCCCCTAGAAATGTACTTGTATTAAAATGGCTGTAGTTCAGACATACGAACACTGATTTTATTGAAATTTGACTCAGATGTTTATCTCTTGCTCCTACACCAGTTTATCAATAGAAATTGTGATTTTGCTCTATAGTGCCCCCTACAAATTCGCCTTTACTAAAAAGGCTGTAGTTCGAACATACGAACACCGATTTGGTTCAAATTTGTCGCTTAGGGAGGCGGTCGTGAGGGACAGCAAAGGCCTTTGAGACTTTTTGCAGTTTTAATTATTAATATTATCATTAATGCATTAATTTTGACAGCCTTTGTTGTGCTTTATATATTTTGGGCTGTGGTGTGAAAGGTTCATTGCAGGGTATTTAGTGACATGTGGCTTGAAGTTCCAGAGTGTGAAACTCACTGAATACCTCCCACTCTCCACTGCTGTTCATTGTCTATTCTAGGCTTTTTTGTTAAGAGGTGTATAACTTTGATCCACTCTCCAATGTAGAGGGTGATTCTTAATTCTGGACGCCATCCATTTTAAACCAGAAAAAAGCCTTCTGAGCTGCTGTAGAAACTTGGCAGTCCAAATGATGGACTCTGTGGACATGGGTATGGATATACTCTGGCTGCTTGGATGGACTTCTTCAGACTAAGTGTAAATATTCTATCTTGCAGTTGCAGATTTGGCAGGATTTTAGCATTATCCTTCCTTCACTTATCTTTGCATTGAGTTTCTTTAAGTCCGTGGAAGAAGAACATCCTCTAAGCTCCAACTAGAACCTTGAAATGGCAGATATTTGAAAACATCAGTTGTTTTTATATACCATTTTGTTTCTTGGGGACTTAGTCATTTCAATACCACAGTGCACTTCCTCATATGCACGTTTCAACAAACTTTACTCCTAATACTGTTTTAAAAATGTACTAGTGCATATTTCTACCCTCAGCATCAAAATATTGTACTAATTAGAGATATTTTAAATGAATACAAGTCATTTTCAGAGACTCAAAGGTGATTGGATAAGCTAAGGTGGTTGTAAATGAGGATATATTTACACACTACAATTCCACATCTTTACTACAGCTGCCTTTATTTTGCTGTGTGTTTGTGGTTCTCTATGGCCTTAGTCTCCTCTTCTGCAATTGAAAAGCTGGAAAAAAAACCAGGTGACTGACCTGCCCATTAGAAAACATGTCATTTCTTTACCTTTAAAAGCTCTCGGGATGCCTTTCAAGTGTATTGTGAATCATTGTCAGTCAATGTGAAGTGCGACCCTTTGAATTTTAGAGTATTTGTCTGAATATGAGCAGAGTATAGCCTTGTGTGCTTCAGAATCCATCCTGTTCCTGCTATCAACACCAAATAATCAATAAATACAAGTGACTTTATGTATTGCAAATAAAGCCTTGACCTCTGAATAAATCATTCCAAACAGGAAAAAGAAAAATAATTCTCACTAGATAGGGTGGGTCAGTGTAGGTGAGAAAAACACAAAGTTATTATAGTCTAATGAAAATGTAATTATGTATATTAGATTCTATTTCTGCAGCTTTATCCTTTTAACCTCTTACCAGCCTGGCACATACATGGTATTTTTTAACAACTTCTCTTATATTGATCCTACCATTTATCTTTCAATCTGGACAAATGCTGTGTTATTTTTCTGATAACACTCCAGTTAACATAATCTAGTAAAGCATTTAAATCTAAAATGCATTTAAAAAATGGGATTTTTGGACCAGTTTGTACCTTATTAAACAATTAACAATGGTAATTTTGTATGTGAAATATTAACTTTCATCAAGAAGTGTGTTTGAAGCATTGAATAGTTTCCCCAAAATTTCCAAATGTCCCCTCTGTAAAAGACATAAATATAACCAGAAAAAAATGCTTTAAAACTGAAATTTTTACTAATAGGAAGTGACAGGAAGCAAAAGTAGACGCAGTTCACAGACAAAGACCTGGACACTAACAACGACAGAACAAAAAAAAATAATTCACAGTTGGTCACCGCTTCACCCTAAATGTTTTCAGTTTAAGTACACCGTCAAATGGATAATCAGTGATTAGCCGATGCAAGCGTATGTATTTACAACTAATTAGATCATTATTAGAACATATGTACATCCCAACCCAAAGCCCACCTATATGAACCGGTATGTAAATAGTGAGTCCCGTCTCTTGTTGATCACCTGGACACTTGTGGAGTTGTGGACATTTTTTTTTTTCCCCAAAGACTTGTTCGCACCGATGCAACTTCAAAATAGTTTTTTGTTGCACTTTTGAGAAATTAGGTCCAAATTGGTTGCACTCTCGAGCCCTGTAATTTATTGATCAAATCTAGCATATCCATGTTATCCCTATTCATTACATGTATAGGTCTTCATAGGCAGAGGAGGCGGGGCTAAAAGCTTGTCTTTCAAATGCCTCTGTATGCAATAGGACAGTACTACAACCAATCAGTGTAATATTTAGAAGGATGTAGTTAGACGTTAGTTAGAAGTTCATGGAGGAGTTATGAATGACTAAACAAAATGGCGGATTATGGAGTTTAACGACTGTTGTCATTTCTGTAACTAGAATTTAAAGATCGCTGACTTTTTCTCACATCACTAAATAATAAAAGTCAATCACCACCCATTGTTGTTCTTCTTCTATGGTTGTTTCTGGTTATTTCTCTCTGAATCATCACAGCGTCACTTTGTTATGTTTGTCCTCTGACTATACTTCACCGTGATTCGTCGGCCAGTTCAGAGTCCTGCATGGGTTCGGGTACCCGTGGGTGAACCGCAAACTTTCACGAAACGGGTGAAAAATGTTGTGTTGTGTCGGATAGGGGTTCGGTTCGGGTCGGACGTGGGTGATCGCGGGTCTAATTTGCGGTTCATAGGCTAAAAGGCTAACAACATTTTTATTTGGCTCTGCCTTGGCTATGTCACTGTTCAGTATATTCGTGGCAATAAATGTTTGTATTTAAGTTTGGCTATCTGACATTTTCTTCCGGGTTCGGCTCGGCTATCGGGTTCATTTATAGTGGGTCGGTTCGGGTGCGGATTTTTTATTTTTTTTTTTGTCGGAAAACGGGTCGGATACGAGTTTAAACATGACGGGTATGGGCGGTTGCGGTATGTCAAAATCAGAACCGTGCAGGAATCTGGGCCAGTTTCAGGGAAATCTAGCCAAAAGTTACACTGAGCGTAAGTATAGTAGACGACTACGGTAGAACATTAGATTTGCTGCCGCTATGGGGCATCTAGTGTGACTAGGCGACCATTCTTATTGTCTGTGATCAAATGACCATTTGTTCCTAAAAGTGCATTCATCTATTCTACTCCTCAAACATGGAATAAGTTGCTAAAAGACTAAAAACTAGACATTTTTCCATATGTGCAAAACTTGACTGATACTTACTAAATGCATAGGCTAGGTTAGATAAAGTCCATATATTGCCCAGGCCTATAGTTTCAATCCATACCTAACAAATGCAACTTTATACACCCTGCTTTTCACCCCAAAAAAATGAAGGCTACAGCTTTTTACCTGTCAAATAAACAGTAAAAATTAGTGTTTTAGTCCAAACTACAGGGTGTTACCTTTTATAAAGATCCTGTTCTTTTATTTTTATTCCAAAAGGATGAAGAACAGTTGGTGTTTTAATTTGGAGAGGGATTTTTTTAGGCTTTTTTTTGTTTTTTTTTAAAATGAAAATCACATTGGGAAAAGTACCGTAAGAGGTTAAAACACATGAAATCATGTCCACTTATTTCGCCAACTCTGAACAACTTGAATAAAATCATAATATTATTTTTGGCAGGTATAAAAATAATCCACAATCTGAACTGCTTGTAAAACATAAGCTCAATCACTGCTGGAAAAAAAGAAACACCTTAGTTTCTTTGGGTTTCATGAGAGTTTAAATTCTTTTGTTGCTGCTGTTGTTTAACTAAACATTTTGTTTTTACACACAACTTTCAGCCACTTTTATTTAATCTCCATAGACAGAAGAAGCTGAAATCAAATCTGCTCACTGATTAATTAACTACTATTATATCCACATTTTTCCTGACTCTACGTCCGTACATCTGTAACAACACATTCCCATTAATTGCCCAGACTTGGCTGACTGCCATAATCTAATTTGTTTCGTAACAGATTCCTAATGAACCAAACATATTTTCACACTTCTCATAACAACATGAAAGATTTAGTTTTGGACTCAACAAAGCATCTGTGCAGATTTATGTAAATAAAAGCTTAACCCATACATACCCACTGCTACTTTAGTGACAATAAAGTTTCTGTGTATTTAACCTTTTATAGGTGATTTTTTTTTACCATTTTTTATCATATAATCCTTTTATGTGAAAATTAAGTGTGTTTCTATGTTTAATTTAAAAAGAGAAGACGAAGGAAAGGAAAAGGTGAGAAATAAGAAAGAAGAAAAAAAAAAAAGATACCAAAGGTTTAAAATTATTTAGGAATATTGAATTGAGATGGTAGATATGTTTGTTTTTTCTCTTCTCTGTTCATGCAGTGAATGCTCGATGCAGTCTAACATCTAATTTAATGTGCATCAGGTGAACAGGAGAGGCCAAAAAAAAAAAAAAAAAATAAGCTTTTGCTTCGAGCCTTTTCCTTTTTGTTTGTTTGTTTGTTTGGAGGGATTGTTGTCCTTTCTTTTCTTTTTTTTTTTTTTTTAGAAAGTATCTTCTTCAGACATTAAATGAATGTTTAATTAACAGCTTCATTCCACAAACTGTCAGAATGTTAAACTGCTAATATGCTCACACTTTGTACTTTACTGTGTATTTCACTTTTAATTGTAGTATCTTTTCAATTAATTTCAGTATTTTAATTCATTTTAGGATTTTACATTGTGTGGGTGAGGGGGAGGAACGCTCTTACATCTGGCCTGCACTACTATTGTATGTACAGCAAATGACAATACACTTGATTTGATGTGTTAAACCACAGGTGTCAAACTCCAGTCCTCGAGGGCCGGTGTCCTGCATGTTTTAGATATTTCCCTCTTCCATGTGATTCAGTTTAACCCTTTAACTCCTGAGAACTAACAAAATAATTGGTAACATGAACAAAGTTAGACACAAATGGTAGAAAATCAAAGAAAAATTTTTAAAAAATTAAAAGAACCAAAATGTAGAAAAATAAACAAAATGAACAAAAACTAATAAATATTTACAAAATGACAAATAATGTGGAACATTTGGGGGGAAAAAATTACTAAAAAAGAAAACTAGTATTTACATTTGGTCACAGCAATTTAAAAAAAAAATTGTGAAATAAAAAATGTAAAAAAAAAAAAAAAAAAAAAAAAAACCACCTCTTGCTTTTTGGCACCTTTTCCATGCACAAAATAAAGTAAAACTGTAAAATTTTTCTGAATATTTAAACCAAATCATCCATTCAGAACGCATCAGCGCTGACACTTAAAGAGTTAATAATCAGCTCCTCATCAGACTGATAATGATGCAATGGCCTCCAGGTGTAATGGAAGAGGGAAACATCTAAAACATGCAGGACCCCGGCCCTCGAGGACCACAGTTTGACACCCCTGTGTTAAAACGTTACACACTTTAATAAGATGAATCATAAAACAAATGACTTTAGTGCTGCTTAGCTCATGTTTTTAATACATATGATGGTGTGTTATTCCACATATATGCTGGTTTATGTACATGTATACAATGCAGTGTTTTCCCCAGTTCATTATACACCCACTATTTATTTATTTATTTATTTTAAAAGTGTCATTCCATCATTATTTCATTAATATTACTGTGTTCTCCATTGTTATTGAATGCATTGCGTGTTGGTTCTATTTAAATAATCACAGCTCAGACACTGTTCTTTGTTCATCATTTGAATTCGTAGCAGGTTTGTGAAGACGGTAAACAACTGAACAAAGACACCACCCTCATGTAGACAGAAGACGACACACTGTACTGAACCTACTGAAGACATTTGTCTTTTTCAAACATCTCATCATTTACTTTACATACTGTATAAACCCACACTATAAGTAATCAGTATAATTATTCATCTGCTGAACTGTACAACAACCACTGCTGTACCACAGGGTGTGTGTGTATATTTGTATTTATATCTTTCTGGGGACACACACTCACACCATGGGGACCTTTGACACTATGGGGACCAAAATTCAGGTCCCCATGAGGGTTAAATATCAATAAAGGTTCCCACTAGTAAAATAGAAATGATGTGGTCCAATAAATACAATAATTTTTCCAAAAGTCCCCATAAAGCATGAGGGAAACAGGTACAAAGTGAAACATGTATTTTTCTAAGGTTTGAAGATGTGTTTAGTTTAAAAACCAAAAAAGGATTTATTTTTATGTATTGTATGTAAAATTATTTTATTTATTTATTCATTTTTAAATGATTGTTTTGTATTTCTTTCTTTATTTTATTTTATTAAATTCAAGATTTTTATAGTTATTATTGTTTTTTATTATTTATTTATGAGGTAAAAGTTTACACTCACGACCCAATGGCTACTTGATTATAAACGTGGTCCTCATTTGACATGTAAACAAGTGTGTGTGTGTGTGTGTGTGTGTGTGTGTGTGTGTGTGCAAAAGGAGGTAACACTATCTCTGCAACTCATACTATTCATGATAAAAGTGATAAGAGACAACCAGAATAGACGCTTGCTAATTAAATCAAATACGTGCTCACCGAATTACTTTCAGGGCTTTGAAATTTAATTTAAATTGGGTTTTGGTTACATGTGCACTGTAACCCCCTCCACACACACACACACACACACACACACACACCTACAGCCCACGACATGAGTGTTCGGTCAAAATTTCACTTGTATTGGAATGAATGAAGCAAAACAAACACACACACACTTTCTGGTTTCCATGTCTCATGAGGACCGACTTTATAATCATCACTTGTAGGTAAAGTGTTCATTGGTCAGTGAACGTAAACACATCTTTGTTTTTTAAAACATAAATAAATACTAGTGGTGTAAAGATAAGCCCATCAGTTTGAATTGTACTGAATCAATAACTAATTTTTATGAATCGTCCCTGAATTGGATCGTAGGCTCTGAATCGAGATTTGAATCTGATCATTTTGTGAGTGAAAGATTCACACCCCTAATAAATACCCTTTATTTACAATTAAAACATGAAAAAAATTATATTTGAAAAAATAAATACAATTCTAAAATTAAATTCAAATAATCCAATAAATAAAAATAATTTAAAAAATAAAAATAAATAAATGGAAAAAGTAAGCAGATCTTTAAAAAAATACAATAAAAATTAGAAAACATAAAAATCTAAATATACATTAAATAAAAAAAAAATTAAATACATTTGGAAACACATCTTGAAACCTTTGCACATGAGGACTTCCAGAAAAAACATTAACTTGTTTTTTAAGGGACATAATTTGCATAATTCACACAGATTTTACCTACATTTATATTTTGACCCTCATGGGGACCTGAATTTTGGAAATTTGAAAATTAAAATAAATTAAGAATAAATAAAAATGAATGAACAAATAAAAAATAATTACAAATAAATAGAAATTAAAATGTATAAATTAAATAAATAATAGTGAAAAAAAAATAATCATTTTAAAAATACATAAAAAAGTAATGTTTGGCTTTGCACCCGTTTCCCTCTTGCTTTGTGGGGACTTCCAGGAAAAAAAAAAATTAACGTATTAATAAGGCCGCATTATTTCTATTTTACTAGTGAGGACCTTTATTTATATTTAACCCTAATGGGGACCTGAAATTTGGTCCCCATGCTGTAACTGTGTGAACATATCAATGTCCCCATAAAGATAGGAATACACACACACAAATTGAACCCTGTCCCCAGTTCCACAGACCGGTGGACCCAGGTGGACTCTCAGGACCCTACAGGGGCTGTGGAGGACTACAGTGCCACCATGTGTTTCAGACCAAAAAATGCAGATGATTGTAAAAACAAAAAAGGAGTGGAAAGTATTGTTTCCTTTTTCTTCACCCAGGGCCTGAAATGAACCACAGCACACATTAACACACATTAACACACATTAACACACATTTACACAGAAACCGTCTGCTCTATGAAAGGCCTTTCATAAACGGTCATGAAAGAAACATGGAAGCGCTTCACTTAACCTCCACTGAAGGGCACCAGTTATCATTACTGCCCCCACTGTCTGACTGTCGCCTTTTCTCTCACTTTTTAATTTGTTTGATTAGTTTTTCTGCATTTTTTTCCTTATTTGTCTTGTTGTTGTTGTTGTTGTTTTTTTTCCCACATTATGTGTTTTGCATGTGAAATTATTCCGTGTCAACACCCAGTGGAAGGAGACGAGAGTCCTTGTATGTTTGTTGAACTTCTGTGGATAAATCAAAAATAAAAAAGCCAAGTCATAGCTCTTACAATCGTGCTCATATTTCAAGAAAAACAAGTGTGTTACAGTGTATACCGCTGTGTAAAACTAAAAAAATAAAGGCGATAAATGTATTAAAAGGAGACAGAGGTGGAAAGTAACTAAGTAAAAGTACTTCGTTACTGTACTTAAGTGGATTTTTTTAGGTACATGTACTTCTCAAAATTCAAGATTTTATTTGTCATTGTCAGGACAACGAAATTAAGTTGAAGCCAACAGCACAAAAACGTGCTACAGTAAAAGTGTTATGGTAAAAGTGTTATGGTGCAGTGCAAGATAAAGGTCAAGGTCACCAGTGCCCCCCCCAATGCCCACCATAAATAGACATTTATTACATATATTTTTAAAGGTAAACTAAAAAAACGACCTTTTTAACTCAGCTTTTAGTTAAATTTTACTCTTAACATTATTTTACTCTATTTTATGTATTGACTTTAATTTTATTACCATTATTATTTATTCATTTATTTATTTGTTCTATTCTTTTTGATTTGGTAAATCTTTTAACTTGTTCCTGCAGTTGCGGTATAATGGGGGGGGGGTCTGATGTAAAGCACTTTGTATGAAAAGTGCTATATAAGTTAAGTTTGATTGATTGATTGATTGATTGATTTATGTCACCGTTACCCCCCCCCCCTCCCCATCATCAATCATCAGTTCTAAGTTCAAAAGTCAAATGAGGTGAGTTGAGCAGTTTAACAGCCTGAGGGTATAAGCTGTTAGCAAGTCTTTTTCTGTGTGTTTTTATTGATCCGTACCTTCTCTCAGACGGTAGTATCTGGAACAGGTGCTGGTCACGAATGACGTTCTGTATTCTGTTTAAACAACGTGTGTTATCAATGGTACTGATCAATTCAGGAGGGGGGGGGTGATTTTCCCTCCTGTTTTCACCACACACTGGAGACCCTGCTGGTCCATTTTTGGTGAATTATTTTATTCAGAATACATGATTCTGAATTTCTGTGGCCAGTTGAAACGATAATGATGGTAAAACTGTTGATTGGTGCAGTCGGAGGTATTTGACAGGAAAAACAAAAACAGGGACGTTCACATACTCTAATCTGTTTTGATTTCTCAGTCAAATATATATATATATATTTTTTTTTTGGATGACATGTTGGGTAATTTGAGCTTTTATTGGAAGGAAACCATGTGCAGAGACTTGTAAAACCTTAGGAACGCAACCTTGAATACATGTTCAAAGACGTACCATGTAAAGCTTTGAAATAAAATGGAGTGGGGTCTATAGTAGTGTCGCTAAATGGAACTATTCAAGGAACTAAATCAAATATTCAACGCATGTGGGCTTAAAGTACCAGGTTTATATTCTACCACTGACTGAAAATAAGTAATTCACAAGCCAAAGCCTCCTGGATGCACAAAGAAAACACGCTGCAGCATTGCCCTCATATCTTCTCTGCCTTTTTTGACAATCAAATTCCCTATGGTGGTGTGTCTATGCATGACATGCAAAAGGGGTAGCCTGGGTGTTTTCCTTCACCTGGACTGATTTACATGTTGGGTTTGTTTGGGGCCATCACATCCACTGCTTCCACTGGACAAAAAACAAACTCAGATTTATTCTGTATTTGGAGAAACTTGGTCATATTTATGTGTAGTTTTTTTTGTGCCGATATTCTAATCAAAAGAAAAATATGAATCAAAAGAATATATTAATCAATTGAAATAAAGCCCATAAGGTCAAATGGATTGAATATTGGAAGTGATGTCTTGGCAACAGTACAATTGGAAGTAGAAGAAGAAAGGAGACTGATTCATCTGATGCATGATTTTGTGCCAAATCAGACTTTTACCTGAGATTAAATTATATATGAATTACCAAGTTTCCTTCAAAATACATTAAAAAAAAACAGCAAAGCCTTTCATTTTCAAGGGTCAGTGATCCTCTACAGCTACTGAAGGTCTTTTCTAAGGAGGCTGCTTTAATAAATCAGTGCTTGTTTCTGTTTTTATTTCCTTCATGAATAAGGAACACTGCAGTTATGCAAATAACAGGATGAGGAGCCCTTTCCTTAATAGTGAATTTGTTTATGGTTATTTGTTTATGGTCAGGATCTTTACCAGAACTTCCTGACCATTGCTCATTGATTTAGATTTATTTAATTCTGCAATTGACCCGTAGTGATCTAGCACTTGATAAAGGGTTTAATCATTATTGTTTTTTATGCTCCTTATATTTAAATAAAGTGAAGGGTTTATACAGTATTAGGGAGAATAAGGTTTTTTTTTTCATGTTATTCTGAAATATTTTTGTGGTTCTAAAGGTCCACATCACTATTTTTTTTTTTAGTTTTGGCAAATAATTAAAATGTTTAATCAGATTAATCCCAGGGTTCCTGTGGATTAGGGCCACAAGATATTAGAAAAGAGATTTTTTTTTTTTTTTTTTTTACCCTGCAATATATCATGAGGTCAAACAGATTAGTGGTCGACACAGAACATATATTTCAGTGTCATCCTTCTCATAGCTAAAATAATGAAATAAAATTAATAATTAAATATAAATGAATAAATACAAATTTGTAATAAAAAAAGAAAGACAAATGAATAATGAAAATAAATTAATTTAATTAATAAATGAATACATTTAAATAATAAACATATATACAAATAAAAATAATAAAAAATAAAATAAAAATAATTGCAGGACCTGGGATGCGACGGTTCCACATACGTACATTGTGATGTTTCAGTTTTTGCTATGAACCCATTTTTTGTCAAATGCTGTTTTATTGCTTCCATTGATTCGTACATTTGGCGAAAATCAAAAGATATGTCTGTTTTCACGTCGCTGGAACTGATCGTATTTCTGACTCATTTTTAGTCCGGTTTTTGAGTCATCCTGTAAATGTCGTCAATGAATGATTCCAATTGACAAATAGTCTTGTTGCATGAATTCCAGTTTTGATATATGACATTATTTTTTGAATGACACCCGGTAAAAGTGGTAAATGTAAAGGATAGATTCTGCTATGTGCGTTTTCATAGCCTGTAACCAGCCACCATCATGCCGCCCTCTCCCCAGCCAACAACTTAATTTAAGCTAGCGCTAGCTGTGTGTTAGTCCAGGCTCCATTAGTGCCGTTAGCATATCTACAGTCAAACTGAACCAGTCAAAACAAAAAAAACAAAAAATACAATTAATGGCTGTTTGTAATATAGAACAACTATACATTGCTGTACTCTATATACAGCAGAAACCTATAATAAAAAGTATCCATTAATACTATAATTATTATTTGAAGTAATTGGCTAATAATTTTACAGCACTGTATTATGTAGAAACTTCTTTGTCTGGCATTTGCGGTAAATTCTACTTGAAATGTGTTAGAGTGTAAAGTCTATATCATCATTCACTGTTACTTTTTTCTTTGTTGAAAGCATCTGTTAGGCTTCGGGGAGGGCTAAAGTCAATCACACTTTCCTTCGATAGTGCTTTTACCAGTCTTAAATACGCTTTAACACTGTATCGCATTATTTCTTTCTGTGTGATGTGTTGACATAAATCATTACTTTCTTTATTTTCCTCTAAGCTGGATATTACAGATAAAGGGATGACAAATGAAACATGAAGCTGTGAAACACCTCATCAAAGCATCAGTCTTGAGGGAATCCATTAAGGTTCAGTTTAGTAGCTGCACTGGCCGTTAACGTTAACCAGAACCAAGGTTTTTTTTCTTATTTTTTTTTCCTTCTGCCTGTATCTTTCAGCTTCAAATACTTCTACTCTTTATCATTATGTGTAAGGTGGTAGAATGACTGGATGTACTTTATGGACTTAAGGATACAGTTCAGACACAGACAACAGAAATAACATCATGAGTTAATAGTAGATTTTGCCATTCTTTTAGCCTAGCTGCACTATCCCTATTCATTACATGTATAGGTCTAGTGGTGCTTCATAGGCAGAGTAGGCGGGGCTAAAAGGCTGTCCTTCAAATCCCTCTGTATGCAATAGCACGGTAGTACAACCAATGAGCGTAATCTTTAGGATAACATAGTTAGATGCCGGAAAGTTGACGGAGTCCAGAGAAAGTTACAAATCACTAAACAAAATGTTGGATTATGGATCTTAATGACTGTTGTCGATTCTGTAAAAAGAATTTAAAGTTTGCGAAACAGTGATCCCACCAAAAATTAACCAAGTTATAGCGAGGGACCACTGTAGTTAACTGAAGCTGTGTTTCCATTAGTATCAATTCTACACAATTCTTCTCCCTTTGGAGCATTTCCGCTATGAAAAAGGGTCCCATGGTACCTGGTCCTAGATTTTTGGTATCTACTCTGCTGAGGTTCCAAGAGGCACTATAACGTGACGCGTCATCAGCATAAATAGTGATTTGTGGATTTGTCACTGTGTCATTGCGTTATCATTTCGCCCCTTGCTTAAAACTGCCTGCGAAAAATCGTTTTACTGGAATGTTCATAAATTGTCTGAGTCTAATATAATTTTGTGGCTTCAGTTGTAAAATAAAGACAATCCAAGAAATGATTGTATTATATTTGACTCATCATCTCCTGCTTCATCCGGGTCCAGATCGCAGGACATATTATATTTGACATGAATCATAATTACTTCTTGTCATTGTTCCTTTTGATATCAAGTTTCTATCATTATTCAACACACAAAAATTAGACGACACTTCATTCTTTTTATTTTGGCCCAATCTCAAGTTTCTATGACAACCCGTTCTTGAATTAGAGCCAATAATGTGATTTTAACCTTTTTGCTAAATGCGACCTTGACCTTTGACGTTTTGCAATATTGATAATGTTGTTATATGTATATATGAGTCAGTGCGTGTAACATTATGCTAATATATCCAGTATTGATTAAGTTATAGTTATATGTCTATGGTTGACACACACAAACAGTGTTACAGAAGTTAATTTTGCAACATGACACCATTGACCTCCAGAGATCTGAAAAACTATTGGTCGTAGGTGATAACAGCAATTATGAGAATTGTAGAAATCATCATTCCACATCGTTTGGTACCAATCTGAAAGTTCTGGGACCCCCCATTCTTGAGTTATAACCGCTAATGAAATTTTGACATTTAAGTTAATTGTGACCTTTGACCTTTACTGAAATGGATCAATGCATCTGATGCGCATAAGCTATATGTATATGCCCATGTAATTACATGGTGATATCTTAAGTATTCATTGAGTTATAGCATGATATGTCTCTGCTGACACACACACACACACACACACACACACAGATGTTCATTACAATCATCTTTCCATATCAATGTTGGGCGAGATTAAAAAGGAAAGACGAGAACACAGAGGGAAATGCAACCTGTGCTGCAACCCACCACCAGGGGGAGACAATGATATTTTATTTTTACTGCTATCACTGTGTCCATTTTTATATACATCTACATGTTGTATTCTATTGTACTTTAAGCCATTTTTGGACAGATGAGGTCACCTATAAATCACTGCTGTGATGCCACAGACATGCGAGGATGCCCTGTTCTGCCAACAACAAACAACACTTTGCATATAGATTTCCATATATTCCATTCATGCTGGGGAGGGGTGCAGTTGGGTGATGGAGGGTGGTCATTTAGATTTGTTCAGTCACTCGACTCTCTCATTTCCAAACAATCACAACCCCATCTTCAGTCTGGCAGGATCTTATCTCTGTCTCCCTTCGTAGAGGACGAGGAGATGGCGATAAAGTGAGTTACTGCATATTTGATTATTGGGCCTTTACCATTTTCAGCAGGAAACAGCTTTCTGCAGCCATGTGGAAAATACCAAGGAGCTTCACTGTAAGTCTCACTTTGCATCATTTTATTGAGGCTCACTTCAGAATTCTCCGTGACATGTCGTTATTTAAGTCCAGATTTAAAAAATAAACAAGAAAGACCTTTTAACCAATAGCATTGCGCCACTTTTAGGCTAACCTGGTGCTCTTTTTATCATTTTATTGTCTTATACATTTTAAAATTCTTTTTGATCGATATGTTTTATCATGTATTTTTACTCGTGTTATATACAGGGTATTTGTGCAAGTCTTGAAAGTCTTAAAAACGATTGAATTTTGGAGTTTCCCAGGCTTTGAAAAGTCTTAAAGTTTAGGTGAAAGTCTTGTTAAAGTATGGGGTAAAAATTTCTTCCACCCAACCCTTTTTTTTGTTTTTAAAAATGTTAATCTCCTTAAATGTACAGCTTTATTTATATATATATATATATATATATATATATATATGAACAAAATAAAGTGAATTCATACATGTATTAATTAAGTGTTCGTTTGAGCATCACATAATACAAAGAAAACTCATGTGATTTGGTGAGTTGACAGGAAACTGGGCTAGTCATAGGTTTTGATGCTCTTTTCAAGGGTAGATTGTGTTGCTTTCCCAAGGATCCACTGGAAGACATTGAGACCTGGGGTGAGTCTGTGGACAAAGTCCTGGCTTGTAAAGGTAAGAAAACAACGTCACCCTTGAATCCCAAACAAAATCACAGAAATGTCAGTGAAGCATGTTGTCAAGCTGTATTTTACACAAAAGTCAAAAGTATCTGCTGACTTTGTGAATGTTTGATTTGTAGCTGGACAGATAGCTTTCCGGGAGTTCCTTAAGTCAGAGTACAGTGAGGAGAACATACTGTTTTGGCTCGCCTGTGAGGAGTACAAAAAGATCAAGACGGTCCCAGAGATGATCTCTTCTGCCAACAGGATTTACTCAGAGTTTGTCCAAACAGAAGCACCCAGACAGGTAACTGTAACAGTGAAGAAAAAATAACCAAGGAACTCAAGACAGATCATTAAAACCTTTAAAAAACAGTTACTTATGGTAAATCTATTTCAACAGACCATCAGTCAGTTTATACTGCAAATATATAAATGCTACTAAGTGTATTTTTTGACATTTCTAGTCCCATCATTCTGTGGGTGTAGTATTCCTTTAGCTATACTGAGTTTTTTGAAAGTGTGTGTTTATAAACTGTGTGTGTGTGTGTGTGTTATATATTCAACATTTCTAAGTTATGCTTCTTGATGCAAATGGTTCATGAATGTAGCAGCAACTGGAACAAACAGTTATGTTCTATTTAAAATAAATAGTTGGTAAAACTAGGGTTAGGGTTAGTTCATGTGGTGGTGTTTTTTCCTTTTTCAATTTAAGGTTTGGTCTTCAATTTACGGGGTGGCCATGGGTCAGATGGTAGAGCAGATTGTCCATTAAACAAAGGGTTGGTGGTTCGATTACCACTCTGTCCTAGTCAGTCCATTGTGTTCTTGGACAAGACACTTCACCCTCTTTGCCTCCAGTGTCACTCACACTGGTGTATGAATGCGTATAAATGTTTGGTGGTGGTCAGAGGGGCCGTAGGTGCGAAATGTTAGCCACACTTCTTTCAGTCTGCCCCAGGGCAACTGTGGCTACATATGCATTTTACCACCATCAGAGGGAGCATGTGAGAGTGAATGAATAATGGATCAATAATGTAAAGTGCTTTGGGTGTCTTGAAAAGTGCTATAGAAATCTAATCCATTATTAATTTCAAACGCCATTTAAAAAAGTCTTAAAAAGTCTTGACTTTAATGTGCCCTGAGCTGTCGGAACTCAGTATATTTTAAGTGTGATGAGATATTTTCAGTCAAAATGAGGAAAAAAATACACTTGGTAAGATTTAGATTTCTTTCAGTGTGAATCTGTGTGTTTTTATCTTTCATGGTAGAAAACCAGAAAAATTACATTTTAAGAGCAAAAGTCACATCAGATGACTGTAATAAAAGTTGATGACAGTAGTTTCTTTACGATACATCTGGTTAATATGTCTGATTTCAGATCAATATAGACTGCGGTACCAGAGAAAGCATAACAAAGAACATCACCCAGCCAACCCTGACTTCCTTTGATTCAGCACAGAAGCTCATCTACAGCCTGATGGCCAGGGATTGCTACCCACGGTTCCTAAAATCTGACATCTATCAGGGACTCCTGAGGAGAAGTGATTCAAGGTGACTGTTCTAAACTGACAGCCTCTCAGTTGGCCTCACAGAAACCTGCTCTCCAGCTCTAACCCTCTTTGATTTCAGTGTGGATAACAGGTTTATGCCATACAACACACATCCTAATTGTAGCAGAAATAGCTTTTCTCTCAAACCGTGTGATTCAGTAGAATGTTACACCTCAAGGGAATCTCAACCTTGTATTATACTTTGTCTCTTCAATTATTTAAAGATATGAAAAAGGTCTTTTTAAACAGATTGAAGAGATTATTCCATGATTATCTGTTTTTTCCCCTCCCCCTCCCTTAAAAGTTCCAAAGAAACTTGTTATTGTAAAGTATTATCGTCACTTTATCTGATTGAACATGCAAATTATACCACTATTCAAAGAAATTCTTCTTTTACGTGCAAATAAAAGTGTGCATTGTTAATCTTGTGTCTGCTTTTGGTGTTTGTCAGATGTCAAAGGCTTTTCTCTTGTTTGCACTTGGTTCGATCGGACGTATCGTATCTTTTTCAGAGGTGGCAAAAGTTCTCGCATTCTGTACTTAAATGTGTCATTCCACTGAAAACCACTTTTCCACATTCCTTTTAGAATCTGATGAGTCACCTTGAGTTATCACACTTATGTCACCTCCACTGGCTGTATTTCCCATTCATAGAAAACAATACAGATAAAGGAGCGACTCAGAAAAAGTGTCCAGTACACATTATAGGGACAATTGGCGTTACCCACGTAGTCCCCCATTGCAGCTCAGTTCAGTTCAGTTTATTTTACAAATCATTTTAAAATACAAATACAATTTACAATAAACAGTAGATATAACCTTGTAAAAAAAAAGGATAACCCCAGAAGCTTCTATATCTTATAATCAAGAGTCCAAAAACACAAAAACAACAATATGATGACAACAACAGTTCCTATTTCTAACCTATCGTCTAACCCTACCCCTAACTATAAGGTGATTTCATCAACACAAAAACTCTATTGTTCGACACAAACAAAGACATAAATATCCACACATCAGGCACAGGTACATGATACAAAAACAGCAAGATGAGATTGATTTAGATCTAATTTAGCAGCAATTTTTGTTTTAATCTGTTCAAAGATAGACAGTGATACAGATACTTTCAACCTCATTCCAAGTCTGTGGTCATTTAACGGTCACACTAAGACTTGTGCATTTTTGTTTCTGTCTCTTTCCCTTTATAAGCTGTTTTCCTCTCATGTTGTATTCATGAGTGGGTAAAAAAAAATTGGGATGAGATGGCAGAGTCTGTCTTTGAGTCTAAATTCTACATCATACATCCCACAGGCATTATAGAAAGTATTATATTGAGTGAGTTTCAAAAGTTTGTAAGTGTATAAAAGCTTGTTCCATGACCATATAACATTGCAGCAAATCTGAAGTAGCATTAGCATTAGCATCTACAAGAGAAGACAGCACCACAGTAGCTGCTGCACAAAGTAAAAAAAAAAAAAATGGCGGATCAAACTGGTTCATGTGCTCTCTTTGTAAATAAAGCCTAGTTTTTTTTCCCCTGCACATTTTCAAAACAAGCGACTGCACAAAACCTAACTGGATGCTACTCTGGGATGGTAAACACACATAGAGGGGGGAGTGTTCCGTCAAAGGCCAATCAGAGACGCTTCATCACTGCGTCATGGACATGTATGCAGAAGTACCGGTAAAGTCTGTTGTTCGACCTCAAATAATTTTTCTAGCCTCCAAAAACAACTGGAAACAAAGCAATCTGGAGTTGTTGTTTTTTTTTTAATCGAACCAACACACAATATATTCAGAGAACACAGCAATATTAATGAAATAACCATGGAAATTATTATTATGAGATAAAAAGTGATGTGCTCAGATTATGGCAAGGAGGTGCCGTATTTTTCTGACTACTTAAAAGACTATTTTTCTCCAGAAACAACAGTGTACCTTATAATCCAGAGCGCCTTATATATGGATCAATTCTGGTATTGCTTAGTGACTTGGAATGTTGACTTTCATCTCATAAATTTTTACTTTTTATCATAAATTTAGACTTATTTCATAATGTTGAATTTTTATCTCATACTGTTGCTCTTGATCTAATCAATTCTGACATTTTATCATAAATTTAGACTTTTTATTTAATAAAATTTGGCTTTTATCATATTTTTGACCTTTTGTCTCACAATTTTGACTTCACTTAATGCGCATTATAGTCCAGTGCGCCTTATATATGAAACCTTAAAAAATAAATAAGAAGAAACCATTCATTGACAGTGCACCTTATAGTCCAGTGCATCTTATAGTGTGGAAAATATGGTATATATATATATATATAATTTTAAGTGTGATAAGATATTTGGACTAAAAATGACAAAAACAAACTACAAGATTTTCCAGTGTAAAAGACAAAACAGCAAAATACAAAACAACATTTGTGCCCATGTAAAAAGTCAATTCACGTGTCCCTTTAAAGAGCTGATGTTCACATGTTATCTAAATATATTCAGGTGAGTTTCATTGGGGTGTGGTTGGTTTGAATGGATGCAAATGACTTCTGTAAAAAGTCACATGTATGAAAAAAAGGCCAGTGGTCAAACAAACAGCAGATGGCAACAGAGTCCTTCAAAAACTATCTGTCAATGAGCAAAGTGGAAAAGGAGAAGATAAAAGAAAAAAACATCTAAACTTCCTCTGTGTTTGTGTATGTGTTTCTGATGTTATGCATTAAACACAAGTCGAAGAGGAAGCGAATGAATCATCTCAGCCTCAAGTTAGAAATACCAGACAGAGGGGAAGAGCTGGAGGCCGCACACTTGGTTTCATTATGACTTTATTTATCACAGAAATCAACAGAGAGACAAACTTCCATATATGATAATAGAAAATAACACCATCCATACAAATAGAATGGACAAAATGCCCCTTTAAAAACTGGGAAATTACAAATTAATACAAGATATTTTTCTTGAATTAAGCAGAAAAAATGTGCCAATGGAACAACTATTATTATGTACTTTATGGTATTTATTTATTTGATGTTTTTAACCCTTTAATGCATCTACTGGTCACTCCAGTGGACTGTTCGCTTGTATATTCATGGGTTTTGTGGGTTATTTATCATCCAATACACTGACTGACATTCATACTATTACTGTAACTTTGCTGTTATTGATGAATAAAATTAAGATAAAAATAAATTATAATTTTTTTTGTTTGCATGTTATCTCCATGAAGTAATGTAATTAACAGGCTCTCCACGGATCCTTAAAAAGTCTTATTTACAATATGTGTTTTTTTTAAGGCCTTAAAAAGCATTTAATTCCACTATCTTTTGAAGTATGGCATTACATTTCACATAGGCGGTATTAAATTTCATCTGGGTATATCTGGATTTTTTCCTGCCCTAGTTATTTATTTAGCTAGCGTTGTTTGTGCCGGGAGACGATGACGAGGAAAAGCAGGCTGGTGATCAGGGACAGGCTAGAAATCAAAACACACTAATCCAGGCAAGACAGACAGGGGCAAAGACAGAAACCAAGAAAACCAGAATACCAGAACAAAGTTGAATACCAAAGATGAAAATACTGCTTATAAGTTGCTACCAAGGCTGACGAATTCGCACTGGATAGAGACACAAAGGGGACTTAAATACTGGTGAAGACAGGTGAGACACATCAGGGACAAATTAACGAGATGTGGAGAAAACACCAGTGACAGGAAGCAAAGAGCGAAAGTGTGAACATGAAACAGATCCCAAAATAAAAGCTCAAAGACTCACAATGACAAAAAATAGACGGAGACACAGAAAAAAAGACAAAACACCACACCTTGAGTCCGGATTATGACACATCCTAAAGATTATGCTAATTGGTTGTAGTCCCATCCTATTGCATGCAGAGGGATTTGAAAGACAACCTTTTAGCAACACCTCCACTGACTATGAAGCATGACTAGACCAATACATTTAATGGGGACAGTGCGGCTAAGCTAATGTGATGCGACATTTTGACTCAAAATTTAAAAAATAAAAATTACACTTGGAGTTAAATTTTTGCAGTGTGTTCAAGGGATGCAAATGCAAACAAGGATAATTAAGTGGATTTCTAAAACAGTATTCAAATCCACTGAGTCTGATGGCAAATAACGATTTACACAAATAACATACAAAGCACAGAATAGAACATTAAGCTTCTTTTGCATCTACTTTCTCGACAAATTAATTTTACAATGTTTAATTTTTTTTTTTTTTTCATGGTTGGAAAGTGGAAGTATGCATGAGCCGGTTTCTTCACATGACTCCTTCAGTGTCCTTAACAGACATTTTGTTCTGTTGGTGTGAATTTACTGAACATTTATTTAAAGACGTGTTTGGCAGAAGTGTGTTTGTATGTCTGTGTTGTGCAGACAGATCACCACAACTTCCTCTAGTTAACACAGCTCTGGTTCCATTCACCTCTTTGTGGGCAGAGGTTGAACTTAAGGACTGTAAATTACAAAAAAAAAAAAGAAAAGAAAAAGTGCGTATCTTGCAGAACTATATATTTAATCTTTATTTGGACAAAGCACTGCACGGTTGATGATGAAAAACAGCAGGATGCTGCGTGCAGGAAGATAAGAAAATGACAAAAATGACAAAAACAGAGGAAAGTAATGGTTGAGATTAGCAACAGTTGACGGAGGAAACATGTTTGTGTGTGTTGTAACTGATAACGAAAATGTCTGTGATAACAGTTGATGTCAGGACATATTCAGAGCTGCCTTCACACTCAAATATTTCCTGTCAAACTAAAAAGATAGACGGAGGAGATCCTCCTGAGACACAGCAGTGACACACAAGTGTCATGGTTTTACTTTATAAATGATGTCCATTGACCCAGTTCTGCCCCTATTTAGGTTTAGATCTGGAACATAGGAGCTTGATGTATTATTATTATTAATATTATTATTATTATTAATAATAATAAATGTTATTTCTAAAGCACTTTACATGTTTACATAAAAACCTGACATCAGTGCACATGAACAGTGAGAAAAAAAGAAACTATATGCAAAACTGAGTATGCAGGAGTGAAAAGGAAATCCTGATGGGAGGGGGGATGTGTGTGTGTGTGTGTGTGTGTGTGTATGTGTGTGTGTGTGTGTGTGTGTGTTTTTCATTCTGTAGGTCAGGGCAGACTGACACTCATAGAAGTGAAAGTCATGCTTACTGCTGATTTGAGTGTGTCTGTGTGTGTGTCTTTGTGTGCGGGTGTGTGCGTGCATGTGAGCCTGCGTGTGTGTGCATGTCTGCTTGAGATATCATCATTAAATTACATGGTCATATACACATAGCTAATGCGCATCAGATGCAATGATCCATTTGAGTAAAGGTCAAAGGTCAAGGGCACAATTAACTATAAGGTCAAAATCACATTATAGGTTATAACTCAAGAACAGAGGGCCACAGAACTGTCAGATTGGTAACAAACAATTTGGAATTTAGATTTCTTCAATTCTCATAATTGGTGTTATCACCTATGACGCATAGTTTTCTCTGGAGGTCAAAGGTGAGATGTCGCACAATGAACTTCTGTAACACTGTGTGTGTGTGTGTGTGTGTGTGTGTGTGTGTGTGTGTGTGTGTGTGTGTGTGTCTGTGTGTGTGTGTGCGTCAAGCATATACATATCACACTAAAACTTAATCAATGTTAGATATGCTATCATAATATTAAGTATTATTATTAATATTATTCTTAATATTACATGCATTTATGCATATATATGAGGTCAAAGGTCAAGGTCACATTACTGGGTGGGATTATTTTATGATTTTACTTTTTCTTTTTTCCCCAGTTCGTGCTCTGGTTGTTACTATTGTTGTAGCTACAATGGTTGGCATTGTTAGTAATTTTAATATTGTCTTGTGAGGTTTTCAGCACCTTACACCCCCCCCCCCCCCCCCCCCTCCACCACAGTTCATCAAAACTCACAGTAAAGACAGTGGAATATCAAGGTTAAAACAAGACAGGTTAAAAATAATGATAATAATTTATGACCTTTGTGTTGTTATGGGTCAGTTTGGACCCAATTATAAAAATAAGATTATGAAGCAATAATTAGAGCCCAAACTGAAGTCCTCAGTGTTCTGTTCAGTCATCACACTGATCCTCTAACAATCATGTGAGCGTTTGGATCCTCATTTTACCTTATTATCCAGTTTACCTGCACAAAAACACAACACACAGACGGGTATGTCCACAGATCTGAGGTCAGTTCAGGACAGAGAGTATTGTTTGAGCATCGACGTCGCAATGTATGTGTTCGCAATAGTCACATGACACGTCCTGTTAATGTAGGAGACGAATGAGCTCAGCATGTTCTCATCTAAATTCAATAGAACACGCTGAGCACATCACAATCATTCTGAAGCAGCACTGGTAACAAGACTGAAAAATGAGCAACCAACAAAAGAATATCACCTAAAACCAACAAGAGAAAATCACCCAAAACCAACAAGAGAAAAACCACCCAAAAACCAAAACGAAAAATCACACAAAAACCAACAAGAGAAAATCACTCAAAAACCAACAAGAGAAAAAACACCCAAAAACCAAAAAGAAAAATCACACAAAAACCAACAAGAGAAAATCACCCAAAACCAACAAGAGAAAAACCACCCAAAAACCAAAAAGAAAAATCACCCAAAAACCAACAAGAGAAAATCACTCAAAAACCAACAAGAGAAAATCACCCCAAAACCAACAAGAGAAAATCACCCGAACACCAACAAGAGAAAATCACCCCAAAACCAACAAGAGAAAATCACCCGAACACCAACAAGAGAAAATCACCCCAAAACCAACAAGAGAAAAATCACCCAAAACCAACAAGAGAAAATCACCCAAAACCAACAAGAGAAAATCACCCCAAAACCAACAAGAGAAAATCACCCGAACACCAACAAGAGAAACCATGCACACTGATTACAATAATCTCTTCCAACCAATGTAGGGAAAGAATAATGATGATTATGAGGAACTTACAGCTAGAAAAAGTCCAATACTCTCTGAAAGACTAAGTAGGCATATTTTATTCAACATCACAACTATTTTATGAAACATAAATCATCACAGAGACCAAAACAACAATACAAAAACTAAATAGAAATAAAGAACATATGAGGTTTATAGTTATGTATTCATTCTACCTGTTTTGAAATGCATTTGTATGTGGAAAAATTAATAATAATAATATTTAAAAAAAGAATAAAATGCTTTCATAACAGGGAACAGCATGTTCTATCTGTTGTTGTGAAAGTTAGTTATGATTAAGCAAGAATGCAAGTGATGAAAAAACAGAAAACAACAGATTTGGGCAGATAACAGGATGATGTTGCAATAAAACCCAGAGACGAACCGGAAATCACAAGTGACTGTAATTAGATCAGAGCTGTAATCCTTTAAGAATGTCATCCACAAAACACCAGAGATCTGCAAGAATTAAAGATGACGGATTAGAAACATAGTCAATTTGACATTGTTTGGAGTTCTGATATTAACTTTTTTTTTTATCTCCACCAAGGACGTTCTGTCTGTCTGTCTGTCTGTCTGTCTGTCTGTCTGTCAGCAGGGTTACACAAAAAGTTCTGAACGGATTTTGATTAAACTTTCAGGAATGATAGATAATGGGTCAGGGAAGAACCCATTAGATTTTGAGCAATGAAGGTCAAAGGTCAAGGTCACACTAAAGGTCAACGGCTAAAATACATCTCAGGATTCAGACAAGATAGAATCTGGTGGGTTTTTTTAAATCACATGGTCTGAGCATCACATCATGTGTAAATGAAAAATTAAGCCTTGTTAGAGGTCTGCTGCCTCTGACTGCCTTCTTTTTGTTTTGTTATTGTGATGCATGGGCATAAGATTGCGTATGGACACTATGGACGTTTTCATATGTATATACAGAAATGTAAAATGTCATTTTTAGAGACTAGTTAACAAAATTTAAAATATTAAAAACCAGAGTATATCCACTTCTGCAGGAACCACTACAGCTGTGGATGTCACATAACATTTAGACACAAAGAGAACAGAAAGAAAGAAATAAGTCACAGGAATGTCCAGTTTTAAGACCCAATTTTTTGTTTTGTCATAACTTCCTGTCAAAATAGAAACAGGAAGTGGATAAAGTAAGCACTTACCTAATTACAGCCTAAGAGGAAGTGTTTCATGTCATTAGAACACGTCTGTGTTTTGTCTTTAATACAAACACAATATGATTATTTAACAACTTCTGAAACTGTGTGTGTGTGTGTGTGTGTGTCTGTATGTGTGTGTGTTTCTGCATTCGTGTGTATCTGTATTTGTGTCTGTGTGTATTAGGACATGAACGACTTCAGTCCGACAATAAAGTCAGAGTTGAGTCGACATGTTGTGATGACGTCATCACATTGTCAGCTGAGACACAGACATGCGGCTTAAAAAAATAACAAAAAAAGCAACACACAGACACATGTCTGTCCAGCAATGAGCAACAATGACAACACTGAAAAGACACAAGCATCAGCATTTTAACCCCAACAAAACAAAGGCTAACATTAGCAAAGAGTTAACTGAACAACATCAGTAGGTGAACATATGTCCACATTTGGTCTGGACCCACGCCTCTAAAACCAGTCTGTCCACACGTCTGTCACTGGTCCTCACTGTCCACATTATGTTTGGAAAAAAGGAGCATGTTGTCTGCGCTGCTGCTCACTCAGGTTAGCTAGCAGATGCTGCTTATATCACGCTAACGAATGCCTCTTCAGATGGCCGTGTCGTTTCTTTTTCATCTAAGGTGAAGTAAAAGAGAGAGTGATAGACACACATGTGACGTGTGTCTGTCACTCTCTTTTGTTTTGTTATCGACTACAACTGTCTTACCTGCAGAAGCCACATCTGATTTAGGTCTGACTGTGTTTATGTGCCGAGAGAAAGAGAGAGAGAGAGAGAGAGAGAGAGAGAGGGTGGGGTGGGGGCACAAAAAAAAATATGCGACTTGTCAACTCTTCCAAATTTACTTCTGCTACGGGAGTCGACGTGTCTGTTAATGCCCTAGTGTGTATATTCTGGTGTTAAAACAGTCGCACCATGGGGACCTCTGACACCATGGGGACCTCTGACACCATGGGGACCTCTGACACTATGGGGACCTCTGACACTATGGGGACCTCTGACACCATGGGGACCTCTGACACCATGGGGACCTCTGACACCATGGGGACCTCTGACACTATGGGGACCTCTGACACCATGGGGACCTCTGACACCATGGGGACCTCTGACACCATGGGGACCTCTGACACTATGGGGACCTCTGACACTACAGGGACTAAAAGTTAGGTCCCCACAAGGGTTAAGTGTAAATGTAGATGAAATCTGTGTGAATTGTTCTAACGATGTCCCCTATAAACACATTAACTTGTTTTTCTGAAAGTCCCCATGAAGCATGAGAGAAACAGGTGCAAAGCAAAATATAAAACATTTACCGTATTTATTCTATTTATTGTCTCCTGGGGTTTTAAACAGTTGTCATTAGACGAATGGATGGATGGATGGATGGATGGATGGATGGATGGATGGATGGATGGATGGATGGATGGATGGATGGATGGATGGATGGATGGATGGATGGATGGATGGATGGATGGATGGATGGATGGATGGATGGATAGATAGATAGATAGATAGATAGATAGATAGATAGATAGATAGATAGATAGATAGATAGATAGATAGATAGATAGATAGATAGATAGATAGATAGATAGATAGATAGATAGATAGATAGATAGATAGATAGATAGATAGATAGATAGATAGATATGGTTTTATTATATTACTTGCTAATATTTGAGTATTTGTGTCAAATTTTACTTTAATTTACCATAATTTTCCACTGTTGTATAATTCACATTTGAACCAAATGTGATTTTCAGATGTGGTTTTAGTTAATTACGTTGACAAACAGGTTGAAACTGGTTGAATTTGTAGGTGTTAACCCTGCAGGCGTTATTTCTGTAACATTCTTCCTCCTGTGACATAGTTTGCATTCACTGGTCTCCACTGGTTAACTGTAGACCTGCTTTAAATGGAAACACAGGGGGAGTGTGGTGGTCTAGTTTTCACACCCCATAATAACCACAGCACCCTAAGGTGATGCTTCCAGTGGGTGACCTTTATGACAGGCTATGACACTCACTGTTTCCTTCCTTAGTTTGTCACCAAAGACTAAATAATGGTAGAAAAAGGAAACGCATGACAATGAAATAAACTAAGATTAACCCTTTAACCCCTTACTTAAGTCATGTTATTTATTGTTTTGTTCATTCATTATACATTTTTCTCCGTTTTATTGATAACTTTGGCTGTTTTTGTTCATTTTGTTGCTTATTTTATTCTTTGTTTGACGGTGGAACTGATAAAGTTTCAGGAGTTAAAAGGTAAAAGTTAAATGGAAACACCTGAACACCACGAAGAAGATTCTCACAGATGAAAAAAAATATGATACGACACGAACATGGAATTCAAGATTCTGATTATTATTACTTATTTTATGAAAGTAAGTTGAAAGTGTGTCAGCCCACTGACAGCGCCAACTTAAAGTTTCACATCTCCATATTTATCACGGTTTTAATTTAGTCGTGCCACATGTAGGACATGTTCCACCCACAGACATTTATTTTCTCTGAACAGCTGCAACTGTGGACTGAAGCTAAAGATATACTATTAAAAATATATATATATAATATAACTGTGGAATGAAAGTAAAGAGATCTTATTAAAAAAGGATGTAATATAATTGGATGAAAGTGATGTTTGATTTAAATAATACTAATAATAATCATGACAATAATAATAATAGTAATAATGATGATGATGACAATAATTAGCAAATATATAACTACTGTGCATCAGATGTAATGATCTGTTTGAGTAAAGGTCAAGTTCACAATTAACTAAAAGGTCAAAATCCCATTAACCCCCCCCCCACACACACACACACACACCCACCATTATTTCAGGTGTGCCACAGAGCTCTTTACTGGGGCCCCTCCTTTTTATCATTTACCTCCTTTCCCCTTGGCAACATATTCCAAAAATATAATATCAACTTTAACTATTACGCTGATGACACCCAGCTCTATCTCACCACCTGGAGGTCAGAAATACTCTACACTCCCACTCTTAAAATCTAATCTCAAAACCCATTTGTTTAGGAACGCCATCTCTGTGTAACCACAATAACACTGTCCAATTTTTAACCTGTATTTTTGCTTTTTACTCTGTTTTGTTGCAATTCTTTATACTTTCCTGTTTGTTGTGTGCCAAGAAAGGCGCCTATAAATATAAACTAAAATGTAATGTAAAATAATTAACATCTTCAGTGTAATTTTTGTATTTCACACATTCATCCCAGGGGCCAGAGTGGACCTTTTATTGTGTCGCATATTTGGGACTTCTGAAATCAAGTGACTGTTTCTACATTTCATTTGTAAATGGAATAAAAGGAGTGACCTTTCAAACGTCAAACACCATAAACTGAAACAATATGAGATTAACATGGAAATGAACACGGAAACCAACATATTGCTTAGGTTAAAAAAAAGGTGTCTAAAAATAATTCTGTTTTGAATACAGAAAAATATAGGTTAGATTATAAAGTAATAACAATTTTATATTGTTTTCTTATTGTGCTATATTAACTCATACACATATATGAATAACACAAAGCCATTGTTTCATTACAGAAAAGAGCAATAAGAATCTTGTACAATTGTACAATACATGATGAAGCATTTTACTTGTAGACCAGTGTTATTGGGTAGTGTTAAAGATGACCAGAAATGAACAAAATAATCAGTAAAATCAACAGAAATAAACTACATATTCTGTAAAATGAACAAAAAACAGCAAAATATTCAGTAAAATGAACAAAATATTCAGTAAAATGAACAAAAATAACCAAAATAATCCATAAAATTTGCAAAAATTGGCCAAATATTCAGTAAAATGAAAGTAAAATTTCACATTTTGACTGTAGACTTGAGCCAACCAACATTTAAGGCTTGACTTTTCTTTATCACAAACATTATCTGGGAACATTAAAAAAAAACAAAAAAAATAAAAATCTTGACTATGTTGCTCATAATCCATGCATTAAAAACCATGTCTGTTATGTAACAGCTGAGGCACCGTATAGATTTAAAATATGACTGTGACCGAAATGGCTTTAAGATGAGGTCCAAACAAATGTTTCCAGAACTTCAAACCATACCAGTCTCGGCCAGAAACAGTTGAACATTTGCTTATCTGATATGGAATTTTTCCACTGGCCCATTTGCATCCCCTCATGTTAGAGTAAACACTTTACAAAGCACAACTGAACACACCAGCGTCTGCTTCATGCTACAGTCTGCGCATGTTTGCGTCACCACAACTTCCTCTTTTTTTCTGCGGTTAGCTAACTATGACACTGTACACCGACCTCATTTGATACTGAAACCGTTCATATATAACCTGATGCTCTGACACAGTGGCAGTTGGAGATCTTAAAGCACATCAACAGCAGTTAACACACACACACACACACACACACACATCCGCCCCATACAAACCTCTAGTTCTGTAACATTGCCATGCTAAGCTTACTGACGTCCAATACAAGCGAAATGCAGCACTTCGACAAGGACTGGGACAAGAAGAAAGACTCAAAAGACAGGTAAATATTCTGTTTTTGTCGCCTAAATTACTAATATATCTCTGATTTAATTTGGAGTTTAAGAAGGAACATGTCAGTAAATTGTTTTTTTTTTTTTTTTTTATTCCTAGAGATGGAAACCGAATGCCTCTGTTTCACTGCAGATCATCTCAGTCAACTAACACCAATGGGTAAGTGATGGGGAAAAAAAACAAAAAAAACAGCTTAACGTTTCGGTTTTTGACATATTACTTCATAGGTGTTAAACTCCAGTCCTCGAGGGCCGGTGTCCTACATGTTTTAGATATTTCACTCTTCCACATGATTCAGTTTAACCTTATAACTCCTGAAAATTTAGCAGTTCAACAGTAAAAAGAATTAAAATAAGCAACAAAATGAACAAAAATGGCCAAAGTCATCAATAAAATTAAGAAAAATTTATAATAAACTGACAAAATATTTAGCAACATGAAGAAAGTAAGACACAAATGGAGCAAAATTAAAGAAAAAATTAAAGAAAAATGTAGAAAAATAAACAATGAGCAACAAAAACTAATAAATAATTGAAAAATTATCAATAACATTGGAACGCTTGCAAAAAAATGTACTTAAAAAAAGAGAACTAGTATTGAAATTTGTTTCCAGCTGTTAAAATTTTTCCTTTTTCTTTCCTGTTGACACCTGTTCCATGAACAAAAGAAAGAAAAAAGAAAGAAAGGATAATAGTTGAATTTTTCTGAATATTTCCACTAAACGTCCATTCAGAAGACATCAGACTTAATAATCAGCCCTTCATCATCATCATCATCATCATCATCATCACCTCCGACTGATAATGATGGAATGGTTTCCAGGTGTGACAGACGACGTAAACATTTAAAACATGTAGGACACCTGCCCTGGATGACCTCAGTTTGACCCCCTCTATTAGTTCTTCCATGTGTTTAACTCTTCATCCTTATTTTTCAGGCTTTGTTTTGAGGACATGTCCCAATGGTCGCTGTCTCTGGATAGACTTCTGACGTCCAAATGTAAGTTTTCAAACGTCCACCAGGTTCCAAAGTCGAGTGTTTCGTTTGTGTTTGGTCGTTATCACACAGACTAATCTAATTGAACGTTTGTTTAGATGGTCTGAAGATATTCCAGGCCTTCTTACAGTCAGAGTTCAGTGATGAAAACATTGAGTTCTGGTTGGTGTGTGAAGACTACAAGAAGATCAAGTCTTCGTTCAGGATGACCTCCAGGGCCAAAAAGATCTTCAAACGCTACATCCAAGCCGAAGCTCCGAGAGAGGTATGAGTATGTGATGGTTTTATACACTCTCAGAAAAGAAGGTACAGTAGGGGTACGATTCTGTTAACTTAAGGTACAATACAGTTTTATTGTTTTATTGGTTATTTTGTTCATTATCTTCACTAATTTGTTGATTTTTTTTGGTGAATTGTCTTGATCATTTTGTGGTTTTTTTTCATAAATTATATTATTTATTTGTAAATTTTTTGTTCTTTTATCAATTTTCTTGCTTATTTTATACATTTTCCTCAATATTTTGTTCATTATCTTCACTAATTTGTTGGTTTTTTTTGGTGAATTGCCTTGATCAGTTTGTGATTTCTTTATAAATTATATTATTTTTTGTTCATTTGATACATTTCTTGCTTATTTTATAAATTTTCCTCCATATTTTGTTTATTATCTTCACAATTATATACCTGCAACAAGCCTACAGTATTTACCCCTAGAAGTACAAAGGTTATGTACCCTCAAAGGTACATAATTGTACCTTTTAAGAAGGGCTTCCACTGTTTGACAACTAGTTTGTACCTTTTTACAGGGCTGAATAGGTACATATCAGTACCTTAAGGTCCAAATATTAACCTTTGTGGGTACATTAATGTTTATTGTACCTTCATCTATAGATTTGTAGCCCGACTATTCCTTCTTTTCTGCAACCGTAGACACATTTTTTTTTTTACAGTTGCTTCTATGATTTGAATATTTGTCAAATCTTAATCGTTTCGTCTGTTTCTAGATCAACATCGATCACAAAACCAGAGAGTTGATCAGGCGGAATATCAAAGCGCCGACCGCCGTGTGTTTCGACGACGCCCAAACCATCGTCTTCAGGCTCATGGAGAAAGATTCCTACCCACGATTCCTCAGGTCTGACATCTATCAGACTTTCCTCGACTCCACGTCAGAGTCGGTGAAGATGTAGAGTCAAACATACCAGAGACTGTAGCGTATGTTGATGCACTGTGAAGCTGAGCCCCATGCTGGAGTACCTGAGAGACATTTGGAGAACATTTACTCAGTTACTGTAAAGTCGTGTTCATAAGTTTACATACCCCAGCAGAATTACCGATTTTTTTCTTTTTCTTTTTTTTTTTGGGGTCCATTTTTCAGAGAATATGAATGATAGTACGAAAATGTTCCTTACACTTAACAAAACCATTTATCATTAACCAAATGTGTTTGATCTTTTTAAATCGTACAAGTCCTTTTTCCATTGGATATATGCGAAAAATGTTACTGATACTTGCGATACTTCGAAAAACAAAATTCTGAGATTAAAAGTCATGAATATGAGATAAAATGTCTTAAATATGAGATACAAAATGCAAAATTGTGAGATTAAAAGTTGAAATTCTGAGGTAAAAACTGAAAATTCTGAAACAAAAAGTCATAGTTATGAGATAAGAAGTACTAAATATGATACACTTTGTTTTCTCAGATGCTAAAACTGTCCATTCTGCTGCTTATAAATATGAGATAAACATATTTTTAACATAATTATCAGATGAATAAAAAAAGCCATCATTTTTATTAGATTAAAAGTCATAATTATGAGATAAAATGTCCTAAATATGAGATACAAAATGGATAATTGTGAGATAAAAATTCTACATTTTGAGATAAAAAAAGTGAAAATTCTGAGATAAAAAGTCAAAATTTTGAGTTAAAAAGTCTAAATTATGACACAAAAAGTGAAAATTCTTCAATAAAAAGTCATAATTATGAAATAAAAATGACTAAATGTGATAAACTTTGTTTTCTCATATGCTAAAACTGTCCATTCTGCTGCTTATAAATATGAGATTAAAAAAAAAACAATTATCAGATGAACAGTCAAAATTCTGAAAATTCATAATTATAACATAAAATGTCTTAAATATGAGGCACAAAATCCATAATTTTGAGATAAAAAGTCAAATTTAGGAGATGAAGTCAAAATGATGAGCTAAAAAGTTAAAATTCTGAGACAAAAAGTCATAATCATGAGATAAAAAGTGCTAAATATGATACACTGGTTTCTCAGATGCTAAAACTGTCCATTCTTCTTGGTAAAACACCTTCAGTTTCCTTCAGATTTGGGGTTTCCTTGGAAACACCTTCACTTTTTCCCTGCTGTGGCCAATGACAGGTGGACTTGACCTTATGTTTTAGGTCACTGTCACGTTGGAACATTCCAGAGCGTCTCATGCGTATTTAATCAGGGTATGTAAAGTTATGAACACAGCTGTACATGACTGTATTACGAAGGTGTATCCGTGGTAAATGGAGTTCAAAGCCTGCACTTGTACATTTAAACAGAAGTCAGCTGCTCTTACTGTCACTGTAAAGCATCAAAAATTTCCCAGGGATGTTACAATAATGTGGTGAAAAGGCTGGGGACTTTCTGTCTGAGTGGAAAGGAAGTGACTGTGGTGCAAACGTCGCCTTCCACCAACACTGCAAATGCATGAGCTGGTATCTACATTTGCACATTCCTGTTCCTCTGACTAAAGCTAACAGTAAAATGCTATTGAAAAGTGGATTTTCCAGCAGGCGTTACGCATTTTAATTTGACAACTTTGGTGGTGTTGCACTGACAATGACAATGATATGTTACAACTATCTGTAATAAGCTAAATGTAAATATGTATTTGTGGAAATTTGAAGAATGTGAAGGATTATTTGTACATAATTAATAAAAAATTATTCACATATCTGAGTATTATTGGCATGATTTGACTTTCACAGTGACACATCCACAGCACAAAATGACAAATGAAATACATATGTTATGGAAATTAACCACTAATTCATTCATTAACTTACTCACAGTGGTGACGTGTTGTAAATACAGCTTGTCACTTATGAGTTTATTTAGTGTTTCAACTTAAGCCACAGCTTCTATGAGGAAAATATTGTTTTATACTGAGGTATTTGACACTACTTTCTGTCTAATTACATTGAAATCCATCTGATGTGTTTATATTGATGGTATGATGCAGTATTTTTTTTACAATTATATACATTTATATATACTCCACAATAACATTCTACAGCACAGGTGTCAAATATAAGGCACAGGGGCCAAATCTGGTGGAAAAATGAAAAAAACAAAACAAAACAAAACATATATGACAATTCCGACAGGTCAAAGGTTAAAAGGGTCAAAGCACTAATAAGTATGACTGAGGTGAACCCACAAACATGAAAGCAAAGTTATTGTTGAAAGATTTTTTCCATTTCTTTTTAATAAATGCATTTTTACCTCCACCAAGGAGGTTATGTTTTTTGCCGGAGTCTGTCTGTCTGTCTGTCTGTCTGTCTGTCTGTCTGTCTGTCTGTCTGTCTGTCTGTCTGTCTGTCTGTCTGTTAGTTAACAAGATAACTCACAAGGACAGATGTTGATGAAAATTTCATGACGTGTTGTGACAAGAAACAAATGATTAGCTTTTGGTGATGATCCAGAAGAGATCCTGGATTCTGGATCACTTTGAAATTTGACATGAAGAATAAATTCTTGGAGGTTTATTCAATTTGATTCAGGTCAAAATTGGATAAAACAAAAAATGGCCGTTATCTGTTTTTTTTCCATTTTTCATTTAAACACAAAAATGAAAACTGAAAAAAATGCATCCCTATCCTTTTTTTTTTCATTTTGGAAACAAATAATGAAGAAACAAGTTGTTTTTACATTGTCTTATTTTTGGTTTTATTTTGAAGGAATGATACACGCATTGAAAACAACGGCCACAAAAGTATGACAGGGTCTTAAAGGGTTAAATTCATCTTTAGAACTTTAACCTCATTCATTATCTGTATTAAAGATTTATCTAAAGTGAAAGTTTTAGGAAATGCTAAAGTAGCACATGTGGCTTTTTCTATGTCGTGCATAAAATGTTTCAATGACTTTATCATGTTTCAATATGAATAAGGGCAGATGTGGCATAATTCATGATCACACACATCATCAGTCATTCATGACTCATGTCTTACCTCCTATAGTTCATTCACTCTTTCATTTATCTTTAAACACATCATACTCGTCATCGAAGGCGGTTTGTTCTTAATGGAGCAGAAAAGTGTATGAAACTACAAGTTATTATAAAACATCACAGGCACAGGTGGTAAAAGTACTCACATTCTGTACTGCAATAGAAGTAAGTAAGTAAAATTGTATTTATATAGCACCCTTCACAGTACAGGTACACAGAGTGCTTTACAAACCAGACAATAAAAACAGCATACACAAATATAAAACAGAAAGAAATAGAGGAGAGAGGCTAACAATTAAACACTAGTTTAAAAAAAAGTGCGTTTTAATAATTTAAATAATTAATTAAATAGAAGTATAGGTACTTGCGATAAAAAAGTAGAAGTACTGATTCAACTCCTTTACTGAAGTAAAAACACAGAAGTACAACTTATGAAGTTTAATAAAGTAAAAAAAAGTCAAACTTTATTTGCCATCACTGAAATAATACTTATTTAATCAAGAAAAAACTGAACTTTTTCAAAAGTAAAGTCATAAAAATATGAAACTAATATGAGTGTTTCACAGAAAAAGCAGCAGTGTTTGGTTTGCCATTGTCTTCTCTTTGTCCTTCTAACTTTTGTCTTTCCTGTGGTCTCATTAACTACCGTGTATGAGACTAAAAAACATAACTATGAGATAAAAAGTCAAAATTGTGAGATTAAAACTCCTAATTATGAGATAAAATTTCCCACATATGAGATACAAAATGCATAGTTCTGAGATAAAATGTCAAAATTTCGGGATAAAAAGTCATAAATATGAGATAAAAAGTCATAAGTTTGAAATTCAAAAAATGTAAAAATTCTGACATAATGGGCTTTAGTTTCACAGACCAGGTGCACCACGCCAATGGGATGTGGTGTACATGGTAATCAAGTAAATAAGTAAAGTACAAGTACCTAAAAAAATGTAGTTAAGTACAGTAATGAAGTACTTTTACTTGACTTCAGTGGCTGTATCTACAGAACATCCTGTCCCTCAGATGTGAATCTATTAGCGTGTCGTTTGCATTTTCTGATCCTCATGACTTATTTATTTCACAAGTGTTGTCTCACTGATAAACAGGATAAGAGAATAAGGAAATGTGACTAGTCACAGAAAACGACCCTTCCCAGTCACATTCACACGTCAGCTGGGTGTCATAAAATAACCGCGAACAACCTGAACGTCGCATGTGAAAAATAAAAAGCACGTTCTTATCTGGTTGAAAGTTCTTTTGGCCAAAACATGACACTGCTGCAACGCTTTTATACTGATGGTTTGTTGATTACTACGTCTGAAAGAACAAAAAACAGGTCATTCAGAAGTATTACATGTACCTTTATTTGTACGTTATATATAAGGTTATGTTCAAACAAGTACAAACGTATACAAGCATTAAAAGAGGATGTGGTGAATGAAGGTCAGGTACATGTTTCCTCATTTTGACAGCGTGATATAATGTGATCAATGGTGGAAGGAACTAAGTAAAAGTACTTCATTACTGTACTTAAGTTGGGTTTTTTAAGGTATCTGTACTTTACTATATTTATTTTTCTGGAAACTTTTGACTCACATTTATATAAATATATGTACTTTATACTCCTAATATTTATATAAATATCTGTACTTTATACTCCTTATATTTATAAAAATATCTGTACTTTATACTCTATATTTCTATAAATATATGTACTTTATACTCCTTATATTTATATAAATATCTGTACTTTATACTCCTTATATTTATATAAATATATGTACTTTATACTCCTTATATTTATATAAATATATGTACTTTATACCTCCTTATATTTATATAAATATCTGTACTTTATACTCCTTATATTTATATAAATATATGTACTTTATACTCCTTATATTTATATAAATATATGTACTTTATACTCCTTATATTTATATAAATATCTGTACTTTATACTCCTTATATTTATATAAATATCTGTACTTTATACTACTTACATTCTCAGAATAAACTTGTTACTACTGCAGATACAGTAAATATATATATTTTTTGTATGTTGCATATTTGCGACAGCAGGTGTTAAGTGAAAAACAAATAAACAAATAAATAAATAAATAAATCTGCCAGTGGAACAAGTGAAAGTTATCTTGGTTAAACTTTAAAAACAATTTTCCAGATCTATTGTCTAAAAATAATTTCTTATATCTCACTGATAACTTAGTGTTTAGGTTTAATTATGTCTGATTTTAATGACATATTCTGGCTAGAAATGATAAAAACACATGCATCATGTATTCCAGACATTGAAGAATTTTGCCTTTTCCATTTTTTTAATTTTATTTTTCATCACTCGTGACTCTAATTAACTTCAAAATAAAACAAATGAGACGTAAAAAAAAAAAGTCCAACAAAAGTTTATTTGTGTCACTTCAACATGTCATTAAGTAACAGTTAAACAGCCTGTGAAAAATAAAAATGTGTGTTCTTATCTTTCTGACTAAACCCCCCTCCCCTTTAAACATGACACTGAAATATGACTGTGACGAAACTGTTCTATCTGATCATTAGTTTTGATTTGAATTCTGTCAGAACTAATGATATTCACCCAATTATCATCTGTGAATAATCTGACAACTGCACCAAATGTTCCTGGAAACCTACGACTGACGCTGATATTCATAGTCATCCCTGAATGAGATGACAACTTTATTATCATGTTCATATTTATGGTCAGACAGTGATGGAGAGCGGTGGGGGTGGGGTATGGGGGGGCTGCGTTCAAATAAAAATGCAAATGAAAAAATAGTCAAGAGCCGACAGCATCATCGCACCAGTTTTTATTTGAAGTTTCCTCGCAGGCTTTGTCGTGTTTCTTTGCCAAAGTAGCTCAAAGACAACCAGTTGTTTTTGAGGGGGAGTGTTTTTTATGTTTTTTATGTTTTTTATGTTTTTTATATTTTTTTTATGTTTTCGAACCTGTTACTCACGACATGAAATGATGTTTTATACTTTAAACATCAATGTCACAAGTTTCCATTCATTTCCATTCTCTTGCACAATAAACTGTCGACATGTAGCATCCTTTGTTCTGTTATCACTTGATTTTTTTTTTTATTTTCCAGCTCTGATCATTCCACCCCCCCTCTGTGATTCAAACGCTTTGAGTCGAAAAAGAGATGATTTTTTTATTTTTTATTTTTTTGTATTTAATAGAACCGTCCTTATCGGTGTAGCTTCTATCTAATCAACAGAGGTGGAAGTAACTGAGTAGAAATACTTCCTTTACTGTACTTAAGTACATTTTTTATGTATCTGTACTTAACTTGAGTATTTATTTCTATGGCCTTTTCTTTTGTACTGTTACTCCCTATATTTTTGTTTAAATATCTGTACTTTATACTCTTTACATTCTCAGAATAGACTCATTACTTTTTCAATCAGAAATTGTGACTTACTATATCATACTTTTGAGTTTTTATCTCACAATTTAGAATTTAATCTCATAATTGTTTAGTTTTGTTTGGTTTATGTCTGTCATATATTCACTTCAAAGCAGCAAAAAAAAGAAAAAAGAGAACGATACAGAATTTGACTGAAAAAGACTCAGGCAGATCATGATGTACATGATCAGCCAATTAAATCTAGGAAAATATACCATTTATACTGTACTGAACAAACACAATAAAGAAGATCAATCAATGGCAGCAGAACGTTTAAAGCTGTCATTCCATGGTTATTTCATTAATATTATTGTGTTCTCCATTGTTATTGAATACATTGTGTTTTGTTCTATTTAAAAAACGTCCAGATTGTTTTGTTTTTTCACAGTAGAAAAATGACTTGAGGTCAAACAACAGAGTTTATCGGTGTCTCTGATTGGCTCAGAATGTGTGAAGGATCACTGCCCGTTCCTCTCCCGCCGTGTTTGTATTTACCTTTACCCAAGTAGCATCCAGCTAGGTTGCGTGCCATTGCTTGTTATGAAAATGTGCAGGGAAACAAACAATGCTTTATTTCCACAGAGAGCACATGAACCAGTTTGATCCGCCATTTTTTTCTCCAGTTTGTGCAGCAGCTACTGTGGCTCCGTCTTCTCTTGTAGATGCTAATGCTAATGCTACTTCAGATCAGAGTCCTGCACAGGTTCGGGTACCCGTGGGTGACCCGTGGATGAACCGCAGATTTTCACGAAACGGGTGAAACATGCTGTGCCGGATACGGGTTCGGTTCGGGTCGGACGTGGGTGATCGTGGGTCTAATTTGCGGTTCATAGGCTAAAAACTGTTCTTTAGTTTGGACTTGTATAGCTGCCTCCTGTCGGCTTCCTTCTTGATGCGTTTTTCAAGCGTGTGTGTGTGTGTGTATCTGTGTGTGTGTGTGTGTGTGTGTGTGTGTGTGTGTGCGTGAGCTGACGGATAAAACAATTTTTTGAGTTTATTATTTGTCTGCTACTGTTTAACAACATTTTTATTTGGCTCTGCCTTGGCTATGTCACTGTTCAGTATATTCGTGGCAATAAATGTTTGTATTTAAGTTTGGCTATCTGACATTTTCTTCCGGGTTCGGGTCAGATATCGGGTTCATTTATAGCGGGTTGGTTCGGGTGCAGATTTTTTTATTTTTTTTTCGTCGGAAAATGGGTCGGATACGGGTTTGAACATGACGGGTACGGGCGGTTGCGGTATGTTAAAATCAGAACCGTGCAGGACTCTGGATCAGATTCGCTGCCAGGGACGGGTTTAACCCCACGTGAGTGACACTAAAGTCCGTCTGACATCAGATGGACCGGCTTTTTCTGGGTCCCTGGTTCCTCTTGTTGTTTTCTGTGGATGCAGCCAGTGGAGGTGATGAACCACTGTCAAAGGCAACATGTGTCGGTAGGTCGGGGTGACCCTTCAGATTCCAAAAAGAGTTTGGAAAAGTGATTTTCAGCAGAATGACACCTTTAAGAAAGTTTAAATATAAATAAAAATTCATTTGGGAACTGACACAAAAGTAGCACCAAGGTCTTTAAATAAATTGAAATTGAAATATAATATAATATAATTTTGTAAATGAATGAAAACTTTGCTCATACTCTTCTGGCATACTTTACTCGTACACATTTGTCAGCTCGCCAGGTCAGGTAAAAATGGTAAAGAAATGAAAAATGGAAACTATTCACTGCATTGAAAGAAAAAAAAAAAACAACTGTAAGACTTCTGGCAGAACCTTAGGTGTCACCCCGGGAATCGCTATTCAGAATGTTTTCTGCTAATTATCGCTCATTAAACAGTAAAATGAATTATACACTCTTGGCTGCGGCGTGTGTCACGAGAATGAAAACATCCTTTCACAGCTTCATAGGCTATTTACAGGAGGTCATTGGATAAGTGTGTGATGCCGCTGCACAAACAAAACACACTTTGTTTCAGTTTAGTTTCAGTAGCAGGTGAAAAGTTTCCACGAGGATCAAAGAGGAATATTAGGGAAGTTATTTAAAGATAAAAATCAGGGAAAAAAAACATTTCATCAGCTGATAGTAAATGAAAAGGCGACATATGTATGTGTGAAATTTGACAGAATAAGGTCCTTCCAGAAACTGTAATGTTTTATATAATGAATAAATACATTATAAGTATTTTAGAAAAGTGTTTATGTCAGGGAGAAACTTTAAACTACTGAGAATTTACACAAATATTACACACACACACGTACACACACGTACACACACACACACACACACACACGTACACACACACGTACACACACACACACACACACACACGTACACACACACGTACACACACACACACACACACACACACACACACACACAGGTTTTCATATTTCATGAGGACAAAGTTTGTAATTATTACTTGTAAATAAAGTATAATTAGGGTTTTTTTTTGTGTTTTTTTGTTTGTTTTTTTAAATAAAAATACATACATAAAAAGGAAATAAGCTGTACAATTGTGTCAGATACAAAACAGTGAAAGAGAGTGAGAATATTATTACTGTCTGTGATGACATACACTAACAATAAACATCCATCCATCCATCCATCCATTTGTCCATCCATCTGCCCATCCCTCCCTCCATCTGTCCATCCATCCATCCATCTGTCCATCCCTCCCTCCATCCGTCCATCCCTCCCTCCATCTGTCCATCCATCCATCCCTCCCTCCATCTGTCCATCCATCCATCCATCTATCCATCCATCCATCTGTCCATCCCTCCCTCCATCCGTCCATCCCTCCCTCCATCCGTCCATCCCTCCCTCCATCCGTCCATCCATCCATCCATTTGTCCATCCATCTGCCCATCCCTCCCTCCATCTGTCCATCCATCCATCCATCCATTTGTCCATCCATCTGCCCATCCCTCCCTCCATCTGTCCATCCATCCATCCCTCCCTCCATCTGTCCATCCATCCATCCATCCATCCATTTGTCCATCCATCTGCCCATCCCTCCCTCCCTCCATCCATCCATCCATCCATCCATCTGTCCATCCCTCCATCCATCTGTCCATCCATCCATCCATCTGTCCATCCCTCCATCCATCTGTCCATCCCTCCATCCATCTGTCCATCCATCCATCCATCCATCCATCCATCCATCCATCCATCCGTCCATCCATCCATCTGTCCATCCATCCATATGTCCATCCATCCGTCCATCCATCCATTTTACTTGCAGACCAGTGTTATAATTATTATGATAAAACATAATCTCACACAGATGGTTTCAACACTCATGTATCAAATATGATACATTTGGTGTTATGGGGTTAAATCCTTCTACTTGAGGCATCAACACTATTTATTTCCATCCAGACTTCACAGTCAGCTATAAACGGCCTCAGTGGGAGCTGGAGGTCGTGGCTCCACATCATCTCCAAAAGCAGACATTCAGTCCTGGGGCCAGTCCACCAAACGTCCTCCAGCTCCTGTCCACAAATAGTCTCCATAAATATTACAAACACAATCATTGACAAAGGCCAGCGCTGACACAGTCTCACCAAATGCAGATGCAAATCTATTACATAATAGTGGCTTGCTGATAGCCAAACCATGTTGACAGTAGAAGTATCTGTTTGGAAAATTCACTCTTCATTTAATGAATAGAGGCTCTGTTTACTGTGTTTGATCTGAGAGGAATGTGGGAGAAAAATGGGCAAATGAGCCCCAAAGTGATCACACTGACTTATCAGAGGATCTGAATTAAGTTAAGCGAGACAATAAAAGAAGCTTAGAAAGAAGGATGCTCTCACTGCGACTGAGAAATATATGCTTTTGAAGAAGAATCTGGGTTTAAATCCATATATTCATGGTTTTAACCTATTACATCTATTACACAGTAGGAAGTCTGTTCTGACCATGGAAGGAGTATAAAGTACACATATTTATATGAATATAAGGAGTATAAAGTACACATATTTATATGAATATAAGGAATATAAAGTACACATATTTATATGAATATAAGGAGTATAAAGTACACATATTTATATGAATATAAGGAATATAAAGTACACATATTTATATGAATATAAGGAGTATAAAGTACACATATTTATATGAATATAAGGAATATAAAGTACACATATTTATATGAATATAAGGAGTATAAAGTACACATATTTATATGAATATAAGGAATATAAAGTACACATATTTATATGAATATAAGGAATATAAAGTACACATATTTATATGAATATAAGGAGTATAAAGTACACATATTTATATGAATATAAGGAGTATAAAGTACACATATTTATATGAATATAAGGAGTATAAAGTACACATATTTATATGAATATAAGGAATATAAAGTACACATATTTATATGAATATAAGGAGTATAAAGTACACATATTTATATAAATATAAGGAATATAAAGTACACATATTTATATGAAGATTAGGAGTATAAAATACTGATATTAAAAACTACAATAAAATAGTCATGAAGGCAATACAAACAAATGAATTTTACTCCAGATAACCCCTTTAAGGATCCAGCAATAAAGTGTAACAGTATCAATAAATACATAAAGTACATTTAAAAATAATAAAATAAAATAGACTAAAATAGACTACCCTACTCTACGTTATGCACTCATTTTAAAAAGCTGATGTCAGAAGGAATAAAAGAATTTGTGTCATTTTTGCATTTCACAAATTCATCCCACTGACCAGATTGGACCATTAGAGGGGCCACTTTTATCTCCAGGGCCGTATGTTTGACACCCCTGCTTCAGCAGAGGATACAAACGACCATCTTTTATGAAAGAAAAGCAGATGATGCCACCAACACTAGCTGACTCAACTGTTCACAAAAACAACCAAAGTGGAACCTTTTCTACCTGACGCCACAGTTTGTTCATATGCAGATGAGTTTAGTTTTTAAAATAATGGGTGGGTATGTGACGACTGTTGGTGCCAAATATGACGTAAAGGTTACAACAGAACCTGTGATTAATTTACATGAGTTACTTCCTTATTTTGAAAAATGAATTCATGTTTAACTCAACAGTGAACTGTAAACAAAATATTGAACAGACAGAAAAAGGAGTAGTATCAGTACTACTAGTAGTAATAGTAGTAGTACTAGCAGTAGTAGTAGTAGCAGTAGTAGTAGTAGTAGTAGTAATAGTAGCAGTAGTAGTAGTAGTAGTAGTAGTAGCAGTAGTAGTAGTAGTAGCAGTAGCAGTAGTAGCAGTAGTAGTAGTAGTAGTAGTAGCAGTAGTAGTAGTAGTAGTAGTAGGAGCAGTAGTAGTAGTAGCAGTAGTAGTAGTAGTAGTAGCAGTAGCAGTAGTAGTAGTAGTAGTAGCAGTAGCAGTAGTAGTAGTAGTAGTAGTAGCAGTAGTAGTACTAGTAGTAGCAGTAGTAGTAGTAGCAGTAGTAGTAGTAGCAGTAGCAGTAGTAGTAGTAGTAGTAGTAGTAGCAGTAGTAGTAGTAGTAGTAGTAGTAGTAGCAGTAGCAGTAGTAGTAGTAGTAGTAGCAGTAGTAGTAGTAGCAGTAGTAGTAGTAGTAGTAGCAGTAGTAGTAGTAGTAGTAGCAGTAGTAGCAGTAGTAGCAGTAATAGTAGTAGTAGTAGCAGTAGTAGTAGTAGTAGTAGCAGTAGTAGTAGTAGCAGTAGTAGTAGTAGTAGTAGCAGTAGTAGTAGTAGTAGTAGTAGTAGCAGTAGTAGTAGTAGTAGTAGTAGCAGTAGTAGTAGTAGTAGTAGTAGCAGTAGTAGTAGTAGTAGTACTGGTGGTTTTTGTCTTTGTTGTTTTTCTGGGCCTTTACTTTGACACATGTGTGTATGTTTACTACTACTTTCCATTAATTAACTCTACTTGTGTCTCACCTGTGTTCAGCTCTCTCTCTCTCTCTCTCTCATATATATAACCCTCGTGTGTCTGTGTTAGTCTGTTATCTTCTGTTTATCTATTGTCTTCATCTCTTGGTGTTTTGTCGTTTTTTTCTGGTTTCTGTCTTTTTGTTTCATCCTACATTTATTAAGCACAACCCTAATTTTTTTTTCTTTGTTTTTGACCTTTGACCTACCTGTGCCTCTCTGTATAGCGGACTCTGGTAACATTATTGGATTTTTCTTTCAGTTAATTTTGGACCACCTGTGTACTGACCCTGTTACTGTCCTCGGTACAGTCTATACACCAGACGACCCACACAGACGAGGAGCTAACGCTATATATTTAATCTGTCAAATATCCTTAAACTGCATCTGCATTTGCTCAGTTTTGCATTTGGGTCCACCCAGTTTCTGCCATGGTTTCATTTTGAGGCTATAGCTACAAATACTGCGGTGTGACTTCTGAGCTGGAGGGTCACAAATAAATAATTTCTAGCTTTTATTGTAAATATTTATATTTTGTGGGACCGCTCCCACAATGTGCACTCCCCTTCACACACTGCTTTGCGTTGGGTCTAGTTAGTATCACACATTGTTGACCAGTTAACAGCAAAATTACATAATTTTTAAAGCTGTCATTCCATGGTTATTTCATTAATATTGTTATATTCTTTGTTATTAAATACATCGTGTGTTGGTTCTAGTTAAAGAAACGTCCGGATTGTTTTGTTTCCAGCTGTTTTTTTCACAGTAGAAAAATGACTTGAGAGTTTACCGGTACTTCCTTATACACGTCCAGAACGTGGTGATGAGGCGTCTGATTGGCTCAGAATGCATGAAGGAACACTCTCCCCTCCCCTCTCGCTCTCTCTGTGTGTTTATCTTTCCCAGAGTAACATCCAGCCAGGTTTCGTGCCGCCGCCGCTTGTTCTGAAAACGTGCATTTATTTCCCCAGAGAGCACATGAACCAGTTTGATCCGCCATTTTTTACAGGTTTGTGCAGCAGCTACTGTGGCACTGCCTTTTCTTGTATATGCTAATGCTAATGCTACTTCAGATTCACTGCAATGGGGGATGGTTTTAACCCTAAAGTCCACCTGATGTCAGATGGACCGGCTTTTTCTGGGTCCCTCATTCGTCTTGTTTTGTGTGAATGCGGTATGCAGCCAGTGGAGGTGATGAACCACTGTCAAAGGAAGCACGTGTTAAGTCGGGGTGACCCATCAGATTCCAAAAGGAGCGTGGAAAAGTGGTTTTCAGCGCAATGACACCTTTAACGATTATCATTTCAATTATAAACAGTATTGATGATATTAGCCATATATTGACCTAGTATTGAATTAATGCCTAAATTGTCAGTATTGAACACTCCATATGTGGGACACCCCTAATGTAAACCCATATTTATAGTTTTTCTACAGGACAGTGTTTGTTTAGTCTCCTACATTATTAACCAGTAGAAGCCAGTGTCCCAAACTTAGTTCATTGACATAAATAACTTCTGCCAGACTCTCCTGTCTTTAGACCGTATCAGTTCTCCTGTCGATCTTTCTTTGACCTTGTGACATTTTCCATCAAACTCATGACAAAATGGTCTGGAAAAGCAGATGGCAGTTTTTTTTTTTTGCACTTTTGAATGCACCACAGCTTCCTCTCGGGTGTTCCTACTCAGAGTGGAAGTTCCTGTTAACCTATAAAAACCTACTTCTACTTTTGTGGCAGTTTCCAAATACATTTGTCTCTGTAATCAACCTTTGTTTAAAGGATTTATGACCATTTATTATAATATTACCCACATTTGACATTTTTCACTGTTTTCCTACATTTAAAGGTTTTATATCAACTCAAAAACTTATCAATAACTGAATGTTTGGAGGATCAACCCTGCTATATTGAAAAATACAGAAATATGAAAATGGCTTTTTTTTCCCCCAAATACAGTTTCTTGACTTTTTTGTTTTTATTTCTGTATATTTTCATATGACATGTTAATAATTTTATAATGGTGAGCAAATACTACTGATATAGATTTTTGAGTAAACCATAGTAGTCCTATATATCACTGTTTATAAAATGATGCTTTTCTGGACTAATAAAAAGAAAATTAAAGAATTGAAAGTATACCCACCGTTTCAGTGTGTGATATAAATATGGAGGACCAACCCTGCTATACTGAAAAATAAATGCAGAAATGTAAAAAAAAAATGGCTTGATCAATTTATTTTTATACTATTTATATTGTACTTTTTTTCTTTAATTTTTATTTGTACATTATTACATTCTCTTACTCTATTTTCTTATGTATTTCTATATTTTTTCACATGACATACTAATAAATGTATAATAAGGTGCAAATGCTACTGATGGATTCTAAAATAGTGTGTTTTTTTTGGACTAGATCATTTAAAAAAAAAAAAGACAAAAAGGTAAGTATACCCACTTCCACATTAATATGGAGGACTAACAGTGCCATATTGAAAAATAAATGCATAAATATATACATTCTTGATGTATTTCCATACATATATTTTAGCTTTTTTATGCATTATTTGATCCATTTTCTTGTTTCTTTCTATATTGTATTTTTATTTGCCACAGGACTGTATGTGCTGATGTTCATGTCAACAAGCCATAAAATATGTCCATGTAATAAACACTAAAGCGCCATAATGTCGTTTATGACGAGCAAATGCAAAGATGTAAAAGTATGGTCCTGGTTTGTGGTTTTCAGAGCTGTATTATGTAAAGCAGGACTGTCAAAGTCAGTTTAGTTCAGAGCCTATACCACCCTGTTATGTAATAATTTACTGAAAATATAATTAAATTTACTAAAATAAGAAAATATACAAAATGTATGCAGAAAATATGAATATAGCAGATTTTTTGCACTATAAAGTACACTAGACTATAAGTTGCAGTCAAAAAAATAAGTTTTTCATATTTAAGGTGCACTGGACTATGAAGCACATTAAGCAAATTCAAAATTTTGCACAACCAGAATTAATCCAATTATAAGGCACTCTGGATAATAAATGATTAAATTAAAGTATTTTAATTGTGCCTTATATTCCGGAAAATATGGTGTGTATGTATGTGTTTGTGTGTGAAAATAAATAAATAAATAAAAATTATATATATATATATATATATATATATATATATATATATATATATATATATATATATATATATATATATATATATATATATATATATATATATAAGGGCGGCGCGGTGGTGCAGTGGTTAGCACTCGTGCCTCACAGCAAGAAGGACCCGTACCAGACCTTTCTGTGTGGAGTTTGCATGTCCTCCCCGTGTCCGTGTGGGTTTTCGCCAGGCACTCCGGTTTCCTCCCACCATCCAAACACATGCACTGATAGGTTAATTGGTTAATCTAAAAATTGGCCATAGGTGTGAATGTGAGAGTGATTGTTTGTCTATATATGTTCAGGCCTGAGATGAACTGGCGTCTCATACAGGGTGTACCCCGCCTTCGCCCATTGTAGCTGGATTAGGCCCCCAGTGACCCAAGTGTGGATAAAAGCGGGTTCAGATGATGAATTAATGAATGAATATATATATATATATATATATATATATATATATATATATATATATATATAATTTTTTAACATGTTTATTCAACACCAACAGTTTCAACAAAATGACCTGAAATACTGAAATAAAACAACTGTTCCATTTAACTGCATTAAAATATGTAATCAGATTAATCATGATGATGAATTAATCTGCATTAATTTTGACAGCCCTCAAGGGTTATATATATTATATATATATACATATATATATATATATATATATATATATATATATATATATATATATATATATATATATATATATATATATATATATATATATATATTGTTATAATTATCTACCTTTAGTTTTACCAGGATTTAAATGAAACAAGAAATTGAGAACCATTATCTTTTTCAAAAATCTACTGAAAAATACATATTACATCTATTATAAGTGTGTAAAAAACAACACAACGAAGGTTGACCCAAGCTTTGTGCAGAGAACCATAGACTCATAATTACAGTAAATATCTTGGAGTTAATGCTTGGTTTTCATTTGACCTTTTATATGGTTGAAGGAGGATCAAATGTGCACATGATTTAGCTTTTACTGACAGAAAATAGATGCATGACTGTAATTACTGTCGTTTCCACCACAGCAGCGTTCACTTCTTCACTTCATCCCAGAATTAAAGGTCAGGTTGAACTTTTCCTGTTCGCTCGTTGATGTCAACCTTTTTCTTTATATAACTACTTCCTGTTTCAAACCTGCTCGACTCGTTCCTGTGAAGCACATCCTAATTTGTGCACATCACAGGTTTTACGCCTACAGTTGTTTCTGTGGCAACTTCATATTTGTTTCATATCAGGGTTGGTTTTTTGTTTTTTTGTTTTTTAATTTACACAAAAACTACTGGATCAATTTCCGTGAACTTTTTCAGAAAAGGTGTGAGGTGACCCAGAATAGAAATTTGCATGAGGTCAAAGGTCAAGGTCACCGAAAATGCGTTTTTCACAATTATCCTGATTTCCTTTTCATTCCTTGTATAGCATACTTTAGCATGTAGCTTCTTTTTTTCTCTCACTGTTGATGTGCATTGACATCAGAACCTTGAAGGATAACTTTGAAGACTCTAGGTCAAAGGTCAAAGTCACAATAAAGGTCAAAATCAACAAGAGTGGTGTTAAGTACTCAGTTATTATTGTTGTCAGATAGGAAACTACGTGCAGGCTCTAAAATGTCATCATGACCTTTGACCTTCTGTGACCTTGAAAGGTCAAACCCATAGTCTGACATTGTGAATGGGAAACGTCCATTAAGAGTTGAAACCTTTTGTGCCTGGCACCACTCGTTTGTCTCATAATCACACCTTATTTGTCTTGTGATATTATTGTCGTCTTTATTCTATTATTTATTTTTAACAGTGGCTGCAAATACTTCAAATGTTCTGGTCCCACCTCTACTGTGTCTGGTGTAATACCAAGAAAACTGAAGTAAAAGTAAATTTTTCAGTCAAATATATCAGTAACTCAGTGTGTCCATCCACTGTCATGGGTTTTACTGGTGGATCAATGTTGTAGAAGATGGTGGTGTTTCCATGGTAACGACAGAGCCTGTGAACGTCCAAACGGCTCACATCTGATGACCATGAAAAGTAACTAAGTATAAGTACTTCATAAAACTTCATAAATATCTGTACTTTATATGTGTAAGTTGAATCAGTACTTCTAGTATTTTTTTAAACACATGTAGCTGTACTTCTACTTAAGTACTGAATGTGAGTACTTTTATGAAAAGACGACAAACTGCATTTTACACCAATTCTTTACATGAACTGATAGTATTAGTGGAAAGAACTTTATTAAATATTTTACATCAGATCATTTTAATCACTAATGGTTTTATTTTCTATCTTTATGGGTTAAAGTACATAATATTGAGTACATTTTAATCTCATAGGCAGATCATTTCTAAATAAATAATTACTGACTATTGATATTTTCTTTTTTCATTTGTTGTTGATTTCACAATTATTTTGTTTTTTTCAAGTATCATATGAAACAGACGAATAATAAGTCATAATTTCAGCTACCAAAAACTGGTTTAACATGATTTAATAAAGCGAGAGAGAAAAGCGTGGAAGATAAAACTGTATTATTCTATCATTTAATGTATGTATAATTATTTCCAAAGGGAATCAGCGAGTCACAACCTATGAGTCTCAGACCGATAAATCCGATAGATGGACTGATACGGTCTATAAAGCACTCGACTGTGAAAATACTAAATGAACAGCAGCAACTTCAGATTTCCCACTGACAGTATCATCACTTTTAAATTATTTTTGATCATCTAGAGGGCTGTATCATTTCTCTATGAAAAGTCATTAAAACTTTTTAATAACCATTACTGGATGATTTTATCCTCTTACCATTTTGCTGTGATTTTGCTGAAAAATACCTCTCTAAATGAACACTCCAGCAGTTTGGAGTACAGATAAAAGAATGGGCTCTTTGTAAAGGTAACACCCTAGAGTGTAGACGACAATATTTACTTCTGTTGTTCATTTAACAGGTAAAAAACTGTAGACTTAGAAACACTAGCTGCTTTTCCATTACAGTTCTTCGTAAAACAATAGCGATATTCGTAACGTTTCGATAAAGTATATTTGCGCTTTTAATGTGTTTCCATTGATGGTTGTTCTAAGGTAGATGCTAGTTTGGATCGGATGGGGGGGCGGGACAAGGGGCAGTTGTCAGGATGTTCTCCTCAGGACACTTTTGAAAGACGACAACAGTTGAAAGTAGATCTCGCAAAATATATACAGACAAATTTTTAATTTTCACTACTATTAATTACTATTAATTAACTAGTTTGAATGGTACATAGATGGTCGGGATGAGGTGTTTGAGGGTTTGAGAATTGGTTTTGTGTTACGTGTTCGGCTTCTCGGGCGGCGTGTTTTTCCCGTCGCTGATCAGGCTGTTTTTAGTCAGTGTTGGCTGATTATGATCATCAGCTGTTTGATGAGTGCAACACTAATGTGGACTTACTTTGTGGTTTTGTTTATGTACCTATCTGGATCTATCTTATATATACCATTTGCTAACTGATGTGTGTGTAGACTTCTGCTTGTTTTCATTTGTTGTTTCTATTTGGGTTTGGGTTTGGGAAGATAGTATTTGTTTTTTATTTATTTATATTTTTTTCTGTGAAAAAAGTACATTATTGAGAATATATCTGAAATATTTCTGTTTAATAAACAAAGTTTTAAAAAAAATCATATATATATATATATATATATATATATATATATATAATATGTGACCCGCCACCACGAAATCCGGCATAAGTCGCACTGACCCGTTCAGAGCTACAGCCAAATTTAGGCTGGAAGACGATTTCTTATTTGTGTTTACATCTTATTAAAAAACGGTACCTTAACACCTCTATGTTCAGTTCCTGTGGTCATTACATTGAAATTCAATCAATAAAGGTGTTTATTGAGTCAATTATTTAAGCGGCGACAAAAGTTCAGGTATTGCTGAGCAAAGACAAAGACGACTTCCACCTCTTTTCGCCGAACAAAACGATCTCCGTTCCGTGGGTAAACACCCAAGTGTTTGGTACGAGGTAAAAGCTTATATTGAATGTTCTGTCCAATGGTGTAAGCCAAATGATTATAATACGTCACACTTCTGTCCTATTATTATAATATATAAAACTTCTGTGACATGTCCATCAGAGTGTCCTTTAACATCTGTGAACAATTTGTGTCAATCGGATACGAATTATTATGCGTTGCTAAGGACTTCCTACCCCAAAACAGTCCAAAACTTTAACGGACAATTTCTAAAAAAAATATGTCCAAATGTGGATATTAAAATTACCATAACTTTGGTTGTACTTGTGATAGCAACATCATTTTTTCACCATCTTAAACCTTAGTTTCCACTCTACCAAGCTACACAGATAACTCAGTTTGGATTTCCAGACACTTATGCCTGGTTTCGTGGTGGTGGGTCACATATATATATATATATATATATATATATATATATATATATATATATATATATATATATATATATATATATACACAGACCACTGAGGACCACTTTAGAAACGGTAAATATAGCACATTTTATACACCAGTAGGTGCTTTACAATTCGATACATTCACCCATTTTACCCACACACTCGTACACCAGTAGACGATCTAAGGCTTAGGTCTAAGTTTATTATTTTTTCAGTCGACCATCACTTCAATGACAAAGGTAAAGATGAATGTAATGTACAATTGTAAATATTTGACTGTACTGTAGATGTTATTATTGTCCTGTATGATTGAAGAATACATTCGTATGTGGTGTATAGACTAACTTCAGGTCTTGTTTCAAACATCACCCATCATTGACATTCTTGACATTTTTTTGTCATTTTTGTGAAACTGTTCAGAGCTGTATTCCATCCTCGTGTTTCTCATATTTGCCAAAACCCTCCACATGAAAGAAAAAATAAATAAATGAAAGTACACAAGGTTGCACATTACTGCTGGAGGTGAGGTTCAGCGATATAATCAACCACAAAATGCGTACTGTTTGTTTTCAAGTATTAAATTAGACAGAAAACTGAGAAATGAACAAGTATTCAGAGGATGCCTAATCTCACCCTTATTTTGTGCCAATCTCAAATTTCTATGACAACCTGTTCTTTAATTAGAAACAATCATGTGATTTTGACCTTTCTGCTAAATGCGACCTTTTGCAATATTGATAAAAACTGACATTGCAATTTTTTTTTAATCCTGCGATATATGCATATTGCGATATGAACAAATACTCAGGAGTAAATAACAGCTGTGTGGCACCAACGCAAACAATCAGATTAATGATCGACACAGAACATACGTTCAGTCCTTCTTGTAGCTGAAATAATTGAATGAAATGTATAATTAAAAATAATAATAATGAAATAAAAATAAATAAAAAAGACAAATAAATAAACATAAAAATAAATGAGCAAAAATAGATATATTAAATACAATTGAATAAATGAGTATAATAAATTAATAATTAAAATAAATTGATTAATTAATTCAAATAAATAAATAGAAAAAGACAACTAAATAAAATAAATACAAATGTAATTAATTAAATAAGTAAAAAATAAATACAGAATATATACAAATAAATTTAACAACATGCAATAATTCCAAATAAAATAAAAAATAATTGGAGGACATGTGATGTGACTATTGCACATATGTTCATTGCAATATCGAAGCTCAAACAACATATTGTGCAGCTCTAGTGATGTTACTGTTGCACTTCAGAATATTTTCAAAAAGATGAGTTTGTTCACTTTCATTTGATGCACGACAAATGGAAATACATTAATGTAGAAACTATATATATAGTATATATATATATATATATATATATGTGTGTGTGTGTGTATATCTGTGTGTGTTATTAAAAAAAATAATATCATGTATGTGCAGGGAGTGGGACACAAATCTAGTATAAAAGGTTAAATATCTTTAAGAAGCAGAAAAAAAAGGCAAATCCTCAGAGTAGAAAATAAACCTAGTGGGAACAACACCAAATAAGACAAAGTTTCAAAGGAAACTTGTGACCACTTGACCTGTGACTTAAAATAGAACAGACTTGGAGTGACGTGGAGACTGTGTGACTTTCAATAGCCTATGTAATGCTTTAACTGCCAAGAATGTGATGGTCGGCGGCGATACACAGCCCAGTTTTGTTCTATATTAAGGAAAAGCACAAGGTTTGACGCACTTAGTATGCATGTGGTTCCTTTTAATTATGTAAAAAAAGAAAAAAAGAATCTGCTAAATCAGTCAACGGAGGGTAAAGACACAAGACGGACAAGAATAAAACACATCTGGGAGCTGTACCCATTTCCACTTTTGCTTTAACCCCTCATATAAACAAGAATCCGCATCTAATAAAGAAGCTGGAAATACAAGGACATTTCTTTAGTGGCAACATGCAAACAGAGAGATGCCTTCACATTACCCAGGGGAGGTCATGTTATTCAAACTCCACCATGAATGGACTCTGTAGCACAGCTCCTCTGGACCTCCACAACACACAGAGAATGTAAGTACGGCTCATTCTGAATGCAGGGTTAGGCTGTATTTTAAGGAAGTGGGCTTTCTTTTTTCACATACTGAGCTTTTTATATATCCCTCTTATCTCTCGCAGAAGACATACTGCATGGAAATCCCGAATACATCATTTTATGCAGAGTCCGATGCTGTGGAGGAAAAACTACAGGTATTTTTGTTAATGTTACACTGCAAAAAAAAATAAAAAATACAAATCCAAGGCTTACCACCAAGTGTATTTTTGTTAAAATGTCAAAATTTCTAGTCACATTTAAAATAAGATGTAATCACCTCAAGATGAACCTGTAATTGAGATTTATTTTTAGCAATATCTTTTCAGTTTTTAATATAATTAACTTTGAATTTACTCTGAGTTTTCGTGAACATCTACATGAGCTGAAAATTTAATATAAGGAAATACATGATTTTTATATATATATATATATATATATATATATATATATATATATATATATATATATATATATATATATAAAAAGCAAAATATATTTATTTATTGGTCAGAAATCACTTAAGAAAAGTTAAAAATAGAGGAAAAACTCATTTGGAAACTACCACAAAAATAGCACAGGGTTTTATGGGCTGTAATTAAGATAAAAAAGGATTTATTCTTAAGACAATACATGAAAATCTTATTTCATAAAATCTTACCAAGATAATTTTCACTTCTTCCATTAGATTTTTTTTTTGGCTTCATTCAATTTTATTTTTTGTTTAATTCAAGCAAAAAAATGTAATTACAGTAAATAAAAATCTACCAATGGAACAAGTAAAAATTATCTTGGTAAGATTTCTTGAAATAGTTTTTTTAGGTGATTATGTCTTATTTTAACCCATAAAAACCCTGTGCTACTTTTGTGGAAGTTTCATAATTACTTTATATATATATATATATATATATATATATATATATATATATATATATATATATATATATATATATAAGTGTTTATTTATTTATTTTAGCCTTTTATATGTTGTTATCTTTGCTTTATGATATTGCCTTTATTGTGATGATTTTGTGGTGGTGCCAAGAAAGAGACGCTGCTAAATTTAATTTAATAGTGTCTCACAGTGACAATAAAGATATTCTATTCTATTCTATTCTATTCTATTCTATTCTATTCTATTCTATTCTATTCTATTCTAAAAACATTTGCCATTGATCCAACTCCATGGGTTTTACTGGTGAATCAATGTTGTAGAAGATGATGGTGTTTCCATGGTAACTATGGAGCCTCTGAACGTCCAAATGGGTCAAATCTGATGGACATGAAAAGATGACAAACTGTATTTTACACCAATTATTGACACGTATTGATAGAATTATTGGATCAGCAGATATTAACCAGTTTATATCAGTAGATGGTTTGTGTCACAGATGACTCTTTAGGTCTTTATGGTTCATCTTCCTCTCGTGTTGGTTTTCTGTTTCCATGGGTTAGTTTTGACCCATGTCTTAAATCAGATGCAAAATAAACCCAAAAAAATCTACCATCCAATCTGTATCTCCCCTTATGAAACAAAAATATATTTCTCCATATACTGACTATCAATATATTACTGCCTGAAATTGAACATTAAAAAAAAATATATGTACATAATAAATATACAGAAAAATATATTGTGTTAATATATTATAATATAGTTAAAAATACATAAAGAATTGCTGCTTTGCATATACTGTATTGAGACTGTACTCATATATGTTAATATATATTTAGTAATACACTTAATAATATATGGTTCCACATATACATATTACTAAATATATGTAATTAAACGTCCTGAAGAGGAGCAGAGGCACACTGAGATTTAAAATATATAAAAAAGCCTTTAATATAATTCTAAAAACACATGGGCCTACATGTTATGACCATCAGGACATATACAGAAAAAGTAAGTCACAGGTTAAAATGTCACCCATAGGTGTCAAAGGGGGTGGAGTCTTCAAATCATGTGACCACTGCAATGCTTAGGCCCATGTGTTTTTAGAATAGTGATGTTATATTAAAGGCTTTTTATATTTTTTAAATCTCAGTATTCTCAGCCCTTTTGTTCCTTCTCATATGTAGTTATATATTTAGTAATACACTCTGTAATATATGCGGAAAGAAATGGAGTTCATTAAAACCATCTGTAAAAAATATAGGTCAGCTTTTGTCTTCAGTGCAATATATTTGATTTGACTTATTTGATTTATTTGAACATAAAAAAAACCAATAATAATAATGAAGAAGAAAATATACATAAAAAAAACAACCAAGCATGTTCAAAAGGAGTGGGTGGAAGTTAACATTTATAAAATCCCACCCCTTCTTACTGTATCACCTTTTCTAAGAAAATTCCCTTCCTTCAAAATAAAAGAATTTGTTGTTTTGTTTTGTCTAGATTTGTTAACTATTTCTGATAGATACATACATACATATAACATAAAATGAAAACCATACACAAGAATAAATACAGAACCAACAACAACACTCAATAATAATAATAATAATAATAATAATAATAATAATAATAATGTATTTGTGGAAAAAGACATGAAAAACACAAAAATAAACCAAAAAATGAAAAGAAATGAAAATAAGCTGACACTAATAACTCAATATGGATCCAAAATGATCCACTGTGAACAAAATAAATACAGAATTATCAAACATAGATGAAGGAAAACCTTCACACCTCCATCTCATTCTCATATTGTAGAAAAATATATCATTTATATTTTGTTTTAAACTGATGTAGACTACATATATGTTTTATATTTGTCAATATATAATCACATTATATATTGGATATTATACGCACTACTTTTCCATATATATCTTTGAATATAATACCTTATATTTTTGAATATAATACCTTATATTTTTGAATTTATTGCCATATATTTTAGTTTCATAAGGGTCATCTCTTTGTTTTCTTGTTCGGCTTCATTATTCATGAAAATATTGGTTTGAATATTATTGATCTGAGCATCTGGGTGTTTTAGTTTTAGTTTTTTGGGTCAGTTTATCCCTGGATGTGCATCTGCAGTCACCACCTCTGTCCTGAACTGACCTCAGATCTGCGTACATACCCATGTGTGTGTGTGTGTTGTGTTTTTGTGCAGGTAAACTGGATAATAAAGTCAAATGAGGATCCAAACACTCACATGATTGTTAGAGGATCAGTGTGTGAGTGTGTGACTGAACAGAACACTGAGGATTTCAGTTTGGCCTCTAATCTTATTTTTATAACTGGATCCAAACTGACCCTAACAACACAAATGTTACAATTTCAACCAAAGCATTTCATAATTTTGTGGAAAAAATACAAATAAATTAAAAAAATAAAAAACCTAAATCAGGTTAGTGCTAAATAGATTAACCCATAAAGAACCAGTGTTACTTCTGTGACAGTTCCAACATATATTTATCTGTATTTATTCTATTCATCACCATTTGTTTTTACAATATTATAGTCAGTATTTTGCTTATTTTTTTTAGGTGTGAATCATTTATGCAGCTGAGTTATACACTTAAGCTCAGTCTATGCATCGTCTCCAAACCAAGGTCATTTTTACTTTTTACAGGAATATTTTTTTTCCTTGAATTAAGAAAAAAAAATTATAATGAAACACGTGTAAATAATTTTGGTAAGATTTCTTTTCCAGATCTATTGTTTAAAAATAAGTCATTTATATCTCTATATAAGTGAATCTTTATTTTAAATGTGACCAGATAATTCAACTAGAAATTAGAAAAATACACTTGGTCAGATTTAGATTTTTTTTTTCAGTATAGTATACCATTCAAAGTTGTATTTAAATATAAAACATGAAACTAAAATCCTTAATGTTCCTTCCTCAGGCAAGCAACAAATGAAACCAGCCTACTGGGAGAATCTCTCGAGACACTTCTTTCGCATAAACGTAATTTTCATTTTCTCTCAAGCAACAGAAAACTAATATCATGCTTGTTGATTTTTTTTTTATTTATTTTATTTTTTTTATGCTGTGAAGGGTTTATGTTCCCTTTTGTTAAAGGTGGACAAATAGTGTTCCGGGATTTCCTAAAGACTGAGTTCTGTGAAGAAAACCTGGACTTCTGGCTCGCCTGCCAAGACTACAAAACCCATGAGAGTCCAAAGAAGCTAAGGTGGAGGGCGGAACATATTTATAAGGAGTTCATCATGGCCGACTCGCCCAAACAGGTAACGACAAACTATGGAACGTCAAACCGTTTATCGTTCGTTTTTTAAAATGAAACCAAAAATCAGACAACAAAAAAACAAGTCATTTCTTCATTATTTGTTTCCAAAACCATAATGGAAAAAAATGGATAAGGATGTGCTTTTTCAGTTTTTACTTTTTGTGTTTAATTGAATAATAGAAAACAACAGATAACGACTATTGCGGCGACCAGTTCCATCACCAACAGAATGTTCAGTCGACACAGTGGGCGAAGCAGGAGAAACGAAATTATGGGGCGGCTGGGGCTCAGTTGGTAGAGTGGGTCGCCCAATGACCGAGAGGTTGGCGGTTTGCGTCCCGGCTCTGGCTGTCCACACGTCGAAGTGTCCTTGGGCAAGACAACGAACCTTGACTTAGTCTCCTAGTAGGACTGACCTTTGACCTTAGAAACCTACTGGTGTGTGAATGGGTGAATGTAAAGCGCTTTATATAAGTGCAGACCATTTACCATTTATATATACATGTGTATTCAATGTCCACACCAGTACTGCAGTTTTATATCATTTATTTTTATCCATTTAATCCAGAACATTCCAATAGTATTTAGGTCGAGCATAAATATTTTAGAGAATCCATTACATAGTCAAACCTTCGCGGTACATAAAAAAATACACCTTCTTCCTTGCTCACCCCACACCAAAACTGAACCAGATCACAGGGATCAGGTATGGTTAAGTACGGCTACCAATTGTGTACCGGCCACGCCCAGTGCCACACCCCTTCTAACAGGAACCAAAAAATAAAAACAAACCATAATAAACCAATACTCATACATTTGACATATTAATGAAAAGCAAAAAGAACACATGAAATATTTATGGCTCCTACAACGACCATTTTCTGTGTTATTAAATTTTGACATGAAACTAATTAAATAAATAATAATAATAATAATGGATTGGATTAATGACCATGATTCATGATTCATTCGCTCTCACATGCACCGTCTGGTGGTGGTAAACTACATATGTATCCACAGTTACCCTGGGGCAGACTGACCACCCTCTGACCACCACCAAACATTTATACACCAGTGTGAGTGACACTGGAGGCAAGGAGGTGAAGTGTGTTGCCCAAGGACACAACGAACTGATAATGACAGAGCGGGATTTGAACCATCAACCCTTCAGTTACTGGACAACCCACTTTACCTTGTGTTATTTTACTGATAATTTTGTTGATGGAACTGATGTACAGGTGTCAAGAAGCAACTGATTTAAAAAAAACTAAACTAAAACACTAAAACTACTGGAACCAAATTACAACACTAGTCATTTATTCCTTTTTTATTTATTTTTTTACTTCATTTTGTTTGTTTTTTTGTTCTTTTGTGAATACGTGTTAGTTTCTGTTGATGCTGTTGCTTAATTTTGTTTTTTTTTTCTCTGTTTTGTTTATTTTAGTATTTTTTCTTCAATTGTGTTCTGTTAGTGTCTTACTTTGTTCATGGTACATAATATTTTGTTAGTTTAATATTCATTTTTGTTAATTAATGATCACTTTGGTAGTTTTTGTTCATTTTGTTGATCAATTGCTTAAGTCTCAGGAGTTAAAGGGTTAATGAAGGCTGTTTGGGTCACTCTTACCTAGAAACTACAGAGTAATTGTAAAATGACCATATTATTATTATTATTATTACCTTATTAGTGATCCCTAATGTAAAGTTTTACTGAATCACCAGTAAAAACCCATGGAGTTGGATCAATAACTGCAGGTTTTTGTTCCGTTATTTGAATTAAATAAAATAAATCAAATGTAACAAGTGAAAATGATCTTGGTAAGATTTGTCGAAACACAATTTTCAAGTTTTATTGTCTAAAAATAAGTCCTTTATACCTCAATTACAAGTTCCTCTTTAGGTGATTGTGTCTTCATTTAAGTGTGATGAGATATTCGGAGTAAAAATAAGGAGAAAATACACTTGGTAAGATTTATATTTCTGCAGCTCGTGTTATGAATTCAATTCAATTTATTTCAAATATGCAACAAATAAAAACAACCACAGTCAAAAAATATATATATATAAAAAAACATATCCATGAAAAAACAAAACATTGCTTCATTTGCACATTCGAAAAGGAGTGGAAGGAAGTAAAACTTTTTAACCCCACACTTTCACCTCAAAACAATCTATATTTTAACGTCCTGTCAATATAATATGAGGGAAAAAAATCAAGTCCTTGGGATCTATTCACCTCATTTATCATTTTCACACACAAACCAGTCATACAAACCAAGAAAGTGAAAAATAAATATAATATCACAATATCAAGGTTTATATATATATATATATATATATATATATATATATACTCGTTATTTTTTCAAACCAACTAGTGACTTTAGAGGAAAACTCAGTGAAGGAGAAGAACTGACTTTATATATTCTAGTTATCTGAGTTTTTATCTCACAAATGTGACTTTTATTTCACAATTTTAACATTTTATCTTATCTTATCTTAATCTCATATTTATAACTTTTTTTTAAAAAATCTCATGTTTTTTTTTCTCAAATGTGACTTTCTTTTTTTTTTTTTTAATTTTTCCTAAATTTCCTGTCCATACCAACAAAACTGAGTAACTGCAGCCTCATCAAACACAATTTCAACACAGTAACTAACTTTTACTTTTTACTTTTGTATTTTATTACAACTGAGAAATTGTACTTTTTAACTTTTATTTAAATAGAGGAGTTGAATTGGTACTTCTACTTTTACCAGAGTATTTTTTCACATAGGAAGCTGTACTTCTACACTGTAGATTTTGCAGTGTTAATTTGGAGACAATGGGACCAAATACACTCTAGAAGAAGTTAAATAAACTCTCTAAGTGTTGATTTAACACTGCAAAATTTACTGTGTACTTAAGTAAAAAAATATGAGTACTTTTAACATCTCTGATTATACATACATATACATTGTATTTGTATATTATACATATTATACTGTATCAGCTGTGATAGCATAAAGGACAATAGCATAAACCACTGTGACCAAAGTTCAACCAGATACTGTCTGAGTGTGACAGTGACGCAAAGTACAAAAGACAAACTACAACTCAAACTCAAACTGAAACTGTGTTGCTTTTCAACCATCGGCAGGTAAACTTGGATTTCTGCACACGAGATGCGATCAGCCGGAGTCTTCATCAGCCGACCGCATCGTGTTTTATCGCAGCACAGAAGAAAATCTACAGCCTGATGGAGAATGGCTCCTTTCAACGTTTTATTCAGTCAGAGCAATACAAAGTCCTGTGTGACGCAGCCTTGAAGCAGAAAGGCCTTGGGAAGCACCGTGCAGCCTTGAAATCAAAAAGCACCGGAGATTTATCACTGTCTGTTTCTAAACCTGTGCTAATGCAGAGTGACCTCCACCTCCTACATGAGAACTGATCAACCGCAGTTTATAATAACCCTGCGTTTTTTAACAAAACACCCAAAACATTTATTCTAAAAAAGGAACCATTATTATAAAATGACTGACAACACCCATGGAAAATATGCCATTATATAATACATTTGTCACATTATGTAATAAGTTATTACATTTTCAGAAAATAAAATGTGTAAATGTGAAAATAAAAAGTGTATTTTGTAATAATCGCCTCGAAATGTAATAACTTATTACGTAATGGAGCAAAGTTAATTTTCAAAATTCAATGAAAAAATTATTACATTTTGGACATTTATTCTCAAAAAGGAACCATTATTACACCTATGGTAAATATACAATTACATAATACATCTAGTCAGATTATGTAATAAATTTTTTAGTAATAAACTATTACGTTACTATTACATTTTGAGGGAAAAATAAAAAGAAATTGCAAATGCATTTTATAATACGTTAATCTTCTCAAAATGTAATAACCTATTATGTAACGCCGCAAAATGTATGACATAATGAAATGAAGTTATCTTTTGGACATTTAATCTAAAAAGGAACCATTATTATAAAATGACAGACAACACCCATGGAAAAGATGCAGATACATAATACATTTTGTCAGATTATGTAATAAGTTATTACTATATAAGTTATTAAGCGTATTTTTGTAATAATCTCAAAATGCAATAAATTATTACATAATATAGCAAAATGTATTACAAAATGCATTAAAACTGTTTATTACTTAAAATGTAATTCTATTTCAATTTGTAATAAAATGAGATTTCGTAATAAACTATTACATTTTGAAAAAAATTAAAAAAAATTCCAAATGCATTTGATATTGCATAGTCTTCTCAAAATTTAATAACTTATTACATAATACATTTTGTCAGATTATGTAATAAGTTATTAAATTGTCAGAAAATAAAATAGTGCAAGTCTATTTTTGTAATAATCTTCTCAAAATTCAATAATTTATTACATAATGTAGCAAAATTTATTACAAAATACATTAGAACAGTTTATTACTGAAAATACAATAACTTTATTTCAATTTGTAATAAAATGACATTTCATAATAAACTATTATTACATTTTGAGGGGGAAAAAAAAAGTCACCAGTACATTTTGTAATCTTCTCAAAATCTAATAACTTATTATGTAGTGCAGAAAAAATGTTTTACAAAATGCATTGGGACAGTTTATTACAAAATGAAATGAAAAAATAATGACATTTTGGACATGTATTTGTAAAAAGGAAAGCATGAATATAAAATGTGTGTGAACAGGGCTGACAGCACTTATGTAAAAGATGCAAAAAGTCCAAACAGACGGTGGAGGCACTTTCCTATCATCTGAAAAAGGGGTGTAATGGAGTGAACAAACTGCACACTCTGCCATCATGTGCACAATGAACAGACAGAAAAGAGAAAAGTGTGTTCCAGTACAGCACTGCTTCTGCTGCAGGAGGCAAAAGGCTGACATTATTATTATTATTATTATTATTATTATTATTATTATTATTATTATTATTATTTAGGATCCTATGGAAATGAATGACACATAACTGCAGGACTGTTATGCATTTAGTCAATTTGCACTTTGTACAATAAGAGAACATTTAACTGTTGGTAAATTAAATATATGATGAACTGAACAAAAATGCTGTGTGTGTCTTTGTTAAAGTTAAAGTCTCAAAGTTTTGGAAAAAATTATTAGACCACAAAAGTCAACAAAAATAGTGGGTGTGTAATTAAATACTAAATGTTGTCTGATGGGCCATCCTTTCATCCATCCATCCACCCACCCATCCTTTCATCCTTCCTTTCATCCATCTATCCATCTTTCCTTCCTTTCATCCATCTTTCCCTCCATCCTTCCTTCCTTTCATCCATCCATCCATCCTTCCTTTCATCCATCTTTCCTTCCATCCTTCATTCCTTTCATCCATCCATCCACCCACTCATCCTTCCTTTCATCCATCCATCCATATTTCCTTCCATCCTTCCTTTCATCCATCTTTCCTTCCATCCTTCATTCCTTTCATCCATCCATCCACCCACTCATCCTTCCTTTCATCCATCCATCCATATTTCCTTCCTTCCATCCATCCATCCATCTTTCCTTCCTTTCATCCATCTTTCCTTCCATCCTTCCTTCCTTTCATCCATCTTTCCCTCCATCCTTCCTTCCTTTCATCCATCCATCCATCCTTCCTTCCTTTCATCCATCTTTCCTTCCATCCTTCATTCCTTTCATCCATCCATCCACCCACTCATCCTTCCTTTCATCCATCCATTCATATTTCCTTCCTTTCATCCATCCATCCATCTTTCCTTCCTTTCATCCATCTTTCCCTCCATCCTTCCTTCCTTTCATCCATCCATCCATCCTTCCTTTCATCCATCTTTCCTTCCATCCTTCATTCCTTTCATCCATCCATCCACCCACTCATCCTTCCTTTCATCCATCCATTCATATTTCCTTCCTTTCATCCATCCATCCATCTTTCCTTCCTTTCATCCATCTTTCCCTCCATCCTTCCTTCCTTTCATCCATCCATCCATCCTTCCTTTCATCCATCTTTCCTTCCATCCTTCATTCCTTTCATCCATCCACCCACTCATCCTTCCTTTCATCCATCCATTCATATTTCCTTCCTTTCATCCATCATTCCTTTCATTCATTCCTTCCTTTCATCCATCTATCCTTTGATAAAATGATTAATCCGTCTATCTGTCTATCTATATAGTTGTATCTTTTACAACATTTTTATCCTGTGATAATGTTGCGTGGCGTCTCCATCATCTGTTTATGTTTAAATCAGTCGTGATAACACGAAGGTGTGGAAAAAATGCAGAAATAAAATTTGAAAAAATAAATAATCCCCTAAAAAGCTTTAAAACTAATAGAAAGTACAGACATAAGTCAAATATATGTCTGAAGAATGTACTTTTTTTAGTCAGTCGTGGGAAAAAATATTAGACCATCAAAAGTTAACAAAAACAACGGTTATGTAATCAAGTACTAAGGTCATATGACTGAAATAGACAGAAAATAAAATGTGGAATGAATAAAAACACTGTTTTTATCAGTACAGATACTGATACTTACACAGATATTTATGTAAAAACTGAAGTGATTTTAGTTATAAACAAGAAAACATGTTAAATGGATAAATATGAGCTCTGAAATTAAACTATTATAACTTATTTTTGTTATCATTACATTTGTCCAAATAAATGTACCTTTATTTGTACCAGGTGTTAAAATGAACAAGGAATGGAAGAAAAACAGGGGGTGGTCTAATAATTTTTTCCTCGACTGTATCTGTGGGAGTGCATTTGAACAGAGCATTGTCAGATTAAAACATACAGCAGTTGCAACAGTATTATGACAGGTTTGTACAGTTTTTCTGGACATGTAGAAAATAAATGTACTGCAGGTTGCACTACACAACCCCTGTTTACACTCAGGTGGAGTAAAGACAAATATCCTGACAGGATGGAGATGAATGTGCCCAAGAAAAACCTCAAATTTATGCTTGAAATATTATGAAATATTATTCCACTGGGGTGTTTGTGGTTATATGAGCACATTTTGAAAACTGACTATTTCAAGACAGTGTTTTATAGTTGGGATATGCACGGAATATTAGTGCAACATTTATTTTCATTAGTTATTTAAACGGCTTATTTAGGAATTTAGTGTTCCTCCAAATACAACCAAAAAACTGTCTGTGCATGTAAAATGATATTCAGTGTGCTCTGTTATTATAGTTAATGTGCTACTGCCACCTAGTGGAAACAGAAAAACTATTACTTTGAATACTGGGAGAGAGAGAGAGAGAGAGAGAGAGAGAGAGAGAGAGAAAGAGAGAGAGAGAGAGAGAGAGAGAGAGAGAGAGAGAGAGAGAGAGAGAGGGGTGAGGGGAGAGAGTTAGGTTTTTTTTTTCACTTTCACAATCAGCTAACGCTAAACATAAATCACATAGATACATTAATCTCATATATATATATATATATATATATGTTAACATTATGGTCTTTAAAGGTTAACATTAGGGTCTTTAAAGGTTAACATTAGGGTCTTTAAAGGTTAACATTAGGGTCTTTAAAGGTTAACATTAGGGTCTTTAAGGGTTAACATTAGGGTCTTTAAAGGTTAACATTAGGGTCTTTAAGGGTTAACATTAGGGTCTTTAAAGGTTAACATCAACATCCTTTTTTTTTTACATAAATCAAGATTTTTTTTTCTTAATTCAAACAAACAAACTAAACAAGTAAAAATGTTTTTGGTAATAATTCTTGTTCGAATTATCAGTTCTAACTCAAGAATGGAGTATCACAGAACTTTCAAATTGGTAACAAATTATACGGAATAAAGATTTCTAAAATTTTCATAATTGGTGTTATCACCTACGGAGGTCAAAGGTGACATGTCATAAAATGAACTTCTTTCACACTGTGTGTGTCAAGCATAGACATATCACGCTATAACTTAATCAACACTGGATATATTATCAGAATATTACACGCACTGACACACATATAACGAAATTATCAATATTGCAAAAGGTCAAAGGTCAAGGCCACATTTAGTAGAAAGGTCAAACTCACATTATTGACTCTAATTCAAGAACAGGTTGTCATAGAAACGTGAGATTGTCAGAAAATGGGGGTGAGATTAGGCATTCTCTGAACACTTATTAAAAATCTGTTCTTTATATCTCACTGAAAGGTTCGTCTTTAGGTGATTATGTCTGATTTAAAGTTATTTTGAGTAGAAATGACTAAAATACACTTGTTAACATTTGGATTTCTGCACAGTGTGTGTACAGAAACAATATGACAGAATAAAACAATGCAGTGACTCCCTGAAAGGAGGAAAATGTCCAGTTTAAATCTCCTTTGCTTCTGCTGTGTGTGTTTGTACTGTATGTGACAGTTTGTTGAGACGAAGAACCACCTGTGAGACCCCCCCCCCCAACCCCTGCCTCCAAGGCTAAGCTGTCTGTGTTGTGTCCCTCATGCATATGTGAACAGGACAGCCTGACTCTGCTGTTTGTCTACAGTTCATGCTCAGTATTCTAAACCATAATAACATGCAGGCAGTAACGATCAGTAAACAGGTCACAAATTCATGCAAGAAAAACTCTCCATTACTGGGTGTCATTTGAGTTTTATGAACTGACAAAAAAGGGAAAAACTATTCAATAATAAAGCTGAACTAGTATTCACAAAGCATAAATACATACAGTAGTGGGAAATGTTTTTGGATGATCCAGGCATTTGTGATATATTGCATTAAAAATCATTCTTAAACTCACTGAAATCTGCCCAAATCCTGTTCAGTTCTCCAAACACACGTTCCCTTGTGCACATGCTCAGTTCTGTAGAGGTCAAAACTGGACATTTCAGCAGAAAAACATCAACAGTTCATTGTAAAGAACCTTAGCCGAGTTTCTTGGCACTGTGTGAGTTATGAACAGAAACCTGCACTGTACTATCTATCTATCTATCTATCTATCTATCTATCTATCTATCTATCTATCTATCTATCTATCTATCTATCTATCTATCTATCTATCTATCTATCTACAAAAAAAAAAGTTTAAAAAGTACAAAACTGATAGCCTAGCCATGTTAGACCTAGCAGCAGCAAATCTAATGTACTGTGTGTAGCGGCCAAAGTAAACTTATGTTCCTATATTTGGGAATATTGTTTAAAAATCTAAATAATTTAATTAGAATGTGTAATTTCATAGATTATTATATGTCATGATTCAAATGAAGAATATTATATATGACAGTTAAAATTATTATAATTCATATTACTAAAAAGGCTAAAAAAAATAAGCACTGTTACTTTGAGAACTGGACAATTTGGCTTTCTTAGATGGCTTCTCAGATCGGGAGGAGCCATGGAAGCAAACCGTTTTTCCTACCTGATTGACTGCATCTCCAGCAGAAATTAGAAACATTTGTATTTCATTAGTGGGTAACTTTAGTTAGTTCGTTTATGTTTTGTAACTGTGAAAAAATCAAATTAAAATTCAACTTACATTTCAAGGCATTTTTCTGTGAATTTCTTATCAGTTACTTGGATAATATAAATTGAAACAACAACTTTGGGTCGGAGATTACATCAGCGTAAGAAATAGCCCTTTTCTCGAGGTCTCACAAAGAACATGCCTCTACACTACAGTAGTAGTTTAGTTTCGCTCAATGTAACTTTTGGCTAGATTTCCCTGAAACTGGCCGACCAATCACGGTTAAGTATAGAGTCAGAGGGCGGGCTTAACAAAGTGACGCTACAATGATTCGAAGAGAAAGAACCAGAAACAGTGATAGAAGAACAACAACGGTTGGTGATTTCCTTATATCAAAGATAAGTGAAGAACGTGCGAAAACGGCAGTAATATTTAAATTATTTTTTACAGAAGCTACAACAGTCGTTAAGATCCATAATCCACCATTTTGTTTCATCATTCGTAATTTTCCCCGGCTCCTCTGTGAACTTTCCGGGGCTCTATCTACGTTGATTGGTTGTAGTACAGTCCTATTGTGTATAGAAGGATTTGAAAGACAACCTTTTAGCCCCGTCTTCCCTGACTATGAAGCACCCATACCTACCTACCCTAGATGTCGACTGCAAACATCAGCAAAGTTACAAAACACGAGCTGTAGTGTTTATACCATAATCCTGCAACGTGGTTTCCTGCCACGATAAACAGCTCGTTGCCCGATGTTCGCGTGATGTGTACAAAACCTGACATCGGGTGGAAGCGTCCAATTGACACTAATGCCCCAACAGCGTGCAACTGGCCCATGTTACGTAAAGTAATGTGTGAGTGGTGCTTGGTTCGTCCTGGTTAGTGAGAGCTGTGCGCCAGAGAAAATTATATTATGGCTGAATGGTGTGTGACTTGATAGCTCTGTGTACAGTAGCATATGTTAGCCTACCGCTATCACACAGTAAACAGATACACATGTGAGGACGGTCCCGAAACCCTCGAGTAAACATATGCGGGGATGCCCCCCCCCCCCTATAAAAAAACCTCCACTGAGCTGGCCAATCAGAGAACAGCGAGCTTGATCAGGCGCCAAAACTGAGCCTTTCAGGCAGAGGCAGAAATCGGTTTGGATCTCGACTATTGTCAACACCGGTATGAGATAACTACGGAGTTTTTGAACTGGAAAGCTACTCTGTAGGTGCTCAACAGTCACATAATGAGAGTTAAAACGGAGTATAATAGTTCACCTTGAAGTGAATGGCGGAAGCTGTTGCTATAGATATGCCTCCTGGGAAGACGCCATCTTGAAAAACCCTTAGTATAAGGTGAATAAAGTGTATTTCAGAGTATGCATTTTTGTGAGCAGTTGGTGTAAGTATTGTTAATAAATGTCTTACTATAACACATAATTGGATGTAATTTAATATTTCTTGTCAACTTTTAAGTATTTTATATATATATATATATATATATATATATATATATATATATATATATATATATATATATATATATATATATATATATATATATATATATATATATAAAGTTGTATTTTTTTTTTTTACAAAACCACAGTGGGCTTCATTAGTGGCTCTACCTCTAGGCTTAGCAAGATTTCAGGGGGAAACCCTGGGTTATGATGGGTAATCACTTCCTTCACCTCTTTTCTCACCCTGGTGCACTTATCACTTTAAAACAGGGTCATTATGGATACATCACACACGACCTTTATCCATTTAAACACAATCCAATCTGTATTCCCTCCAGGTTAAAGACCCACCTGTTCTCAGCTGCATTTTAAGAGTTTTTATTCATCAGTTCAGATCTGCACTCTCTTTTAATGTTTTATCTGATTATCTGCTTTATCTGTTGTATCTATTATTGCTTCCCTGCTATAATGCTTTTAATGCTTTATGTAAAGCACTTTGAATTATCTTGTACATGAGATGTGCTATAGAAATAAACCTTCCTTGCCTTGCCTCTATCAAATTTGTGGTTGTTTATTGAATTAAAAGCTACTAGATTGGATTAGATAGAGAAGTTGCAGCCAAAACATATAAATCACTGTATTAAATATATCAGTTTTTTAGTTCTGGGGTCACAAACAATCCAATATTATCTCAAGTGGCCTGGACTGGTTAAATAATAACAGTATAAAAAGTAAAATGGAATTATGAAAATGTTTGCAGAATTATTTAAAAAAAAACATTTCCTCATATGAAAAGTAATGAACAACCTGAACTGAAAAAAATAAGTGCAGTTTTGATAATATTATGCTTGATCTTATTGACACATGTTTATTACAACTTACAGGTCACAGTGGGTCTACAAAGGTGCATTTGCTAAAGGTGCAAATATTGTTAAATCTGCATTTACTTAACTTAAGACATTACTGGTTGTTCATATTTGTTTGGACAGTTTTAAAACATTTTTATATAAGTTCAATTTCTATCAAAATTCAAAGTTGTAATTATTTATAGATTATTATAATAGTATTTTTTACTGGTTTAACTTGAATTGGTCTGTTTGTGCTCCTGAACTAAAGTGATTCTGGAATCCATGATTGTTAATATCTTTAGCGTAATTTCACAAATCTATCCCATGGCTTTTTTTTTTTTTACCAAGCAGTGTAACATTTTTAATATTCATAAGTTCCCTTGGACCTATATGGAATAATAAAATAATTAGTAATAATAGTGAGTAGTGAGAGAAAAACCTTTTTCTATAAAAAATTTTTTTGTCATTGTACGTCTTAGTAAATAGATTGTTTTCCCCCTAGTTTGAACTGAATTGGTCTGTTTGTGCTCCTGAATTATTATTATTATTATTATTATTATTATTATTATTATTATTATTATTATTATTTAGTTTTTTTTGCCGAGCACTGTAACATATATAATATTCATAATTCCCTCTTGCCCTGTATGGAAAAAAAATATTTTAATAGTAGTCATTAGTGAGAGAGAAAAACTTTCTTTTTCATTAAAAGTAGTTATTCTACTTTTATATTTTTAGCAGTGTTGTTCACGATACCCATGTCAGTAAAACACATTGAAATACACAAATAAATAAATAAATAAATAAATAAAGTGAACGTGTGTGTGCGGGACAGTGGTACAGTAGAGTGGTACTCTGTTTCCCAGCATCCACTGCGCCACTGCCTCTGGTTATCTCACTGACCAACAGTGTGGAGGCCTTTCAACATCCAGCTTCGCTTTATTAACAACTTGAGACCTGTGCGCCTGTTGTGGTGAGTCCACGTATCACTATTTTAATATTGTAAAAAGATGACACCATGGATATTTTCAGCAAAGTCAACACATTTTCTTTACGGTACGCGTAGCTTAGTAACCAGCTGCCTATCCCAGACGAGCTGCATCAAATCTGCCTGGCCCAGCTTTCCGGTGCCCGGCTAAGAGGAAAAAATCAGGATGTGTCACTTTTTAGTTGAGCATAACAAAGTGAATAACTCTACAGCTAAACGAACCATATAATTATACTTTAAAAAACCAAGCGTACGTTTGTAAGCAGGTGTGTACATACTAAGAATGCATATAAAAACATGCTAGCTAAACCCGTTAGCTAACTTCACATTCCTAGTCCGCCCTTCTTTCCTCTTTTAACTTTAGCCAATCTGATCTGGTAACTAGCGAGTTAGCAGTTAGCTGAGATGCTCCCGAAAACTGATGCTGACGTTGTGTGTGTTTGTTCTGAATAGTTTAATATCGTGTTAGACTAGTCCAGGGTGTGTTGCATCTGTCCTGTGTGTTACAGTACCATAGCCTGTAATCCTCTTTAAACTATTTCTGTCAGTGTAATGACTGAGTGATGTTATCAGCCAATTCAATGTTAACCTCGTGTTTAAAGGGTGGCTTTGATTTAGATGTTGCCTGCAGTTTATTTCGGGTGTTTGCATGCTGATGCTACCGCTTTGCGATGTGAAATAGTTTTCTATTTTAGCACTGCTTAATGTGTTTCCACCCCAACATCACGAGAAGCAAATTATGCATCATTTTATGAGATATTTAGAGTGAGTGGTGTATTTGAGTTGACTGATAAACAGTTTGGACTCCGTTTTGGCAAGTTTTTATGAGGAGACAGCCAAGAAATTGTAATAATGGTTAAGAATGATGAACTAAAATGCCCTGTGATGTTTATTTTTGTTTCTAGGCCTTCTCTAATACTGCAATGGAGCCATCAGGAAGTATGATGTCTTCACTGAGCAACCACACCTCAAACTCAACAGGTGGTGTTTGTCCATGGGAGGTCAGCGACAAGGCCAAACTGCGGCGCTTCCTGTGCTATGGATCAGAGGGAGACCTATACACTGCCAGAGAGGAAGCCCGTGTCAGTATGGAGAGTGCCGGAGCCCTGCTGTCTCTGCTCCAGGATGGCAGAGGCACTGAAGTGGTGGAGGACATAAAGAGGTACAGTCAGGACGGACAAGCTGTCTGGCTCAACCCTTCCCTTTTTGCTTTGGCTCTGTGCTCCCAGCATTCTGAGCTAAAGACCAGGCAGGCGGCTTTCAAAGCTCTGAAAGAAGTTTGTCGGGACCCGGCCCACCTCTTTGCTTTTATCCAGTACAAGAAGGAACTGAAGGAGGGTATGAAATGTGGGATCTGGGGACGCGCCCTGCGAAAAGCAGTGTCTGACTGGTACAATGAGCAGGATGCCATGAGTCTGGCTGTAGCTGTGACTAAGTGTAAACAGAGGAATGGATGGTCACACCAGGATCTGCTCAGACTGTCACACACCAAACCAGCTAATGAAGGTGAGTCTACACACCCACAGTGGTAAGTCTATCTCAGCCATTAGTCAATTGCAGTGTCTGCAGCTTCTTAAAATAGGTCAAATTGTTTGTCAGTGTCAATATCGAAAAATAAGTTTTAAATATGCCTAAGATGGGCTTTAAAATGTTTTATAGTGGAACAAATTCAAGTGTCATTGCCCTGTAGACAACATATGATGGGTAAGAATAGAAAAGTCACTCATTATGTACTTAAAACATTCTAATTATAGTTCTTTGATAGCATCTACCACCTGCTTTGTCCACTGTTGGATATTCTTATTAAATATTTATTCCCTGCTTCAAAATGGCAGAAAGGTTTACACAAAAGTAGGGGTTTATCATCTTTTTTGTTATTATTGTTAATATTGAGATGTTACAGCAGCTTAAGTCAGTAACCATGTATTAATGTCCTATTTTTTTCATTTTTAATTCTAGAAAATTCTAGATGTGGAATTAGATAATCAGAGTTGACATATGGAAGCTACGATTTTGCCAATAACATGAATTTACTTCATGAATCCTGTTCCTTAAATGTAAATGCTCCTACCCTTTGTGTTTCCAGCTATTTCTTTGATCAGCAAATATGTTACGAAAGGATGGAAAGATGTCCAGGCAGGTTACGCTGACAAGGAGAACTCCGATGAGGTTATGAAGGTGCTTTCGTATCTTGAAGTGGTGGAGAAGGTTAAGCACAGCTGTGATGAAACCGAAGTTATCAATTTAATAGAGGAACATAAACTGGAGAGGGAGCAGCTGCTGACGGATCACCTGAAGTCCAAACAGGTGAGTTTTGTAAAGTATTTCATTAGTTCACATGAATTTACATAATGGCTTTGCCTTACAATCATCAGTAATTTCTTACATTTTAATTAAAGCTTTACTTGTCGCAGATGACTCACACTGAGGAGAAACTGCCACTGCTTTTAAAGCAAAAATAATTATTTATTTTCTGGGAGAATTTCCAATAAAGTTAGGTGCCAAATTCTTCAGGAAAAAAAGTGGAATATAAATGTAACTTTGTTTGCATGTCCATGTTTGGAGTAACCACTCAAATTAATTACAAACATAGGAACACTTAATATTTGAAATCTGCAGTATTTTCCCTGGCATGAACTCAATGACCTGTTGTGTTATTTTTTTTCTTATGAGGTATGGAAAACTTTGTTGAAGGAAATGCCTCTCCAATCATTGCTAAGGATCTTGGGTAAAATGACATCCAACAAAATTCTTGAACCAGGAAGTGCAGACACAGAGGCGGTATGTGAAAGAATCCAGAGTGAGACGGCGCTAAAGAAAGTAAGATATACAGCGTTTAATTCATTTGTGGTTGTATTTTAAGTGTTTTGGGGTTTTTTTTAGCTATACTTGAGTTTGTTTGTTTGTTTAAATCACCAGGCGAAGATTCACCCGTTCAGTATACTCTTGGAGACAGAAAACTATAAAAGAGGCCAAGGCTATCAAGGAAAAACAAAATGGGAACCAGACAGCAGCATCCTCACAGCCATGGACTCTGCTTTTTACAAGAGTTTTATGGTAAGTTGTTTATTTATTTTCAAATATTTCCATCACTACTCACTTTTCCATTGGCCCTTAAATTGCATGAATTTAATTTGCACATAAATATGTACGTATTGGAAAAACAACAATTTTACTGAAAGTTTTCTTTTCCAAATAAAAGTTTTCACCCTGGCAAGAAATAGTTTGTCATGCGAAACTGTAATGGAAAGCTCTTTATCTGTAGCTGCAGTCATGTGGAGAACAGTTTTAATAGAAAACACGGTACGGTATTTGTGAACACACCAGCAATATGGTACAGAATAGAGGGGTAATATATGATAATAATGCATATATCTGTATCTGTAAATCAACATGATATTTATATTCATCATTGTGATTTAATGGAAAAAGTGACTTCATGTTAGTTTGACATTTAGTAAATATCAGTAAAGTTTTGCTGGAAAAGTGACTACCTCTTACACTAAAAAGAAAGTCTTCAAGTTATGTATGAAACGTGTGTGTGTGTATGGATATATATATATATATATATATATTATTTCCCTTGCTGAAGTTTCAGAGGTATAAAAACTAATACTTTTTGGTAATAATGGGGATTTGTCAGCTCTGAAAATATATTCAACAACAGCTGTGGCAGTCAGTTTTATTCTGGCTGGACCAAATAACTGGGACATAGTGCAACTACAGTGCAGTATTCTTATGCTGAAAGGTTGACTGGACAGTGGAAAGTAGTGGAGATAATAATTTTTCAAATGAAGGAGTCTTCATTTGGGTAATAAATGCTTCCTGTTTGGTCATCTGGTTTCACCGACAGCAATTTACATAATTAAAAGTTCTCTTTCGATGTTTAATATGGGTATCAACCCATTCCATTATGAAAACACCACATGCATCTGCCTGACTGATTAATCTGGCGCTGCTCCCATTAAAACTGATTTACACTCATAATCAGCGTAGATTCAGCTGAGGCAATAACAACCATTTATCTGCTAATGGGTGGGTCTGTGGTTTGATATGGGAATGTGCTGCAATCTGTTATTCTTTATGCTGATCTTTGGCTTTTATCTGTGCAGGAAAGCATAACAGTCGAGCCTTCGGGCAAACCTCTGAATGCAACGTTTACTGCTCTTTCTGGAACAGCCACACGTGCAGCGGTATTTTTCCTCCATATAGTTGAGAGAAAAATGTTTTGCTTAAAAGCCCCCCGACTTGTGCATGAAGGTTTTATATCTAACTTATGCCCCTTATGTCCTCAGCTGATGCTCTCACCTTCTGTATTTCCTTATTATTATTTCAGAACACATATGCACCATCTGCCCTCGCCGCAGAGCTTAATTTAGATAATTGCTAGTAAACTGGTTGGGGATCAGCAGTAGAACTGTGCTGTAGGCATATCCAGCTGTGCAGTGATTTATAAATACCCCAAAATAAGTCGGAATTGATCAGTTATTTCTAATGTGGTTAGTCATCCCTGAAACCTGACTCAGTGGATTTTATTGTTGCTCAAGAGGGAGAAAAAAAAACTCCTAATAAACTGAAGAAAGACTCATATTGAGCAGCTAAATCTGATTCAAATGACAACTTCTGCAGTCTGGCAAAGCCTTAGTACTTTCCATTAAGAGAATAAATGACTGCATTTAGAGCCTTAAATGGATATAAAAAAAGAGTTGTTCAACATTTCTTACACAATTTGGTCAGTTTTTAATTTATCACTGGGCTCATTGACCCATGGGTCATTGGATTCAGAAACATTATGATGTGCACCTTTAAGTAATGTTGTGAAAATCAAAAGTCAAATGAGAAAAGCAGTACGTGAACAAAGTCCTCCACCAAAGCAGATCAGCCCCCCCCCCCCCTCCCAAAAAAAAAATCCTGAAAATGTCAACAAAATCCTTCCTTAACGTTTTGAGTTATTTTGCTAACAGACAGATAAACAAAGTCCAGCTGATGTCATGTCAGTGCATGTGGTGGTATCCGCATTAATTACCTCTATATATATATATACCGTATGTATGTGCAAACTTTGAAGTGAATTAAAACAAAATAGATGTTTTTATAGACATGTGAAATTTCACCCATTATAAAGAAATGGGAGTAAAACATTTTTTTTAAAATATATTTTAAAAATTCATAAAAGATTTTATATGTTTCCCAAGATGTAGTGACATGTATTCAGGTCACTGGTAATCTATAAACCCAGTTTGGTATGAATTCAACTGCTTGTTTTGCTGCTGCACACATTTAAAGTTTTAGCCTTTGTGAGTGAAGGTGGGGGGGGTCACTATTAATGAAACTTTGGACACATTATAAGTAAATGGGGGGGGGTTGTAAAAGTTCATAATAAATATGAATTTTAACCCACTGTTCCCAAAATGTAATGAAATCTATAAACTAAATTTGGTATGAATTCAACCAATAGTTTTGCTATTAGAGTGTTAACAAATAAGAAATGATACCCCTTTGTTTACCTTCAGTGGTGGGGTAATAATTCCCATTTGTGTAGACATGTTAATGCCAGTGGAAACATAAGCATTATTGAGGTTTAGAATGTAAATACATCTGATAAAATTCATACAAAGATAGATTTTCTTCCATCCAAATCCACAGTCTACACTGGGAGCTCTGAGGCACACTGGGTGGAATTATTTCAGATGCATATCATCTCTCATCCTGTTGTTTTCCAGTGTGTGGAGCCTGTGGGTAAACACTTTGTCGTGGCCGTGGATGTGAGCACATCACTGAGCAGCGTGGTCCCAGGGACGGCGATCAGCACTGCGGTCGCCGCCGCCGCCATTGCCATGGTAAGATGAAACTGAAGCGTGGTGTGTGTGGGCAGTAGAGTTGTTTCAGTTGGGACAGCTGCGTCTGTAAGCGAGGCCCGGGCCGCCCCGTCTTTGGAGAAAGCCGAAGTCAAGGAATCGGTCTGTTGACACATACTGTAAATTCCAGTGAAATTCCTTCCGTGCTACAATTATCTTAGTCTCTACATGCTTGGAATTATTGGCTAAGAGGCACACCACCAGGACAGCGACTCTCAGCTCTGGTAAACTGATACTGACATTATTCAATATTTGGAGGACACTTATTAATATGGATTGAATAGATTATATAGATTCTTCACTAATCCCAAGGACATAAAGAGTTCTACTAGTTTGAATAACGCATACAAAACACACAATACTATGTAATGGTAACACTCCTGCATTAAAGTATCTAAAAGTACCTGTCTTGTATGCTATATTTTGTTAGCTTATTATTAGGCCTCTCAAATGATTCGCATTTTTAATCAGATGAATCACAGGGTTGCTCTGGATTAATTTCAATTAATCATGACAAAATACTGTCAACTTTTTTTCCCCTTAAATTTCCCACAAAATACACAAAAAAACCCCACAAAAAACATGCTAAAATCCACCAAAACCCCCCCCCCAATATTCAAAAACTGTCCTAAACTGTTCTAAAATACAGAAAAAAAACATCAAATATTGGATAAAATATCCAGAACATATGCAAAATTATGAATACATATGCAATTAACAATTTCAACAAAACAACCGTTTAATTCTGTTTAAATAAAAATGTAATCAGATTACTCATGATGATGGATTATTGTGCGTTAATGCGTTAACTTGGACAGCCCTACTTATTCAGTTCAGTTATACTCAGAATCAGAATAGCATTTGGTATGTCACATCAAACGAGGTTACTTACACTGTTCCTCCAAAACTAATTAGAGCGGCTGCAGGAGCTGCTGCTGCTTTCACTTTAGAAGTTACAGCACAAGACAAAAGATGCAAGCGCATACATGTCCGTGTACGACGCCCCAGTACATGTTAATACATGTGGATTTTTGCTTTTTTTTAGAGCATTAGGCTAACATAAGAATGACAAAGAGGAACCAGTGAAACTACATTATATCTAATGTTGCCATAAAATTCAGAGAAAGTATTTATTCATCTGTCAGTGGCATCGTATCGTTTGTACTAACATTGATGCCACTTGTTTACTTTAGTAGTTAGTTTAAAAAAATAATAAATTGCCTCATGTGTATCTGTATGACTACTTCTAGTGTCAGACATGTTTTCCTCCACAGTAGGTCAAATAATTCCCATGGTTCCATACGACTTCGTCTTTTATTATGGCTTATAATATTCAATTCAATTTATTTCGACTATGTAACAAATAAAACCAAGCACAATCAAAAAATATATTGAAAAAAACATATACATGAAAAAAAAAACAAAAAACAAAACAACACATTGCTTCATTTGCACATTTGAAAAGTAGTGGGAGGAAGTAAAACTTGTTTTTTAACCCCACCCCTTCACAACAAAAACAATCTATATTTTAATTCTTATGTCTTGTCAACATGATATATGAGGAAAAAAATAAAAATAAAATCAGTAATATAATAAGAAGAAGAAACAGAAAGGATATGAGCACTTTATTTTTTACTTATTGTTTGTGTGTTTGTTTTTTATTGGTGTTTAACTGCATTTTGCTGCCAAACACTGGAATTTATCTCTTGGAAGATTAATAGATTAATAATTTTATCTGTCTGTCTGTCTGTCTGCACTCTAAATAATATAAAATTCAGTTATTTCCTGTATAGTGAAAGGCATATAAAAGTGTGTGTATAAAAAATGAATAGTGAGCCTTATGTTAAGACATTATTTTACTGTTGTGTCTGGTTTAGACATTTGTGAGAACGGAAGCAGACACACAGGTGTTGGCCTACTCTGAGGGAGCGTTGGTACCGTGCTCTGTTTCCCCTGACATGACTCTGGCACAAGCGACAGCCGAGCTGGTGAAGGTAAACGCATGTGAATGTGATCCAAGCTTTATTAGTGCTGTAGCAGAAGCAGACAAACCTACTTTTGAACCTTTTGACCTTGTGTTCCAGATTCCTGGTGGGAGCACTGACTGCAGCCTTCCCATCACATGGGCTTCAGAAAATGGGAAAACTGTAGATGTTTTCATTGTTTTGACCAACAACCCAATTTGGACATGCACCGCCAGTCCTGTGGAGGCTCTGAAGAAGCACAGACAAGTATGTACATGTCATTTTTGTACAGTTGTTTATTTTTCCAGACTGACACTAAAATCACTTCTACTCCCTCAAATTTCAATTCTGATTGATTCATTAGAAAGTAATTGCCCCAATATTAGTTTCTACCACCAACCTCCTGCGTATCATTAACGGCTTTAACCACAGTTATCTGTCAATACTCAGTTACCTACTTTTATTCAGTCAGATGTTACCCCAGAAGAGCTTTGGGGGCTTCCTATACCATTCACACTGTTTTTGTTGATGAACAAACACAGACACACAGTGGGGTTGATTTTATCCTCTATTGAATGACTCTCTTTTGTTGATAGTAAGACATCACAGCTGTGAGGTCCTGATGAGCACAGGGACATTGGCACTATTTTTTCACCCGCTGCAGCTACTTGTTTTTATCCTCTTTTTTTTTTTTTTTTAGACCTATTTATATACTCAGTTTTAATTGTGTTTGTTAAGCACCTTGAGAATCTTGAAAGGCGCTGACAAATAAAATGTATTTTTATTATTATTATTATTACTAATAATTAAAAAAAAATGTTTGTGTTTCGACAACAGAAATCTGGCACCTCCTCTAAGTTATTGATGTGTGGGCTGACTTCCATCGGACACGCCATCTCAGACACCGAAGACAGAGGTTTACTGAACATCTGCGGCTTCGACGTCGGAGCCATGAGCGTCATTCGAAACCTGGCCCTGGACCTGATCTGAAAAAAAGTATTGAGACTATCTCAATCATGTTTGTTAGAGTACAAAAAGAAGGCACAAAGTGGACCAAATTGGCTCACTTGGCATGTAGAGTGCCCGAAAAAAAAAAAACAGCACTAACCCAAAAGATTTTGACATTTACAATTCCAATTTCTCTTTTTGTATTATGTCACTTACAAGTTAATTGACGAAGTGTCCAGCGGGCTGGACAACACTCTGGAAATGTTATGTGCATTTTTTTTTCTCTGTAATTTGAAAAAGACATTATTGGACATGATATGTCATTGCATATCGTATTGTCAAAGATTATTAGTGCAACGGAAGACTACAATGGGCCATTTAGTGCTTTTGATGAGACACTAATCCATTCAGTGGGAGATTTCACTCATAGCAAAGATGAAGCGAGAAGAGCAACAGTGTAAGAGTCGGAACGTAAAGAGGCTTAGTGCTATGGTAGGTTTATTTTAAGGAGAGTTCATGTAGATCCTAGCATGTGTCTTTGGTATGATTTTAGCAGGTTTGATGTGATAGTGGAGGCATTTTACATTTAATAGCCTGTCCCTGTTACATGTAGCATTATTATAAATTATTAACAGATGTAACAGACACTGAACAAGTACCAAAAGTCAACCTAATACAATGACTTTTTTTTCCTTTTCTTTAAAATGTATTCATTTGCTAAGTGACTTTTTATTTTTAGGTCAATCTAGAATTATGTTGACATAAATCTTTCCCATAGTCTACACACAGTAATATTTAGTGGTTTTCCTGACATTTGTTTTCCCTTTTTTGCCAAGTTATTGTTATTATTATTATTATTATGATTATTATTCTTAACATTAACTCTTGTTTGGCTCCTGTCCATGGTCACCCTGCCCTCACTGTTCTAATAGTCGTAAGATTTTGGAATATTTGGTTTGTATTTTTTTGTTTTATTTTCTCTTTTATAGTCAAATGGTAATACCAATGTTTGGAACTGTAAGTCGGCTAACCCTAAGTCAAAGAAATGGACCGGTTTTCATATTTTATTCTGAATTCTATGCATCATGATTTGGATTTGACTGTGTTAACGTCCAGGAAGGGCAAATTATAGCTATCTTAACAACCAAGACTGAATCTGTGTTCAGTTTTGGTGTTTACTTTTTTTTTTTTTTTTTGTATGTAATAGTGTACCTTATCCAAAACATAACTGACAATTATTACCTTCCTGGAGCAAAATAAATTGAATGTACTTTTGTAGAACATGTAACATTAGAGGTTTTGAAGTACAACGCTTTATATTCACACACAATAAATGCACACCGCTGACAGTTTTTATTTAGTCTGAGGGGCCAATTTACCTTTGGGGAAAACATAAGCAAACAACTGCAGCAGTAACGTGTGTTTTTTTTCTCTCTTTTTTTTGCGTTAATCGCTGCATTTACTGATAGCAGTAACAAAACTTGTCACTTTAATCTCCATTCTGATGTGATTCACTCATCACAAAGAAAAAAAAAACAAACCTGACCATCTTACTGTGAAGGACTTATTCGTACACACATGCTGGCACTCATTTTACGACAATTTTCACCGTCTGTCAACAGGTCAAATACAATTAAAATATTCATATGATACAGTAATTAATGCAACTTGCATAGTTGAAAGTCTGACATGAGGTAGTTATGGGGTGTGGTAGTTTTTTTCACTATCATGGTGAACTTCATGCCAATCATATTGTCTTGTATCTGTTTTGCCGAACATGTAAGTACTTGACTGTAGTGGTGACGTAAACCCCTAATAAAGAATTTGCTGCTCTTCAAAACATGTACTGGCTTATCTATTTTATGGGGAATACCGACCTCTTTGTGCAGGTGTGTGAGGTCTGTGATGATGGACTATCTGAGTGTTTATTTCTTCTGCTGTAACAAAAGCAATTTCCTTGAAAAAGGATGAATAAACTATCCATCCATCCCACTCTCACCCCTCCCTCCTGCAGGTGGTCCCCATGTAAACTCAAAGAACCTACAACAGATGAAGCAACAATACTAAACAATATTAATATTTTTATGTATTTTTTATTGTAGTTGGCTTTTATTGTACTGTGAAAAGTGCTATACAAATAACATTTATTGATATCATTATTGTAGCAACAATAGCGATAATTTTTAAAAGGAAGTGATACATGTGTATATAATAATACAAGTGACAAGCTAATATATCAAACGCTCAAACTGAAACTTTTCAGCTGAAGAGTGTCCACCTGAGATCAGGTCTAAGGATGTATTTTAATATGTGAAATAAATGAGAACCAGGATTTATTTATTTATACTTGTTTTCTGTTCCACTTATTGAGTATCTAAGAGTTTCAAAATCCAATCCCAACATCACTTCCCTGACCCAGTTAATATAATTTGGGGGTTTCCTTCTTTTCCAGTTAACATTTTATGCATCTTTTGTTTGAGCTGACACCTGCATCATATGGTTTTCATCTCAGAGCCTAAATCTGCATTTATGTAAGTGTTAATCTGTTGTAACAGCTCCTTTGAATAGTGCTACCTGCATAAATGTCTGGAGTGACCCTATCAGGATGGGGTGTATAAACGATGGGCAGGAGTCAGAGAACAGGGATTGTTGGAGAACATAATGGAGGAAGAGTTTGGGGTTCAAAACCAAAACTGTTCCAAACTTTTGAGGTTAAGGAGAATGCGATGGATTTGAGAAAGACAAGAATGGTGACTAATGTGGTTTATACCCAAATATTTTGCATTTGTGACCTGCACATTTCTTGACTTTTTTCTTACTAATGTTTCTGAATTGGGCAATAAAGATGACAGTCCTACAAATATTATAAAAGTTGGTAAGTTTGTTCAAGCAAGTTTCACAAGATAAATAATCCAAATTAACATGTTAAATTAACATTTTTAATAGAGTGCAAGTGTATCACAAATACATGGCATGGATATATATAAATCAGTATTGCAAAATAATATGCTGGATGCTGTATATAATATTTTTTTATTTCACATTTTTCTTCAGTCTGTGAGCCCAAGTCTGCAGAGAGTACTGTACCTCACCCCCACCCTAAGTACAACACTCATAGTGTTTTCTTCTTCATGTAGATCACATTTGGTTTATTGATCTACGACATAAGTTATGATGTAACTTTATTGATCCTAGAATGAGAAACTCACATGTTAAAGCAGGATATAAAAAGACTGCAATAACAAAATCAATAACTTAACATACAAAGTTCATTTTATTATACAGGTGAAAAACTATACAGGTGTAAACTGTGCATTGAAATGCTATAAAATATAAAGGGATATTTCATAACAACAAGAATAAATAATACTAATAATTCTGATATTTTCAGGTGTTCTTTAGCCCTTGTCCTCCTGTTTTAGATCAATGCAGAATAATATAATACAATTGTGTTGTGTTACACAAAGTTTGTTTGTGTAAATAAATAACTATCTTGAAAAAATACAATGTTCTATTAGTTATTATATTGAGAAGCAATAATAATAATATATAATATAATATATAGATTGAGCCAAGTGAATACAAATGTGTTTAGGATAAATAACACCCGGAAATGTTACGTAACATATATGACGTCTGTATCATACATGTGACAGGGGTTGGATATAACTATGGGTGAATCTTCATGTTATAGTCATATTTTTGTATGTTCTATTGTTGGATAATGAAGAAATTCTTAAATTAAAAATACAATAAAATAACACATTAATGGAAGTTGTATTTGAGTCAGGCATTGTGCAGGTCACACCGTGTTGATAAGTGGGGGGCTTTGCTAACACACTACATCAAGACGAGTGAAGATGGCGGATGTGTTGAGTGTTCTTCGCCAGTATAACATCCAGAAAAAAGAAATCGTTGCGAAAGGAGATGAAGTTATATTTGGAGAATTCTCCTGGCCGAAAAATGTGAAGACCAACTACATAATCTGGGGGTATGTCAGTCCGTAAATTATATAAAAATTGCTTCTCTAGGCCGCGGCAGCAGCAGCTCAGTGCCTTGTGCGAGCGAAAACGGAAGGCTCGTTAGCTGCCAGATGCTACAATGCTAACACAACTCCCGTCCTCGTTGTGAATGCCTCAAACTTTACGCACTGTGGACTATTTGACAATTATTGTGCTTTAAGACCCGTAGCTCTTTTTGGTGACTTTTGTGCATGTCATTTTATTACTTTTCAACTTCATTTAGATATACTTTTGAGAGTCGGACAGTGAAAGTTGAAGAACGTCTTTGATGCTAAACAGATAGCAACATTAGCAATCGTGGAGTTGTGTTGCTTTGGAGTCAAGTCTGTGGAGCTAATTCCCGGTTAGTAAATCTGGCTCCTATAATACATTTTAAAAAGAACTGAAATATTTCAGTCTGAGCTAAAGTTTGAAACACGTAGCAAATGCTTAAACTGCAATGGTTATGGATAACGTTAAAATATAGTGCTGATCTACTCACTTTTATAAGAAGTTGGTCTGTAAGTAAGGGTGTATATTAATTTGTGCCAATTAAATAAGTCCTAAGGTAGGTGTCAAAATTGTAATTGCATATGAGGATTTTTAATGTATTATCGTCAGAATGTAAAGACTGCGTAGATTTAATTTTTTTTTATTTGGAATAATTACCTGATCGGGAAATATCAATAATTATCAGCAATGTTTGAACTTCTATGTTTTGTTTTGGGGTTTTTTTTTAGCGCACAGAACATAATGCAGAATTTTGTAAAAAGACTGCAAAGCCAATGGAATCATGTGTTTAATGAAGTTGACACAAAATATGATAGAGAAAAACTACATTTGTTAGACTGTCAATATTATCAATTACTATTTCTTTAAATCGAACATGACACCAAATTTACAAAGCTATATTTAATAATTTCTGTTCCTTGGAAAAAGTGGCATATTTGCAGAAGATTGTGTGTTTTGGGAATAACTCTATTCAATATCTGTAACTGGGCATACAAGTATCTTAGCAAAATAGAAAACTGTCACAAAATAAGGTAAGTATTTTTGTTGATTAGCTGTGTCATGTATTTTGGCTGAAACGGAAAAGGATATCCAAGTTAATGTACATCTAACAAAAACTCATGAGTGGGCAGATTATACAAGACTATTTAGATTTATTTATGACTGAGTTATCTTATGAAAATGAACAATATTGCGACAGTTTTAGAAGTTTTAACTGTTTGCGTTGTCCTACTTGAAATTCAGAGTTAAGGAATATTGTACTTTCATTAATTTACAGAAAATAATTACATGTTCATGAAAAAGAATGTTTAATTGGTACTCGTAAACACTAAAATAAACTTAAACACTTGCTTGTATCTGCTTTTTTTCCCTTAATTTTTGGTAGCGTCACATATTGTGTTGAGAAAATATTAGTGGAAATAAAGGTAATTGGGATATGTCACTTAATTTCCAAGAAGGGTAACTATGCTAGTAAACGAATAAAAGATTAAAAAAAACATGGAAAAAAAATCAAACATTAGGTAAATCCATAAAACCGCAAATCTTTACACAAAATGTCACGCTAAATAAAAGGAGCAAAATCTGCTTTTTTCGTGCATTCAAATTGTCGCAACTTCAGAACCAGTCAACATAGACCCTTGAAATTTTCAGGCTTTCTAACAACTTTTTTTCTGAAAATAATGTAACTTTCCCCGAACTTTTGATTTTATACTTTCAATAATTTTAGGCCATTGAACTGATGTAAGTACTAATATTAATGTTTTTGCCACTAGGCCTTATCTAACAGTTTTTACTAATACAAATTGAATTTCCTAAAAACGCCCTGTTTTTTAATTTTTCTTAAATCTGAATTCATATCTGTTGTATTTAATGCTTAAATAAACCCCATGCATCCAGCTCTTTTCAGTTTGTCTGTTGAACCAGGTTCCAGTTGTGTACAGTGAAGTGTTTATGCTGTGAATGTCAAGTGTCTTTGAACTTTGTGTAATGTTATGACACCTGCCTCTGATTCTACTTTCAGTACCGGTAAAGAGGGGCAACCCAAAGAGTACTATACTTTGGACTCTATCTTGTTCTTGCTCAACAATGTGCATCTCCCGCATCCATCGTATGTGCGAAGAGCTGCAGTAAGTTTTAATAAAGAACTCTTGACCTTAACCTTCCACTAGAATGAGTAAAATATATAATTGTAGTGTTAAAGAAAAATGACCACCTTTGCTGTCATTGTAATTTTCTTTATATGGTTTGTTCATAGACAGAGAACATCCCTGTTGTCAGACGACCTGATCGAAAGGGCTTATTGTCGTATCTCAATGGCGAGAGCTGTAAGTAGTTACTGGAATGCCTTTGTTTTCTATTGGTTTATGTAGGGTGTTGATCACATTTTTTGTACCCTATCAGTATCTCTCAGGATACCACTTGGCTAAATTGAACAAATTAACCTATATTATACTTAAATTAGTTTTTTTTTGTACTCTGCTTAAAAATATGACTTATTTTTTGTCATTTTTTCCAAGCTGTTTTTCAGATTTATATGGCACACATGTTGTCAAAACAAAACTGTATCAAGCATTGTGTAGATTTTGTTTCTAGTCAGAAGAATGTGGTTTATTGTCATGAATAATCATAACTCCAGAGAAAAAAGGAAATCCTGAACATCTTTTGGCTATATTACCCATTCCTGTTCAGGGCAAACTTTATAGTTAATTAGAATCTTTTAATTATAAATGTTGTAATGCAGTTTCTTTGTCTCTTTGCAGCGACGTCGACAAGTATTGACAGAAGTGCACCTATAGAAATAGGTTTGCAAAGGCCAACACAAGGTGAGGATAACCATATTTGTGACAAATATTGGCTCATTCTTTAATGAGAGTTGAGCTGTTTCACACCCATTTATCCTGTATGTCCTAATAAGTATAAAATAAAAATAACAATTTAGACCAAGCCTCTGGTCTATGTACTTTTGTTTTGTAATGGAGACGCTTTTTAACTTTCACTGATGCAATGTGCAAACCAGGGTGGTGTTGTATTTCCTGATAAGACTTTGGTCCTTATTGGGGCGATGGAATCAATGAGGAGTTTGAACTTTGGAGTTAAAACAATTTACTAGGTCACTGACAGGAGCTGAGGGCAGTAGTGGTGATGGTATGAATGCTTGGGTGAATAATGTACAGGTGTTGTCATTAATATAAAATTTTCTGATCATCCCACTCTCCCTTTTGTCAGGATTCGTGGGGGCAGTGGCTTTAAATGGGACACGATAGTGATCAGAGAGAGCAACTTCAGTTACCATTACCTCAGAAATAGTAATACCTTTGCTAATAATTAGATTTAATATGTGTTGGATCCTTTACATGCTGAGAAAGCCCAAAATTATCCAGAATATTCAAACGTTCTTTAGCGCTTCCATCATTACGGTTATTAACATGAATGTTAACGTCACCTGCTGAAACAGTACAGTCAAAGTCAATGCATAACATAGACAGACATTTGGCAAACTCATCAAAAAACTTTGCATTGTATTTCAGAGGTCTGTAGACGGTTGCACAGGTTGATTAACAGGAAGATTTTAGTTGGTAACCTATTCAAAAGAGTCGAACTGTCCATATGATACCTTCTTTCCTTGGAAGTTGTCCTTAAATAAAATGTCAACATCCCCTCCTTTCAATAAATAACATTGTTTTGTCTTGTTTTGCAGTGAAAAGAGCAGCAGATGAGGTATCTTCTGAAGCCAAAAAACCCAGAATTGAGGTAAGAGTAATAAACTTAAATTCATTCAGACTTGGGTTATTCCATGCCAAGGCTCTTAAGGGGGACTTGAAAGTTGTATGCAGGTAGATCATATATGCAGAAAATGAACTGACAGACAGGACCATTAACTTGTTAACAGATAGTGGAAAAAGATTCATGTTGATGATGTGAAATAATACGTACGCTGCTGTCCTCTGAAGGATGAAGAGCGAGTACGTCTGGACAAGGAGCGGTTGGCCGCCCGTCTGGAGGGTCACAAAGAAGGCATCGTACAGACAGACCAGATCAGGTAGAGTGGATTCTCTCAACAGAATGATACATACTTTCACTGCAAAAACACACACATCTAAAAGTCATGAGCTGCTTAACTCTTATGTCCCCCACAGGCATATTTAAGTACATTTTTCTCTACTTTTTTTTTTTTTTTTTTTTTTTTAAATTTGCTGATCGTTTTGGCTGTGGCATGAATTTAGGAACGGACTTTCCTTTTCAAGATTCAAAGTGTTTATTGTCATGTGCACAGTATGGGAACATGTTTCCCCGTACAATGATATTGTGGTAACACTTTATAATACCTACGCACAATTGACTATGTATTAACCATTTATTACCCATTTATAAACGGGTTGTTCATTATGTATTAACCATTTGTTACTTATTTGTTAATGTCTTCTAAAGGTTCATACAAGTATAAATGTAAAATTTGATTATTTCTAACCAACATTTGCAGTGTTTACAACTGTTTTTGTTTTCCTGTAAAGCAGATATACAAACACTGCACCTGTTGGTTAAAAACAATCTAATTTTACATGTATCTTTGGAAGACACTAGTATGAACCTTTACAAGACAGTAACAAATAGGTAATAAATGGTTAATACATAATGAACCATTTATAAATGGGTAATAAATGGTTAATACATAGTAAATTGTGTAGGTATTACATAGTGTTACTGAATTTCTTACTTTGCTGTCCTCAGAATGCCTAACGTACTTAATCTAAAGGAAATATACAATACAAATTTGCAATGGAAAAGTAAAACAAATAACATAAGTGAAGGCACTAAGGCTAAGTAGCAGCAGTACAGTGTACATCTGAATCCAGTGGAATCGTGTATATGCCAGTGAACTGTCAGCTACAGTTAAGGGGTCATGTATATGACGTGGTGTGATCTTCTGTTAATGGTTTAGGAGCCTGATGGCACTGGGAAAGAAAGATTTCTTTAGTCTGTTGGTCCTGCATTTCACACTTCTGTACCTTCGGCCTGGGGGTAGAAGTGTGAACAGACCGTGCTGGGGGGTGGGGTCCTTCAGGATGGGATAGATAGATTTTTGAAATCCAATGACTTTTACGTGAGTTTAGTATTCTGTTGTTGCATTTGAACCTCCTGGACACTTTGGTATACATGTTTATATTCTGTAATGGCAATGAGATAAAATAAATTAACAGGGTTTAATGGAAATCAATGAGATATGATTTGCCACAAGTATCCAAAGGGTGTAAGTTACACAACATAAAAAATACTAGTGGAATCAAATCACGTTTATTGTGAATCTTTGACATATCCAAGACTCTAATCACTGCCAATGTCTCAACCCCTATTATTTATAATGTGGACAATAATCAATTTGTGTGTGTGTGGGTTTGTAAAAATAATTTAGAATGAAACTAGTTACGAACTCTCATTTAAAAAGTTAAAATCCTGAAAGTTACTGAATGTTTTGTTAGTTTGGGGAAAGTTTGAAGATGTTTAAAAGGATCTATGGAAAGTTGTATTATTATTTAATGGAGGCTTTCTGTGTCCATATATATCTTTGTGTCCAGAGGGTAGTAAATTTGAGGAGAGCTCAAGGGTTAAGAACCAGGAATCTGTCTTCTCTCCCTCCAGATCCCTTTCTGAGGCCATGTCAGTGGAGAAAATCGCTGCTATAAAGGCCAAGATTATGGCCAAGAAGCGTTCCACCATCAAAACAGATCTGGACGATGACATAACCCTGAAGCAGAGAAGCTTTGTGGACGCAGAGGTGGATGTTACCAGAGATATTGTCAGCAGAGAACGGGTGTGGAGGACCAGGACAACCATTTTGCAGAGCACAGGAAAGGTCAGCGTCCATTCACTCACATCCAGTCAGATTTTCCTGTCCTGTAAATGTACACAGACTAGTCCTTTAAGCTCCTGTGGGAGATTAGCACTTCCAGGTAAGTTGCTCCATTTGTTACTTGTACTTTCAGGCTAGTGTTGTAAAAAAAAAATCGATTTTAGATACTAAATCGATATTGACCCTTGGTATCTAATTAGATACTAAGTTGCTGGAAAATCGATTTTTGTTTTTATGGCGCGTCGCTGCTTTTTTTGTAGCGGGTAACGTTAAGAATTCTGAACAGGCATCAACGCGGTCAGCTCTGGCACAGCCGTAATGCCGGCTTGTAAGTTAAAGTCTCTTTTTTTTTTCTCCAGCTGCCTCTGACAGCACACGGGATGATGCCAGTGCGACCACAGACCTATACACTGTTTCTATAGGTCTGTGATTGCGACCATCCGATGCAACTTTGCTTTTAAAGACCTCGATATAGTCGAACATTTATGTGCGCGGGCGGCAGCCAGGCGGTAGCGCATTGTATCACGTTACCACCACGGAGTCCACCGTGAGCATGTCAGCCTATCATTTTTGACGTGCGCGCTGCTAGTCCCGCAAGGGGTCCGCGGTGGTCACATGATGCAATACGCTGCCGCCCGCGCACATAATGCTCGACCATAAAGAGGCTTGCAGTTAGCACTGCAGAAGGGCTTGAGCAAAAAGATAGGCCTACCTTAACTTGCCAAGAGATAGGCATGCATTTATTCTGCACCCGCACTCACTACCTTTTTTTTAGCAGTCCATGGAGGACATTTTAAGAGGAATCCCTCACATCTCCAATATCGAGTATTATCCTTTGTATCGGTATCGAGTTGGAAATTTTGGTATCGTGACCACCCTACTTCAGGGATAAGAAACTGAATTTAATTCAAGTGCCTTATTGTATTCAACTATAACTTTATTAATTGACATTAACTTAAGCTTGTATGAGGAAATATTTGGTAGTGATCACAGTGACACAACAGCAGTCGCATATTTTGGCCTCGAAAAACGTGTGCAAGAATAGGAACATTAGGGGTAATGTCACACAGGCTTGTATCAGGGTAGTTAAAAACGTCTTTACTTCAAATCCTAACATAGTAAGAACCCGTAAGTTTTCATTTCAGGTCAGTGCTGCATAGGTTGTGAAACAATTAAATTAGATTGTGTTGAAAATAAGTGGTTGTTGTGCGGATTGTGTGCGAGTTGAAGCCAGTTTTAAATTAAATTTAAAGGCTTCAATCATGCCTAAATTGTGAAAATAATTCCTGGGTGCAAATGTTTAACCACTAGATGGCAGCAAAGGCATTTCTTTTAGATTGACTTCCCTCCTTGAGAGCCTTTGAATTTAATCAAAGCTGTTGCAGGCCAAGTAAAAAATAATTTTGCAACCATCTTTTTGATAGTAGTAACACATAAAGCTCGAAGTTTTTCACCCTGGACTCAAAATGTCCAGTGTCCAGTTAAAGTGATCCTGTAAATGTTCACAGTTGGGTGCTGTTAAGAGGACACGTCTTTGTCTTACTGAATTTAATGTTGAAGCGCCTCAGTGAAGCTGAAAGTGGCCTCCTGTGTGTGTGTGTGTGTGTGTGTGTGTGTGTATAAAAACTGTAAAAGCACTAGGTGAGCACATCTGAGGAATGACGTGGAAAAACTGTCCCTCACCTTCACCTGTGCCGTTCTTTTGCAGAACTTTTCCAAGAACATCTTTGCCATCCTTCAGTCAGTTAAAGCCAGAGAAGAAGGTCGGGCTCCAGAGCAGAGACCAGCCCAGAACACTACTCAAATGGTAAGAACTACATTCCCCACTGGACACGTTGATATACTAATCTGACTTCTCTAATGAATACTAGCCCTTATTCAGTCATTTGGTTTGACCAAATTCAATAAATTATGAGCAAAATAAAGTAATTTCAGTATGGGTTCTTTAGAATTATGCAAATTCATTGGTTGGACAAATTTCCATTTCATGTAATGTTGTGGATTTTTGTCATGGATCAAGGATGTCACTACCAGAAGTTGAGTAGGAAAAGGCTCAGTTTATTTCGACATGTATGTGTCTTTTTATATCCCATTTTCAGATACCGGTTACCCACACTAAACCTGCTCTAACCAGTTCCTTGACGTCATCTGACCTCAGGGCTTGAAGTCGTCTTCTAGTATAACCAGAAGAAAAGAACATTCATATTTACTTAACTTTCTTCTCCACAGATGGAATCCCAGTCCTTGACACACTTTCACACACATAGTTTGAGCTGTGAGAACCTCTGTATCATAAATATGTGTCTATATATCTTTACATCCATATAGGTATATGTTTTTCCTTCAGTAACTTTCCACAAGCAAAATAAATTGGACATCAAATGATCCTTGAACTACTTAATTTGACCCTCAATCAAATTTTATTTACGTAGCACCTTACAACATCAAAAAGGTGCACAATGTGCTTTCCAAAATGAGATAAAAACAATTAACACTTATAAAACAAAGATAAAATGACTTGTAAAACCAGAACAACATCATAAGAGACATGGACAGACAGCTACATGTTAAACACTCGCTTAAATAGAAAGGTTTTTAACTGAGATTTAAGAATGGCTAGGTCAAAGACTGTAACAGCCACTGTCAAGTTAGAGCATCTACCACTTATTTATTTATTTATATATAGTCATTATATTTGCAGATTTAAAAAAAAAAGTCTCAGAAGTTGTAGCTACAACAGACGGACAAAAAGAAAAACATTTTTAAAAAATAATTAATAGGAAAATAAATTAAAACTAAACTCTCGAAAGTTGGGGCATATTGTGTTCTTGATGGGTTTCATTATTTTGGTAAAACATCAAGTATTAACCTTGAAAAACTGAGCATGTGCAGAAGTGGAACGTGTGGGTTTGGATACTATAACAGTACTGGGCAGAGTTCAGTGATTCTTATATTAGTATGTGCTTTCCAAAACATTTTTTCCACACCGTATGTTGAAATGATTCAGTTAAAATGTAGTTTTTCAGTGTCTTCTTTGAACATTCAGAGGACACGAAGTAAACATGAAAACACCATCATCTTCAGTAACATTTGTCCATTAACAAAACCCATTTAGCTTGATTATATATCTGATTTGTTGAAAAGGTCTCTTTTCTATTTTGATGTAAATTAGATTTTCAAAATAACCTTCATTACCAGGAATTTGAGGAGAAAACAAACTATGGAGCTTCTAGCAGCATTTTTTTAAATGAAGTTAAATGTTGTTTTGTGCAACAGTCACGTTTGGTCCTCTGGTTACATGGAGTTCATATTACAGTCATTTGTTGACTATTTCTTTCTTTCTTTTTTAATAATACATTTTATTTATTAGCACTTTTCAAGAATCTCAAGGCGCTTAACAAACAGAATTAAAACGGCATATAAACGGTACTAAAAACAAGTGGCTGCAGCAAAAATAAAGGGAAAGAGCGAAGAATAGTTTGATAATAGAGAGTATGCTTTTTAGACGAGGTAATAAATAACCTTTGACTTCTCTGACCTTTTAAGAACAGCTACATGATCAGTAAATAAAATGCCTGATTTTTCACCAAAAAACGCACATAAAAATATGACAAAGTGATGGGTCATTCTGAAAATATTAATCTAGACAAAAAATTACATAAAACTGGAAGTGGCCACAAAAGTAGATGTAGGTCTTTTAAGAGTGAAAATTGTGTTAAATGCTAAGTATTAACATATTTATTGTTCTTGTCAGCAGGATCCGTCCCTGAGGAACAAGCAGCCGACCCCAGCTCCCTACAACAGATACGTTCAGGAGCAGTTCAAGGGAAAAGAGGGTGAGTTTGAGTTCTGCTCCTGTGGCCAGTTTTATTCTGGACTGACCGTACTGTGCAGGTTTAGGTGGATTTTCTTCAAATACTAAAATAACAGACTCGTACGTCATACAATAGGATTTGATGTCCCCTGAAATCACATTCCTGAATACAGGATATTCCACAGATTTAAAAATAGACCCATTTGTTCTTCTAGTAATATGTGGCTTATTGTTTTGTGATCTTAGAAACGGAGGGTTTCAAGATTGATACCATGGGTACCTACCACGGCATGACCCTGAAGTCAGTGACGGTAAGAACAAAGCTCTGTTTTGTTTTTGGGGGGTAGAGGGGTTTCTCCCTAATGACTAAACTTAAGAAGTGCTTTGAATTTCACTGTACATTTTCAGAAGCGCTTGTGTGAATGGATGGGTTAGGATTACTTGTTTTTTTTTTTTTGTTTTTTTTTAAAGCACCTTCCAATCAATTGTGGTGCCAATTGTGGCAACATTTTACTGACAACAATTTCATGAAGTTGAGTCGTTTTGCCCATATCATTGTAATCTTATGGAGAAAGATTTTTAAGCAACACAGACCTGGAAAGTAGTCTGGTAGTGAGGACGGCTTGTTTTTCATTTGGAGGATTCGTTGAGGACATTCTTGTGCATAAAGCAACCAGTTCAATTTCACCATAAAATACACACAAAACTCTTTTATTAAATTCATTCAAGTTTTGTTTACAAGAGCTATGAATCTTGACATACCGGATTTTCCAGACAAAGGCACACTTAAATGAATTTAATTTTCTCCAAAAACACCAGTGCGCCTTATATATGGATCACTTCTGGTAGTGGTTAGTGATTTGGAATTTTGACTTTTTATCTCATGAATTTGACTTTACTTAATGCGTCTTATAATCCAGTGCGTCTTATATATGAAAAATTTCTAAATATACCATTCATTGACGGTGTGCCTTATAGTCCAATGCACCTTTATAGTGCGGAAAATACGGTATGTTAATGTAAACATCAGCTTGTCTACATGGTGATATAAACAGTAGACACATGTTTTCAGAAGAATTTAAGTGGATATTAATAATCATTTTTCATTTCATTGAATGAATGAAAAAAAAGCGTGTTGGTCAGTTTATTTCACCATTCACCAAAGATAGAATCTATACCACTGCAGAAAGCAAATCATTGTCTTGTTGTTTTGTTTTTTGTTTTTTTTAAAGAGACCCATCTTGGTAGAACCATCAATCTACCATAGTTTTCTCTGGTATTAGCTGCCTACCACTTGGTAAATACCATCATAGTTACTATGATATTTCCAGTAAAGTTCTTCAACATGGCACATCTTTTTATGTTCCATTCCAACCATATTCTAACTGTTGGCACTGGAGTTGGCATGCGACTTGGGTACCTAACAAGGCCTCTATATAACAGCATCAAATGTAATTTGGCAACCTTTGCTATAGGTTAGGTGTAGTATAAGTATAAAGTCGTAAAAAGATTATCATTTGGTTACACTGAACACCTAACTAAAGATGTACTGACTAAATGCAAAAGATTCCAATGCTGTATGTGTTTATCATCACACTGAACTGATGCTATCAAACGTCTGAAATCACACTACTGTTTGTGATGGTTAGTAGTCTGATCCAGCACGGAAGTTATTAAGATGACGTAAGATGTCAAAGAATTATCTGTGTGTGTGTGTGTTCACCATGACATCGGAATAGTCTATCTTTAGTCAGAATATCTTTTGGCTGAATCCCATTTCACCTCTTCCCCTTGCGCATCCACTGGTAGGGATGTCTCAATTCACGTTAAGGCAGAGTGGTAGGGGGAAGGGCTTTATACCGCTTCAAGTGGAGGTTTTCAGAGGCAGACTCCAAACGGAGGGGTACGAGAAATTTCCCAGAATACAATGCGAATCCTGTTTAAAAATGACGGCATCTACAAAAGAAGTATCAAAATGTAGTATTTTCGGTGTATTAAACTGTTTTAAATTGTGATAACTGTTGTATCGTATGAAGTTTAACATTGTCGCAATATGTAGTAGTAATTTTCTCCATAAAACGTACTTGAAAAAAAAATTGCTATTTACTTAAACATAGATTAGTCGGTCAATGCATAGCATTTATCAGATTTGATGCAGATATTAGTAAAAATATGGACATAGCCCAGGAGAACACGACAACAACAGCAGTAGACATGTTAGTTTACTTCTAATTAAAGCTGTCACTTTTTTGGTTACGTAACAACTGGCAGAGTGAACTGATGACGTAGGTGAGTGTTGAAGGCGTGTTCCAATTCATAGAGGTTGATTTTCAAGCCCTACCCCTAATAGCTCCGTTTGAAGGGGTAAGGGGTGAAATGAGATTCAGCCTTAATCGAGCATGTTTTAGTGCATTTTCCACGGAACATGTTTTTCAAGCCGCTTGTACCACCAGTGCATGTACAGCATAGGTCACAGATGAAACAAAATGTGTTGATGCGGTAATTGCTTTGTGGCTTCAGGTTTTAAGCCCAGTAAAACACACGGAAATGTTTGCCAGTACGTGTGAAATGTGGGGAGTAGAACGCTGCAGACTATAGGGCTCTGTAAGGGATTAAGGTATGATGTCGACAGGGTGACGGGAAAGAGGGAGTAATCACACTTTGCTTCTTTTTTTTTTTTTTAAATAGAAGCACAGACATCTCTAAGGTTGTCTGGTGATGACTGGTAGGTGCATCTGTCTATTATTTTTTAAAACACAAATGTCTTAGGAGCAGCTTGAAAATTTACATTCATTTGCATTGAGGGATAAACTAGAAACATTTCAGGGAAGTCACAAAATCTGCCAAAACTCAAGATTTCTGATTATTCATGAGCACAGCTTATTGAACTCTCAGCTCTTTTCATTTTCGGTAAAGCATGGAATAGGAACTGATAACCACGCTGAATTCATAAAAAAGACTGCTAGTGTGCTACTGATTCCTGTACACTACAATAATTTTATTTAAAAAAATATATATAGACCCCTGACCCATTTCTCAGTGAAGCAGATTTATACACTTAGGCTAGTCTTCTATTTGTATTTTTATTTGTATTTGTAGATGGTTCTTTGCATTTCTCTGAACATGTACAGTACTGTGCAGAAGTCTTAGGCAGCCTTTAGTGTGTTTTTTCACACCGCTGTAGAAGGTGCGTAACTTTTTCTTAGAACAATCAACAGGAAGTAAGAGCACAGTATTGACACACACAAAAATGATGTGAAGTCAGCATTTACGTTGAGTACGTAAACACTGACTTTACATCGGGGGGGGGTGTTACTTAAGAAAACATCGATAGTTGAACATTGAATTGATCCAAATGGAGGTCGTGCTAAACTGAAAACTTACAACCTGCAGACGCTGGTTTGAATTCAGTACCGCATACATATTTCCTGTTGAAATCAAAGAAAAGGACATGGTGACAATCAAAAGCCACATTAAAGGTTATCTGTGATTTTTGTACCTACGGTTTCTGTCCGTGGCATCGTGTACGTCCTATGTTCACTGCTGCTGCAAGGTTCTAAAGAAGCAGACTCTCCTATCTGTGATCTGCTTCAGTCTTTCAGCTCACTTCAGGAACTATTTAATGCCAATGCGAAGAACTTTAATGGTGCCATACCCTTACTGCTGTAATTTGAACACCGTGTGTGCTTATAGAAAACTTGTACAATTGGTATTACAGTATTAGCTAAACTGAGCACACCAGGGTATTCTTTTGTCAAACATGAAACTCCCCAGTGATCTGACTCAAACATTTTAATGTTTTCATAAATTGGAAAGACAAATCTCAGTTCTTACACAGCTGCTTCTTTGTGTACATGTGCAGAGAGATCCATCTGACCTTCATGATGACCACCAGTTAAAGTTTCTGTTCGTTAAGGTGGTTTTTCTACATGTATTCTGCTTGCGTGTGGCCTCCCAGCTCTCTCCTTATACGAGTTGATGCAGGCATTGTGCTTGTTGATTTGTAGATGATGCCAGTATTTCAGTAGTTCATTGGGATGAAACCCATGTGAAGTTATCAGATGGCTGTACTTGCAACTAGAGTAAGACACACGCCAGTGGTTGAAAAGGAACTCATTGGGCGGCGGCGTGGGCTCAATTCCTAGTTTGGCCAGGCATATTCCCACAAACACGTCCTCCAGATGCAAAAGGCGAACGCTGAGGGATGCTCGATAGATTTTCCCAGCCAAATCTCCTGAGAACACATAGCCGGTCCCAGAGCAGAATGTGGGGTACTTGTCTCCTGGGTACAGTTCAGGGGACATGTACCATTTGCTGTTTTTATTCCGATTCGGTGCAAAACCTCTCATGTTATTGCCTGTGAAGTAGTTCTTCTTAGGGTTCAGCTCTGGCCTGAGCAGCTTCTGTATGAGGTACTCGGTGTTGACGAACATGTCACTGTCCGTCTTCATGACATAGCTGGCCTGTGGGCAGTGCACCGCCACCCAGTTCATCCCCATCAGCGTCTTCACCGTCAGGTTCTTGTAGGAATCGAGAAAGTTCTGTTGGATTATATCATGGTGCCTACGACTCTCTGCTTCCAGCGTTCTTTGCTGTAAAATTCCCAGCTCACCTTCAGTTTTTCCCAGCAGAAACAGTCTGATAAATCCCGGGTCAGGAGCAGCACTTTCATTCCCCCAGGTTTGGCGAATGGCGTTCCTCGCCTCTACCTGCCGTGCCTCAGTAGCTATTAACAGCACCAGAAAAGGTGCAGGTTGGCCCTCAGCACATTTGTCTTGTTCATTGATGATAAAAGTGAAAGGCCCTTGTGTTATCTCACCACTGAGGGTCACCTCGTCTGTTTGGCTAGTGTTAGCTGTCAGGGTGTTGTCAAGGCCTGGCTCTCCCTGAGGAGAGATAACAGCCGCCTCCTCATGAGAGCTGACGTTAGCATCAGCCTTGAAATTTGCCTGAGGTACAATAACAAGCCGTAACGTTGTATGGTGAGAGCTTGTGTTCCATTTGGCTTTAGTGGTATGTAGTCCACCTCCGTACACCACAGGATGGCCCCTCCTCCATGGCAGGCCCGTGAGCCTGGGCAGCCACACTTGGTTGACCAAGAAGACGAGTAAACCCAACAGAGAAAGCAGATAGAGAAGTTTAGCTGTATGTGTCCAGCAGTGGCGTCTCCTCCACTGCATGGCTCCGTAGGCAAAACAGCTGAGCTTGATACACTTGGACAGTCCTCGACCTTTATACCTGAAGCCAGACGGATTTACATACAATTTTATGGTGTGATGATTCAAATCCTCCCAAGTCAAATGTCACCGAACCTCCGGTAAGTATCTGGAAAACAAAAGACAGAGGAGAATATAAGCACGAACACCTGTTATTCAATCAGGTTTTCCTCATCTTTGTGCCAAAGAGAAAAAAAAAAGTTTTTTCTCATTTGTTTTTGTGGACTTTTTCTTGACAAGCATTTTCTTACTTTTGCCTCAGACAGTGAGTGTGCGCAAATGCCTTCCATGTAACGTAATGGATTTCAACTTGAAAATTTTACACAAATGCAAAGTCTCTGTTTCCATTTTCCTCAATGAATGTTTAGATTTTGGATAAGAATACAGATCTCGGTGAAACTATTTTTATATCAATTTTCCACTGTATTTGACGGCCATTCCTGATGGGATCAACAGTAAAATCACATCCACTCCTCTTTCAGTAACACCACAACACTTGACAGAAATGTGAATCCAAATTACTTTGTAAGACTTTAAAAGGGTTAAAAAATTTTATTTTGTAACTCAAGTTTCTTGTAGTGTATGGACACAATAATAAACCTGTTCATTATGATGGATATGAGCTAAAGGTGCTTCGTCTGGAGTCACTGATTTGTCTGGTTGAGTTTTAACAATTTGTTTTTCATTCACATTTCACACATGTGATTTCAAATCTACACATTCCTAATGGCAAAAAATATGTATTTTTATGAAGCCAAGAGTGTGTCAGATTTAGCTTCTGAGAAAAGTAAAAACACTGAATATAAGCAACACATTTCTACATGCCGGATGTTCAGCACATTTTAAAACACGACTGGCATTTTTTTTTAAGTTCCTTTATTTTCATATCATACACGTGACTTACTTGTTTACACTTCTTAATGGTGACAGTGCGCTTTTTTTTTTTTTTTTTTTTTTGCTGTTATGTAGTATCCAGACTAAGACTAGAAGTGGAGTGTGTTCTTTCACGTTTTTACTGAATTACACACTACCCTCTTAAAGGACCCCAACAAGACAAAGAGCGGTTTGTGAGAGCTCACAGAAGCACTGAGGGGACGTATGTTGGCTCTCTTGCATGTGCTGACCGAAATAGAAAGAGGGTTTGAAAAAGGCACACCCTCCATATCCTGTGCAGCATTAAAACCACATGTAGATGACAAATGAGATTTAAGATATATGGCATTGTTTCTTAAAAAAAAAAAAAAAAATCTGACCACTGTGATTTGACTCTGGATTTCCATGTTTACCCCTCGCACTCACCTGAATGAATCAGAGTACGTCTGTCTGTCTTATTTCCATCATTGCTCGATAGGATCATTTATAATCTTCACACTTGATTTGACTTTCCTTCTCGGTCTCTGCTCATCCTCTGTCGCTTTGTACTGTTCGGGCTTCATGGCTCGGGTCCTGTTTGTTTTTCTAACCGGTGACAGATTTTTACATGTATTTATTTATTTATTTTGTTAAACACGTGGCTGTTTCTCAGTCGGTTAAGAAACCGTATCCTCTTGAAGACGCATGCATGGGCATTTGGGCAAGTGCAGAACATGTGTCTGAGCTCGGCTGTTGCAGCTCTCCATCTGCGTTGGCGCATTGTCCCCAGTGGCTTAAATGCTAACGCTGCTGCTGCTGCTGCCGCCGTTGCCTCTGGCCAAAGGGTGATAGAATTCCGTGGCTGGCGGTTAACTGCAGCTCCGGGTCCTTTCACAGTCCTTGCTTGTCATTCCTGTGTATATCCCAGCGACCATCAGTGCAGGGGGTTCGTCTGTGGATGATGCACAGCCTCGCGTGTCTTCATTTCTTCAACCCTTTATCTATGTTCGTGGCAGTCCTCTGCTTATCTTCGTCCCCCCCTCCTCCCTCTCTTGATTCACAACCGCTCATGCTGACTCCCCCTCTCCCATGCGCTTCTCTGTTGCATTTCGTTTCCATCTCTCTCTCTCCCTCCCTCCCAACACCATCCCTTTTCACACCGCTGCCCCTCGCACTCTGCTCTGCGCCGACAATGTGTTCTCTGCAAGAGTGACGGGGAGTGTCAAAGCAAATGGGGGGGTGGGGGGTGGAGGAAGATGAACAGGACGCAGCTCTGCGAGTTGAGCGTTGGTTCTGAAAGGCAGCTCCAGGCTTTGTGGCACTACGCTCTCTCACCACGTCATGCCGTCTCCACTGCTGTTGCTGCCTGCTCTGTTACTGGGGAAGGGGGGCTGGGCTCGTGACCTATTTGTATTCACGCCCACTCTCCAGAAAGAGGAATAAAGCATTATGTCTGTCTACTGTGCCATAACAGGAGATGTGTCACCACTTTGACAAATCTTACTTAATAGCAGCACTGATAGCCCAATCGTCTCGATTCCACCTTAAAAGTAAATGACCCATTTCAGTCGTCTGTGTGTTCCAGTCTTTTAGTGTTGTGAAATGATTCAAAGTTCTATTATCAATCTTCAAGGCCGTCAATGGTCTAGCCCCGCCCTACCTCACTGAACTTATAACGATTCATAAAACAGTCAGGATACTTTGCTCTTCTGATCACACATCTTTGGTTGTTCCCAAATCCAAATAGAAAAAATATGGTAATCGTTTTTGGCCCAATGCTGTGGAATCTGCTTCCAGCGCAACTACAATTAACGATTGAGCTAGCTGTTTTTAAATCTCGGTTAAAACATCTATTTAGGTGAGTGTTTGACATGTAGAGGTCTGTCCATGTCTTTTATGTTGCTATGGTTTTATAACTTTTTTTATCTTGGTTTTATAATTGTCTTTATCTAATTTTGGAAAGCACGTTGTGAATCTTTTTGGTGTTGTAAAGTTCTATGTAAATTTTGAAACGGTACCCTGTTCCACTTACACATAGTGTACGATGGCGTAACTTTAATATTTGTGTATTGTCATTTAAATTTTGCTGCTCTGACAATAGGAGGTTGTGGGGAAGTGGGGAAGGGGAGTGAGCTGCTTGTTTGCAGTGTCCTCCACAGGCGGTTCTGATCCCTGTAGGTCCACTGAACCCACCTTGTTAGGTCTGCTGCATTACACGACTTCTAAAAATAGTTGCTTTTGATTAATGGTGACTTCAGAACAATGAAATACTACCCAGAGGCCACGGCTGTGAACCTGTCCACACAATTTGATTGCAATTTACACAGTTGTTGGTGCATCCTCAGTTTGTCATTCTCTGTGGGGTGTTTTTTTTTTTTTTTAATCACTTGAATGCATAAATGAATTGTTTGTTTTTGGTTTGTACTGCCATCACCACACACAGTAAAACGCCAACAATAATCACAAAAACAAAGCAAAAAAACCCGAGAGAAATGAGTCAGAAGATTATTCTTTGCCTATCATTTACATTATATTAAATTTGCATTAAATCACATTAAATCATCAAGCATTCTCAAAACAAAAGCATCAGTCACGACAATAACCCATCTGCCATCTCTACTAAATATTCCTGAATGATTTTACATTGAAGACGTTTTTCCATCAAGTCCATTCCATAATTTCACACCCACAATCAAAATACATCTGGATTTCACATTTGTCTTCACTGTCAAACATTCAAAAATGTAAAGCACTCTTGTTATTATAATTACATCTTAATTTAAAGAACTCAAACTCTGTGTTTGGTCTAACTGCAAGCAGTTGTGTAAATTTGTTGTTTTCTGTTTAGTTTTCATTTTAGATGGATTATTATTTTTAAAATGTTTTAAAAATAATAATCCACCTAAAATGAAAATTCTGATCAATCAATCAAGGGATGAGTTCAATTGAAACACATTATCAAAAAACAATGAAAAATGAATGCTGACTGGGTTCACGATGTGCTTATAGATGCACCTATGATGTGACATATTTGCACTATTTTGTAAAACAAAAGAAAGGTTAACATTAGTCGTAATAATGTCCTACAAATAAGATAACATGTTTTATTTACAAGCTTTCTGCATCTATACTCGGCAGGTGAATACTTGCATACATGGCGATACTGAATTATTTATTTATTTTATTGACATTTTGCACAAACAATATCTGTTCAAGGTCATAATAAATTAACAGCAACAGTAAAGGTGTGCAGGGAGAGGCAGAAAACCTAGACAGGCTTGTTTAAAAGCCTCTACCTAATAAATACATAGAATTCAAATGTCAGTAAAAGAGCTTCTTCCTTCTCTCTTTCAGGCACAAATGTTCCATTTTATTTCTTTTTTTCTTTTTTTTTTTTTTTTTAGTTTTTTCCATATGTTTTCATTTGTTTTGTGAAATAAGCATAACGAATACTGATATAGAATTGGACACATGTTGTGATTTCCCACAGGAGCCGCTAACGTCTCTGATTAATTCCTGGTTTCCACTAACAAACAGCTGCTGGTGGGTGGGTGGTGGGGGGTTTATTAGGCATCATATCATTGTGTCTTTTCTGCATATCACAGATTCCCCTCATATTGTGCCGACTTACTGCCTGTATAAACTACAGTATTTATTTATTTATTTATTGTAAAGCTGAGCATCTCTTGTTGCAGAGTGCACTATCACTGGAAAGGTGAAAAGGAAACAGCTGCTCAGGCTGCTGCAGATAAGCAGTAATTGACAGTTCTTCTGCAGAGCTGCTGATAGACTCTGCCCTGCAGCTTGTGGGAAGGCTGAAAAGATATAACTGATGTTCATCAAGTGACTTTGGGGAACACTGATGGTTCTGGGCAGCATTATTTTACTTGTCTTATTGTAACATGAATTTATAACGACTATAGCGCAGGGAATGTTCTTATTGTGTGTATATATCACACAGCACCGGAGGAGTTTCACGTTTCAGACTAAAATTTTGGATGAAATCATCCACGCAGCGTTCGCTAGACTTGACTTGAGATGGATATGTTTAATAAGATGCTGTAGTGGGATTATCAGTGTCTGTGGTTTGCCATGTTGATCTTATTAGGTTTTGTATTTTTTCATGAGTGTCGGTGAATGTGAATCTGTGTATCATTCGTTTTTCAAAATAAAACCAAAAGTAGGACAACGAAAAATCAACTTGTTGCTTCAATATTTGTTTCCAAAACCAAAATTGAAAAAAAAAAAAAACAAAAACGGATGTTAATGCGTTATCAGTTTTACTGTTTGTGTTTAAATGAATAAGAAAAATCAGATAACGGCCAGTTTCTGTTCTATCCAATGTTGACCTGACGCAAATGGAGTAAATCTTAACTGAAAGAAACATGGCCACCGGACTTGAAGATCATTATGGTATTATATGACACCAATTTTCTCCGTCATATCTTCAGGTCTTAGGGGGTGACCTCTTCATTTTCCCAAAATAGGACGTAGGTTTCCATCTTTGTCACTGTCGGTCACTTATTTCAGGTCAAAATGGGATAAAACTGAAAAATGGCCGTTGTCTGTTTTTTTACATGACTCATTTAAACACAAAAAGAAAAACTGAAAAACTGCATCGTTATCTGTTTTTTTTTCATTTTGTTTTTGGAAACGAATAATGAAGAAATGACTTGTTTCGTTTGTCTTATTTTTGGTTTTATTTTGAAAAACCAATGATACATGGATTGTGGTCTCACTATAGAAGCTGGTGCCTTGAGGAACTGTGGGATGGAGTCATCTTTGTTACTTTTTTGTAGGAAACGTGGTCCAGTGTATTCATGCTAAAGGAAATACAATAAGAAGCATTGAGGCACCTTTTCCTTAGCATTTAGTGAATCGGACCGGCTGTTATCATGTCAGCTACTTAGATACAGTACATCAGAGTCTTTTCATTCAGATCTAAGTAAGGAGGACTATTTGACCACAACACAAGGTTCCTTCTGTCTCTCAGGGTGACACATAAGCCTGAGGAAATGGCATTGGATGATGGATTACTGCTCCACTTTGGACCCAAATACAGCCAACTTTTAAACAACCCCCCCCCCCCCAATTTCCATTACAAACACACATGGATATATATACACACATACACAGTCACACGTGTATTTCTAAGAACAGAATCGATCAATAGCGGCCTGGGGGCAGTGGAGGATGAGTAAAAGGAGCCTGTTTTCAAAGAGAATTTGATCGACATGGTTACAGATAATTTTGTTTTTTGAACAGGAAGGAGCTTCTGCACGGAAGGCCCAGACACCAGCACTGCAGCCTGTCCCTCGTCCAGGTTAGTAGATACCCAGAGAATTAGGAAGTGAATGGTGGTCATGTGACAGTAACTATAATTGATACCCTCTGTGCCAAAAAGGAGGGTCTCAGGACAAAATGTGTGGAACATTACCTATTTCTGGGGTTGTTTTGTTTTCCAATGGACTCTGTAAAGTCAAGATGACCTCGTGGTGATTTGGGGCTTAAAACCTTCAGAACATTCACATGTCGTTAAAATAAAGAAATGATGAAACAAAGAAGTGATAGGACATTTTCATTAACTGAAATAAAGACTATAATTAAAATAAGAGACAATATACTGTATTGTGTGTTTACAATACAAACTAAAATGTATGAAGTTATGGATAAAATTGGTGCTTGGTGCTTCATGGTCCATCACTTCTCATCCCACTCTAGCTGGAAACATGGAGATTAAAGTTGTATAAAAGCAGGAGAGACCTGTATGGGTTTTATGTGAATATGAATGCAAGGAAGATAAAAAAAATATATATATATATGAAAAACTTGGAACTAATCATTTGGAGAAGAAAATAAAATAAATAAAAATTAGCAAACCTGCTCTAAAACTAATTAAAAGTGAATTGTAGGGAGAGAAACGGTTAAAACTAAACAAAAATTCCAAACTTTTCTAGACTTGTTTTGAATATTCGTGTATTTCTTAATTGTTTCCATTCTAATCCAAGTAGATGTTAATGTGTCTGTGGATGAAAAAGAAAAAGAATATTTCATGTGTGTATGAACAGCAATGGAAACTTCTGGTATGTGTGACGGAAGTAAACCATCTGACAGTCACTGGACTAGAAAACCATATATGGCCCTCAAGAAAGAAGAGAGACCGAGAGAGAACATGAACCCATCATAGAACAGTAGAGATGTGTGCACAGACGGATGTTAGGGGTGTGTATGGGCAAGAGTCTGGCAATAATGATATGAACTGATTTTTAAACAATACATCTGGAGAATCTTATTTCAATCATTTATTTTCTTCAATTTTTTTGCTTGAATTCAGCAAAAAAAAACCAAAAAAACCTTGAATTAACAAAAAAAAAAAATATGCCAAAGGGACATGTGAAAATGTTCTTGACGGGATTTCCTGAAATCAGATTTTCCAGATCTCTTGTCTATAAATCAGTTCTTAAATCTGACTGAAAAGTTCCTCTTTAGGTCATTTGTTCTTATTTTATGCGTGATGAGACATTTTGACTAGAAATGAGAAAAATATATTTGATAAAGTTTAGATTTTTTTTCCCAGGGTAAATTTACCTTTTCAGTGACTGACCTCTGTCTTTTTTTTCTCATAAAGAACAAGAAAAAAAATTTAAAAAAGGACAAAAGCACAATTGGGGAAAAAGTCAGTGACTCTGGGGGGAAAAAAAGTATGCAGTGTCTGCACTTGCTCTGTTACTAAGCTCTAAACCATGACATGTTTCCCCCCTCAGTCTTGCCTGTCAGGCAGCTGGATACAATGGTCATTTAGATCTGACACACGCCTCTGCAGGGACAGCGAGAGGGAGGAAAAAATCTCACAAACCACCCACTCATTCTTTTAAGATGCCATCATTAGTCACATTGTATTTTCTTCACATGATCATAGACTGTTTGAACTAGAGTTTAGTTTACTTCATTTGAAGGGGACAATCCAATTTTATAAAACACATGTTTTTACATATTTGAAAAAAAAAAAACATAATTATCCAGAGGGCTAGTCTTCTACTGTAGTCCCTGCACATTAGTTGTATTTCATCTGTAGCTGCACAATATTTAATTAGAATATTAAAATCACTGTGTACCTGTGCACAATGGACACATGTTAGGTCCTGCAGTGTGGACGTGATTGAAACTCCATGTTTTCTCCTCTAATTTCAAGAGTAGCTGATACACATTTGCACACGGCGATCCACCACTAACAACTGTTCTTAATTAGTTTGAATTGAGTCGGTGGTAAAAACAGAAAAATGAGCAATGACTTGCTGGGAAAAAAAAATGTCTGCACTTACACAGCTATAATATCTTGAATATTTTTTCTTATCATAATCTAATGATACATTTTCTTTCTAAATCACTTTGCAGTTTTAGATAAGTCTCAAAGTGCTACAGTAAATGACAATGTGTTTAAAAAGACGACATAAAACTAGAAAAGCACTGTGAGAGCGCAGACTTTATTCCTAGAAGTGTTAGATTTGACCTAATTCATTCAATGCCATAAGTGTATCAACGTACAGTATAGAATAGAAGATACTTTATTCATCCCCATAAGGAAATTATTATATCCAACAGTTTGCATAAAAACCCATAAACACCTAAAACACACCCACCCAGTACCTGTGTGTCTCTGTATTCATTTTGGCTGGATGTTGCATTTAAGGACCGCTACAGACGGCCGTAAAAGGAAAAACAAGCAGCATTTTCACCGCTTAAACTGAAGCAACACATGATGCTATTTATTAAACATGAGTACCGCATAAAAAAAATAAATAAAAAATGAACACTAACTGGACGGAGCTGGATCTGTCAAAGGCACTTTTGTTCGAGAGAAGAATCCCACATCTGTTAAAATCGCCAACTAAACGTTTTCTTCTCCACCTTTTTTCCTCTGCTATTTTTAGAGAACAAGAGCAGAAGTGTTATCTAGCGAGCGACTATTTCGTTAACCATCTCTGACATATTTGGCCCACGGCAGTGACACGGTTCAATAGAGGAGTAATAGCTTTAGACATGGCTTAAGGGAGCAAATGTGGAACACTAAAACGTTTATACATTAATATAACATTATTGCACAATTCTACTGGAAATTTCAGGTCGTCTTTTTCTTGTCATTAAATTAGGGCTGCATGGTATTAAGAGGAAAAAAAACAGACATTGCGATTTTATAGTATTGCTTTTTAACCCTGCGATATATATTTAGACAAAAATGAAAGAATACTCAGGATTATATAACAGCTGTGTGGTCTCGATGCAAATGGTCAAACAAATTAGCGGTCGACACAGAACGTACGTTTCAGCATCATCCTTGTAGCCAAAATAATTAAATAAAATGAAGATTTTTTTTAAAGAAAATAAATAAATAAAAGAATAAGATGAATAAATGACTAAATAAAAAAGATGAATAAAAAATACATTAAAATAAAAAAATTTAATTGCAGGACCTGCGATGTGATCATTATACACATGTACATAGCAATGTCAATGTTCAAACAATATATTGTGCAGCTGTATATTAAATGCCACCTACAGTTTCTCTTAACTCACCACTGTTTTGTTTTTTTTATTCTAGTTTCACAAGCCAGACCTCCACCGAATCAGAAAAAAGGTACTGTTGTTTTTTTATCCAATTGGATAATATGACCCCCTCTTTCATATGTACATAATTACGAGTGTTAAATAAAACACTATGACATTCATTTAACGTCTCTTCAATCCTCTTTTCCTTTTTTTTGAACAGGGTCCCGAACGCCAATCATCATCATCCCTGCTGCCACCACCTCTCTCATTACGATGCTCAACGCTAAAGACCTTCTGCAGGATCTGAAGTAAATGTTTAAATATGATGCACTGCTTCTCTGAATACAAACACACTTTTCTGTATCTCACATTTAAAGCGAGGTGCCTATGCAAGTCTTGGAAGTCTTAAAATCTGTCGTATTTTAAAACGCTATTTTTTGGGGGGGGGGTCTTGTAGTATAATTTTAGCTTATGCCGAAATCCTTCTCAAATGAGAAATAGAAAAGGTATTGCGAATTATGTGTTTTCATTCAATACTATAAAAATGACCTTTTCTATGAAATGCTACTGGTACAATTTCAACCAATGAAGTAGACGGTACACACCAGTGATGCGCGGGTCAATGTATAAACGACCCATAACCGACACGCCAAGTAAGAGGGCGAGGGAGAATAATGTGTGACTTGTCAACTCGTCCAAATTTAAGTCGACTTGTGCTACACGAGTCAACGTGTCGACTCGTCAACGTGTCGACTCGTCAACGTGTCGACTCGTCAACGTGTCGACTCGTCAACGTGTCGACTCGTCAACGTGTCGACTCGTCAACGTGTCGACTCGTCAACGTGTCGACTCGTCAACGTGTCGACTCGTCAACGTGTCGACTCGTCAACGTGTCGACTCGTCAACGTGTCGACTCGTCAACGTGTCGACTCGTCAACGTGTCGACTCGTCAACGTGTCGACTCGTCAACGTGTCGACTCGTCAACGTTTCTGTTAATGCCCTAGTACTTACTGTACACTTGTACGTACAATCCTATTTGCTATTTGATACAGGTGCTCTCCCATTGGGTGTCTCCCAATACCCCGCTGGCTGTCCATTGGCTATGAGGGAATTACCCATGATGCTTTTCGTGTGCCTTTGACCCTCATTCGTCACAGAGTTCTAACAGTCGTAAAGGACAGAGTTACTGTTTCGTGAGTTTTTCTAGTGTGCTCATTGCGACTTTATTACGTATTCGTTAGTCATCATGAGCCCAAAATAAGTGGTTCCTGGTGCGAATGAAAACAAACGTTCTCAATAGAAGTGAAACAGGAGATGATTAAAATAAATAAATAAATGAAAGTGGCACGCGGTTGAGTGATATTGTAAATGAATATGGCCGACACCTGTCTACCATCGGTACGATACTGAAGCAGAAAGATGTTTTAAAAGCAGCGACCCCTTCAAAAGGCATCTATGTGATACTGACAAAGAGGTCATCACTGAACGACGAGATGGAGAAACTGTTACTGCTTTGGATAAAGGAGAAAGAAATTGCAGGAGATACAGTGACTGAGAAAATTGGTATACTTGGATAATTTTTAAAGGGTTTAGGGGATAGTATTGGGGGCCTTGGAATGAATCAGGCCTTTTAAATGTAACATGTGACTCTACTTCGGTTACGAAACCACTTCTGTAACAAATTAATTTTGTAAATCGAGGTATCACTGTATTGGTTGATTCATGCACGTTGGGTCAGCTCAATGATCAGTATTGATTTAACAGATTCAAATGTTCTTTTCTGCTCTTTGTCCAGTTGTTTAATTTGACATTTGTTTTTATGGAAGGTCATGGAATTTCTAGTTGTTGGTCAAGAAAAAGTCATGGAATTTTAAGTCTGATTTAGAGTAAGGAACCCTGTTAAACATAAAGGTGGGCTGGTGGGTCAGTATAAAAAAAGAAAAGGTAAATGTAAATATCTATGTATATCTGTTTATCCCCAGGTTCGTCACATCAGAGGAAAAGAAAAAACAGGGCATTCCGCGTGATAATGAGGTTCTACTTCAACGGCGTAAAGATCAGATCCAACCTGGTGGGGCCACGCTCAGCGTCACTGTGCCATACAGAATAATTGACCAACCTCTGAAACTGGCTCCACAAGACTGGTGAGAACACGTTACTATGACCTCATTTTCTGTTGACACTACTGCTGGAGAGATACCAGTAGCTTTATCACATCACTAATGATGAGTCACAACATCTTTTTTTATTTTTCATTCAGTTTGTTCTGTGTGGGGGAAAAAACAAACTTTTTTTTTTTTTACATACGAGGAACTAATGGCTTAGCAAATATATAGATAAAGGTAATCAAGACGAAGTAGTAATTGCCATGTACACCAGTATAATAAAATAAACTCAACATGTAAATTTCAAAAAGAGTAGGAAGAAGAAAACTTATTAAATCCCTCCCCCATCTCACATTTATACAACATAACATGTGGCATTTGCTTCCTTAATGATGTAGTAACATCTGTTTAGTCCTAATAATGTCAGTAACAGAGTCTTATCTATTTATGGATTTATATATTTATATAGTGTATGAGCATCGGTACTGTGTGTGTGTGTGAGGGGGGGGGTTATATTTCAGTGAGATGCATGTCTTTCAGAAAACCTTAGTGGCAATTGAGTAGGTTTCAGTTCATTTATTTACATGTATTGTGTGTATATTTGCTTATCAGTCCTTTGTGTTTTGTTGCTTTATTTGTATTGATTATTTTTTTTACTATACAGTTCAAATAAAGATTAAAAATAAAGAAATATATTGCCTCAATAAAATCAAGTGAATGTTTAAATATCCAACAGTTGGATCAGTCTTACAATAAATATAAAAATAAAATAATGAAGGTAAATGTAAGTAAACACAGTCATGAGGGCTGCTTTGATTTCACTCTATTTGTACAGTTTCTTGTCTTATCTGTTCTATCTTTTTAATGTCGTGTGTGTGTGTGTGTGTGTCTGTGTCTTTTGGCAGGGATCGAGTGGTGGCTGTGTTTGTGCAGGGTCCTGCCTGGCAGTTCAAAGGCTGGCCCTGGCTGCTGCCTGATGGATCTCCCGTTGACATTTTCGCCAAAAGTAAGTGATATTTGGACGTGTTTGAAATTGCAACGGTTTCCCAGATTGAACAGCATAAATTTGTGATAATGTATGAACACTCGTACACCCGGCTACAGTGGCGTTCCATCTGTGTCGCCATGGTGATGCAGCGTATGATGCTTGTACACACTGAATAATGTCAGACTAAAAACTCAACAAAACGGAACACAATTCACATTACATAACGAGCACTTAAATGAGCTAATATCTGAAACAGGCAAACAGCCCAACACCGACATATGTCTGGATGAATTTCATAAAACGGGCTAACGCAACAAGCTTTCCACTGCTGAACACATCCAACTCTTGAGTGTTTTGGCCGGAATCTGATACGATACGAATCCAATACTAGGAAGTTACCGTGTTAACACTAAAGAGCTTGACGACTGCGTACGCAAACCCATTACATCCCAAACGCTCCGCATTTTGGGATAAATGTAATTATGCCACAAATACTACACACTTGATCAGAACAGGATCTAATGCTTTATCACAGTTTCGTTTTGTAAAACCTTAAAAGCACAGGATTTGGATAAAGTTATAACATGTGGCTTTACCAGTAGAAAAAACACAAATAAATAAATAAAATTCTGTTTTATTTATAGAGCAGGATCTTCAACTCTAATCTCTGTAAAAGGGCTAAAAAAACCAAAGGGGAACCTCTGTCATGTCTGCATTTGAATCTATACCAAAAATATCAATGCAGTACTTTTTAATGTCGATACAGTATTGTGAAATTAAATATCGTGATATATTATACAACCGATATTTTCTTACAGTACATCCCCACACACACAAACTGCCAGACCAAAAATAAAAGTTGCATTATAATAATAAATATAAATGTTGTCTTAACTTTTCTGTTTTCTGAACATAACTTGGTTTTATATGAATGAAACCTCTGCTGTCGTTGAATCTAATGTTTTGTTGCATTAAATCTCATGTTACATCATCATGATTCAAACAGTTAACTGATATGGAAACCATTTGAGTTAAATATTATTTTATTGTTTGTCCTCAGTTATCAAATTGTGTGTTTTTTTTTGTTTTCCCTCCAGTTCGAGCCTTTCATTTAAAGTATGACGAGGCAAAAACAGACCCCAATGTTCAGAAATGGGACGTCACGGTCCTGGAGCTGAGTCGCCACAGACGCCACTTGGACCGACCCGTCTTTTTGCGCTTTTGGGAAACCCTCGACAGGTATTTACACTCAAACACCATCACGTCATCTCATGTTTTCTTCTTGGGTTTTTTTTTTTTTAACTGAATCTAGAGCTGCACAACGTCAACATCACAATCTATGTGTGCGTGATACTCACATCACAGGCCTTGCTATTATTTTATTACTGTTTTTCCCCTTTTTTTTTTTCTTCATTTTATTTCTTCAAAGACAAAGGATTGATAAATGAAGGAAGGATGAAAGCAATGGCAAGAAAGGAAAAATGGAGGGAGAGAAAGGAAGGGATGGAATAAAGGCAAGAAGGAAAGATGGAAGGAAGTCAAAGAAATGGAAGGAAAAAAAGAAGAATAGGAGGGAAAGAGTAGAAAGAAAAATGACCAAAAAACAGAAAAGAATGTAGGAAGAAAAAAAAGGAAGGAAAACTGAACAAAAGAAAGGAAAGAAATTAAAATGATAAGAGATCAGTAATATAAATGAATGGATAGGATAAGGGAATGGTGGAGGTGCAGGTGGGTATGAGAGGCCACAGACTCCCACCAAGTATCAAGTATTTGGAAAAGTGAAAAAAGTATACTGCATGAATCTCTATATATATAATGCAAATCAATAAACGCATTTGAAAGAAGGGAAAAAAGATGAGGTTAGATTTTTAGTTCAGCTTTTCTATAAATGATCAGATGTTTCCTGCAGCTGCACCTTTTCCTTCCTGTAAATCTGAGGTTGAAAAGTTTGTCTAAATGCAGTTTGTTACAATAACTGATCTGCTGAATAAATAACTGACTTTTATTTTCCTTTTTGACAAACTGTGGATGTTGTTCATGGGTTAATTCCGACCTCATCTTCTAAAATCTCGTCTCCTTTTCTTCGCAGATACATGGTCAAACACAAATCCCACCTCAGGTTCTGAATCTACATCGTAACGTCCATCTCCAAAAGCCCCACATGTGATTCTTTGAACTTCCAACTCTGACAGAAATAACCTCTGGCATCCACGCTGGCGACCCCCCCCCCCCCCGCGCCTACCAACAAGACCCCTGTTTTAGGAGGAGGTCCCCCACTCCCCACTCCCACTTCCTCCAGGACACCCTAATGCAATGTGCTGTTCACTCTGAACAGAAGAATATGGGGATATTTTTTGTGTGTTTTTTGTTGTAATTGTTTTCTAATGTTTTGATGTAAGTAAAAAACAAAACAAAAACAAAATATGATTTATATAACAAAGGCGACGCGCTTTGGAAAAGATTCAAATACAATAATAAGCAACATGAAACCATCCGGAGGGAAACTTTTTGTGAAATCACCTCAGAACTGCTTAAGAGTAAGAAAACCATACAAATCAGTTTCACTTCAATTTTTTTTCTTTTTAGTTTGGGTGTTTGTGGGTTACAATGTACATAAAATTAAAAACAGAAAAAAAAAAAAAAAAAAACAACAACCTGGCAGCTCCTCTGCAGGTAAGTGATTTGTTGACACATTAGAAAGCTACTCTGGCTCTGTGAAAAACACTGTCAGTAAAGCAGGCACTTCCTAGGAAGCTCAGTTTTTGACAGATCAGCACCTCTGGGTCATAAAATGGCCACCTTATGTCTTCTTTTTCTTCTTTGTTGGTGTTGTGGTCGAGGAGAGAAACGATGCGAAGTTCTGCTTTAAGTCATCACATGAAATTAGACAATAAATAAAGCCTCTGAAAGTCCCACTCTTCTGTCTACACATGGTCTGTTCTTGACTCCGTAGCTGTACTTTGCTTTTGGACAATTGAATTATGCACAAATGTCGGAAGGTGAGTAAAGGGTTTTTTTTTTTGTTTTTTTTTAACTTTCACTCAAAAACTGAAGTGAAACGGACACAGAAACGAGTGTTGTGCATTTTTCTAATCAGCAAATGGGGTTCATACGGGTGTTTGAAATTCTTGGAAATGCTTCAATTTCAATGTTTTCAAGGTCTGAAATGTGGTTTAAGTTTAGTTCTAAATGCTTGAAATTATGGTATTTCTTTGTTTTTTTTTTTTATGAATATCATTTATTTTCAAAACATGTCACATCACATAAGGCTGACTATGATATGAATACATGGAGTTCCTTCCGGGAGACTCACAGTGCCTGGGATTGGGAAATTAATGAATGATATTCAATGGGAAATAAAATCATATCTGGTTTGTCATGTGCCCTGAATCACACACACATTGTACCTCATAATAAATGATCATTACTGATGTTGTTTCAACTGCTTCTGTTAACCAACGACTGATTCATTTGCGAGTAAATCCTGTTAATAATTTGGACTACACACCTGGCGCACATGTGATGTCACCACAGACTCCACACCACAGCTGACGGGAGTGTGACGTCACATACGCGACGCATTGTAGTCTCTTACTAAACCCACATAAAACCTAACGTCACGTTTGCTTCCCATCAAAAACAGGTGGTCTGCCTGTGACACATCAAATATTTCTTATTAACCATGGTTCATGTGTGAACTTCAGAGCACTTCTCAAACAGAATCAGAATTTAGCTTGACTCCTCCATTCACTCCCATTCAAATATTTTGCGAGCTAAGCACCCATGGACCGGAAGTAGAAGGGCGTTACATTCCATGGAATCAACGGCTGTGTTTCAAACTGCCCAGTGCATAATAGGCCAGCGCTGTGACCAATCAGAGCAACGAAGACAAGTCTAAACTAACGTCTATCTGGTTGTATTAACATCCTATAGGCTAGGCTAATTGTTATTCTATGACCCTCTAGAACGTCCCGTTCACTTTGAATGACGTCAGTGGGCGGATTTTTTTCGATAACCGCCCGCTGCACCGTTAACGCCCGCTCCCCATGGCAACTGGTTTTGTCACTTCAGATTCACTGTACCATATCACTCCGCAGGTAGTTCGGCCACTTTGAAAGTAAATATTCACTACGTTGTAACGGCTATTTTATCCATTCTGTTAGAGTAGTAGCACGAATAAGCTGTAATAACCCGTACAATAAGCGGGATAATGTATTCCCTACGAGTTACTATAAGAAAAATATTCCCCTTCATGGCGGAACAACACACCTCCGCCTTCGGCGTCGGGGTGCTGTTCTTGGTTAACACACCGCTAACTGTGGAGGAAAAGTATCCAACCAGGTCAGTTTAGATGATGTTTATCCGACCATAGACTGTATATAAGCTCCTATTGGTTTGTTATATTTACTTTAAAGTTTGTTCAAATGCACATGTTTAAGCTTGAAAAAGTGAATTGGTCAGTTTACCCACGGGTAGCTCAATTTACCCCCTAACTCGGATCAATTTAGCCCTAAACTGGGGCAAGTTGAGCCACAGGACTACTTTTTTTTAAGAAGTCATATTTGCATTGCCCTTGATCATAGATGCATTCCTATAATTTTCATTGATAAGAGACATCCTGAAATATTTTTGTTTTACTTCTGTATCTGTAGATCGATGGCTATATTGTCATTTGGTATCCCTTAGCAAAAACGTTTATTCAAGTACACTATATGTATACTTATTTTATACTAAAACTGAAGAAATATACTTGAAGTTGACTTTTTAAAAACTTCTTTCAAATTAACACATTTGTGTGAGAGCTGTTTGATAATGTGTGAGAAAGTTTGATCTGCAAGTTTAGTAAATTTAGCAGAGTTTAATCAATCAGCATAAACAGAAAAAAATACAAATCAAAGCATTTCCTTGACATTATTTATGGATTATAGTGGTTTTCTTGTTATTTTTGTATTGCCCACCAACCACTTCTAGGAACTTCCTGCACCTACACCATAGCTGAGTGGTTAGTGCTCTTGCCTCACAATAAAAAGACGTGGGTTCAATTCTCAGACAGTGCAGACCTTTCTGTGTGGAGTTTGTATGTTTCTCTCCCTGTGTCCAATTGGGTTCCCTCTTCATTCCCTTCATCACCCAAAAACATGTTTGTTGGGTCAAATCCTCCAGTCAGGTGATTCTGACCATTAGCCTGGTTCTACAGCTGGAGATGGGTCCCTGAGCGCCACCCATGGGTGCCCAGTGCTCCTTACAGGTGCCCCAATGGCATGATGGTTGGGTTAAATGCAGAGGACACATTTCATAGTACAGTGTATAATGACAAATATAGTACTTTACCTTTACATGATCATCTCTGTTGTTGCCACTCTTTGTCAGACTCTAGTGTAAACTAGCTGAGAACTGACAGCAAAGTTTCTAACAGTTTCCCTTTGCTGCTTCCTTTTTTAATCTCTGAGAAGCAGAGCCGGGAAATCTGCAAGTAGTGGCTGCGTGGAGCCCAGAAGTGAAAATGATGATGTGAATATTTATTCCACTGTCTTTTCTGCCAGACTCCAACAGATGCAAATTGTTTGTGGAGTTTATTGATGCCTCTGGCTGTGTCACATGACTCTTTTAATAAGAACTGAGTCTGAAGCCAGCGGCTGCCGGGCAACGGAGGAGAGAGGCAGAGGGACATAGATGCGAGAGAGAGAGGGAGAGAGAGGGAGAGAGAGGGAGACACACACAAAGAGA